>OZ018326.1:123162356-123564566 GCA_963969495.1 Ceratothoa steindachneri
GGGGTCCTCTCTCCTCCTCTCTCTCTCTCTCTCTCTATCTCTCTCTCTCTCTCTCTCCTCTTCTCCTCTCTCTCTCTCTCTCTTCTCTCTCTCTCTCTCTCTCTCTCTCTCTCTCTCTCTCTCTCTCTCTCTCTCTCTCTCTCTCTCTCTCTCTCTCTCTCTCTCTCTCTCTCTCTCTCTCTCTCTCTCTCTCTCTCTCTCTCTCTCTCTCTCTCTCTCTCTCTCTCTCTCTCTCTCTCTCTCTCTCTCTCTCTCTCTCTCTCTCTTCTCTCTCTCTCTCTCTCTCTCTCTCTCTCTCTCTCTCTCTCTCTCTCTTCTCTCTCTCTCTCTCTCTCTCTCTCTCTCTCTCTCTCTCTCTCTCTCTCTCAGGCACTACGTCTATCTTCATGGCTGAAATGGCTGCACTACACCGCTCGATACGGGGGAGAACGCGTCATGCCCGGTTCGGAGACCGGATGTAATTAATAGCGAATCACAAAGTTGGCTGGAGTGCTCTCGAATATCATGACGCCATAGCTGCCGCGAGTCGGGCGGGCGTTGAGATTATTTTCTGCTGGATTCCTGGACATGTAGGGATTGCGGAGAATGAGAGCGCCAAAGACTTCGTGAGTCATGGGCACCAGACCAGCGCTTCGCTCTTTTTCGCAGAGACTACATGACAAGAATCGAGTCAACTCTCCAGGCTGCCTGGCAAAGAAAATGGGAGATGGTCGGTGGGAACTTAAAATTGCGCCGTGACTATTCCTGTTGACCTACAATCCATCGACTCGACTACTTCAGGTGGCTTTATGTCGTCTTTGAATTGGGCCCTCTCGCGGGGACACACCACGAGTGTGGAGCACCTCTCTGCACCTCATTGCGACGAGTGTTTGGTTCCCTTGGATGTCTGGCACATTCTTGTTGAGTGTCGCAGTCTGTGGAATCTTCGGGACGAGTTGACGGTACTCGCGATTGTGGAGTTTTGTGAGGAGAGGCATCAGGGAGGAGGGGTGGCTCCTTTCGACGCCAGAGCATATACAGGGGGTGGACAAAATAATGGAAACACCTAGTATTGTAATAGTATCTAAACCTTGTCTATGTTTATGTTTGTTGATTGATAAGAGAAGTACATCATCTTTCTTGTGTTAATATTGCTGGGTTTTTTTTGCAGATATTATCTAAATAAGTTTATTAAAATTTATTAAAGTTAGCGATGTATCTAATTTCTAAAGAGGTTAGATTGTCGGAGCTCGGATGGCAGGTGCTACCATCACTAAAATGGCTAAACTGGTTGTCGCATCGAGAGACACAGTCTCAAAAGTAATGACAGAGTAGGAAAATAAAGGAAAAACGTCTTTCTCATAGCAAAACTCAGTAAGGAAACCAAAACACTCTGATATAGACCGTAGGACTTCCTTACACGGATTGTTACAAAAGAACATAAAACTACAGCTACCAAAATTACTGCATAAAGCCCGATTCCAAGGAAGGGCTGCAATCCGAAAACCACTACTCTCAGAAAGAAACGTTCGAAAGCGTTTAAAATGGTGTATAAACCATCGGAATTGGACAGAAGAGCAGTGGAGAAGGCTTATATTCTTTGACGAGTCTTCCTTTAACTTATTTCCCAACTCAGGTCAGGTATACGTTTGTAGTCATCCAAAAGATGCATTTTATCCAGACTGCTTGCTCCAAACTGTTAAACATGGAGGAGGCTTTGTGATGCTCTGGGCGGCCGCATCTTGAAAATCCGCCAGCCCAATAGTCTCTTTCATGGTAGAATCCACAGTCAGGACTATTTGAGTATTTTAGCTGATCAGATCCATCCTATGGTTCAGAAATGTTTCAGGATGATAATGCTCCTATTCATACTGGTAAGGTTGTAGCTAAATGGCACAAGGAACATTCCAGTGAAGTAGAACACCTTATCTGGCCACCACAATCCACAGATCTCAACAGCATTGAACATTTATGGTGCATTTTAGAAAAGCAAAGTTAGGGGTCGATATCCCCCACCACGATCATTGAAAGAACTGGAGACTGCTTTAGCTGATGAATGGATGAAAATTCCCCTGGAAAGAATTCAAACTTTGTACGAGTCGATCCCACGCAGAATTATTCAATCTGTAATTACTGCCAAAGGTGGTCCTACCCCTTATTAAAATAAAGTTTTCGAAAATTATTTGGTGTTTCCATTATTTTGTCCAATCCCTGTACATATTTATAGACTTTCTTTGTTTTGTTTTTTATATAACCTAAATGAATAGACTGATTTGATTTCGCCCAATCTTCCCTTGGTGGAGCCAAGTCGCCAAATGAGCGCCTCAAAGAAAGATATAAAAATGGTCAGACTATCAATGGATCTCCTAAGCGACCGTATTTTCTCTGTTCAAATCATATCTCATTATTCGGTTTGTTGTTTATTTTGTCTATCTTTATTCTTTCTCTTCTTACTGAGTCAACTTTTCCCTTCCTTCCTGTGATTATGGTGGTGAATACTATATATTTCGGTCCCTCTACTTCGTATGTGTGAATTTAATAAGAGGTGGGAGGCAACTTTGCACTTTAGACTGCATGTATTCTGTGCATGTTTGTTTTCGAAGCCTTCAAACGCATCCTTCATGCCCCCAACATTTAGACTTGTTTACCAGAGCGAGCCGTTGGAGGTCTAATCTTTTCACTTGTGTTTTCCTTTCTTTCAGTCTACCTGTTCTATCCTTCTGCGCCTAGACCCAAATCGGGATGAAAGCATGCATTAAACTATGTTAGTAATCAGACGAAAGTAACAACATAATTACTCAATGATAACAGCCACCAGGCCTATCAAAGGTAGTCACCCTACACGACTAAGATATCTATCGCAAACGTTGTACCCATGCCCCAACAACCTTATTTAATTGCGTCCAGAGAATTGCCACAAGGGTATCGCCAATCAAAAGTTATCGAAAATGAGTCCCTTAAGTGGAGCACTACTGATATCTTACAGGAACGGGCAGGAAAAATATAAGCAGTCCTTCCTCGGCTATTCCTTATTACTCTTTCTCAGCGATTTGGAACAAATATCCCAATTTAGAAAAACATTTCACTGCTACTCCAATACCCATCTCGCCACCCCAGCCAAGAACAAACACTCCCCCCTTGTGTTCAAGGAATGGTATTTCGTTGGGTTAAGTGGCACAGAGAAATCCTGAATCGGTCGGTTTCCATCGGTTTTGCTTTGTTTTCAGGCGCGATTAACTGTTGGTTCTTTCTTTGTTTCTTTTATTTAAAATTCCCTATTATCATGTCATTTTCAATCCTGCATATCTGTGTAGTATCACCGTTTCATTTCTTCCCCGATAGCCATAAATCCCCCCTACGCGCCATCAGGCAAACGATGCGACGCGGTTGACACGTAAACACGCTTACTTACATGTGTGTGAATATCCACAGGTGCTTTATTCGCCGTTACGCCGCTCAATTATGTGGATTTTGGATGAGGGAAAGAGCAACTTGCATAATGCCCCCTTACCCTCTAAAAAGTGGCGGATCAAGTGTTGCTTGATGTTTGTTGATCGCTCTTGAAAAATCTCATTTAAGCGACGGCCAACAGACGAGGAAATAATAGGTTGCTTTGCGAAGAGTTTCTTCCTAGCTGGAGTAAAGGGGAAGAGGCTTATTTGCTTCTGGTAAACTGTTTCCTCGCTATACTTTTAGTTTCTCGTAGGAATTTTGACCATACAGTTTAGGATAGGTTTGTGACCTTTCAGATAGCAGGGCTCTTCAAGGTTGTCGACTATTAAAAAAAACGTTTTGACCCCACGCCATGGCGGATGAATGAAATGCTGCCCACCCTTCTTTGATACAAAATTATACTTTATATAGACGATTTATACAAAAACACTAGGTTGTTTTCATGTTATCTGTAACAACAAAAGGCAACGTGTGTGTATAAGGAGGTATTACGCGTTATTACTTAGTACTGCCGCCAAAAGTTAAAACGCATTAACTCCAAAACCAAAAGACGTAAACCGCCTTAATAGGCCTGCCTGTTCGTCTCATTCTACCGATTCTATAGATATCAAATTTGCAAAAATCGCATTTTTAGAGTTAATGCGTTCTGCCTTTTGACCGCAGACTACTTACTACGAGTACATTGACAAGGTTTTCCCGAATCGGTCGATTTGCATCGGTTTTGCTTTGTTTTGAGGCGCGATTAACTTTTGTTCATTTTTTTCCTTCATTTAAAATTCCCTATTACCTTGATTGTTCACGGCGACGCCTGAGCAATCCATGATATTTTTTGTCCTTTAATTTAAAGAGCAATAGCAACGAAGGCGTACCATGCAGAAAGTTTGTAAGGCGAGATCTGTAAAGTAGTGAAAATGTGTTGATAGCCGCAGATCCTAGTACAGTGATTGAAGCGCAGCAAGGGTGTCTATATTCTACACAGGACATCCGCTTGCGGTGTATCCGATCCATGAAAATCCGAAGCGTGCTAAAACTAAATGAACTACAGGAGTCTATACGTACGAGTATCTATGAAATGCTCAAATGTGACGTAGAATCTATAAAATGCTATTAAAATTCCGTTCCAGAATGAAAGGGATCGTAAAACTTTGAAAATTTCGGCGATAGGATGGAAATAGGCCGTTATTACAAAGGGTTCGGAAAGGTATTTTTCGGTCTTTGGAAAATGTTCATCTCGTGAAATTATCATCACCGATTAGAGAGGATTAGAACGGTCGAGGAAAAGATCCACTTAATGACGATCTCTCAATAAAGCTTCAGAAACGATCCACAATTCGGGTTTAATGACTGTAATCATTTTGCTTCGTGGTAGGCCCTACATATAGAATTTTTTTATCCAGATTTTTTTCTCTTTTGGGACCATTTCGCACTTTCGCACACTTATGATTGACAACACTCCCAATTTAGGATTTTCTCTCCTTTACTTACTTCTGTCCTTGTATTTTCAGCTTCTTCTGTCTCTTGTATTTTCTGTCTCGACTGAGAGCGGGGAAAAATGAAACATCCGAATAGGCTGGTTCGTCTGCTTGGCCGAATGGAGCTACAAGGAAAAGAAGTACCCTAGGAGACCTTATGGTCCATTCAAAGAGGGTACCTTTGGGCTAACAGTTGAGCAGGCACAATTCTGCACAACGCCTTAAGTGCCCAAACGGCTACTTTTCAAGACTTTGTCCAGTCTCGACTTGAACTGTTAAACAGAATTGCTGTTGACAACTTCCACTGGAAGTGCGTTCCAGCTACCGTAGATGCTGTATGTGAAAGATTTACCACAAGATCACGGTTGTAACGCTTCAGTTCAAGTTTGTAGCCGTGATTTCTCGTTCTGCTTTCACTAAGTTGGAAAATATCCGTGTAGTCTACATTATCGAAGCCTCGAAGTATTTTAAACACTTAGATAAGCTGACCACGCAGTCTCTGGGTTTTTAACGAGAACAGATTTAATTCCCTTAATCTATCATGGTAACTTTTGTGTCTGATAAAGGGAATCACTTTGGTTTTCCTGGCTTGCACCCGTTCCAATCTCGCAATATCCTTTCGAAACGAAGGACTCCAAAATTGTACGGCATACTCCAGGTGCGGTCGGACAAGTGAGTTGTACAAACACAGTACTATCTCCTTATTCCGATATCCAAAATGGCGCTTTATGTAGCCTAGCATCCTTTTGGCCTTTTTCTCCGCCTCAATGCACGTTAAATGGCATTTGCCACGTGTCCGACCACTCCCCAATCTTCCGAAGATCATCTTGAAGGCGGGCAGTATTTCCTTCCTTTGCAACGTTCATAGCAAGCTTGGTATCATCGACATATTTGGAAATCTTCGCAACCATGTAACCGTCCATGTCGTTGACGTAGATTACGAGTAGTAGTGGTGCCAGGACAGAACCTTAAAGAACACCGCTAGTAACGGGCACCTCTCAGAAGCCTGTCCATTCAACACTACCCGTTGCCGTCTGCCGTTTAGCCAGTTCTCTATCCAACTTGCTACATTTCCGTCTACGCCTAGCGCACGCACTTTCCGAAGGAGGCGGCGGTGTGGTACCTTATCGAAGGCTTTTTGAAAGTCTAAGTAGATAACATCTAACGCCTTATCCCGGTCGTGCTCAGTAAAAACGAAGTGGAAGAATTCCACAAGATTCGTTAGGCATGACCGGTGCCTTCGGAACCCATGCTGGGAACTCCTCAATCGCAAGTTGGACTCTAAATATGACGTCATTTTGTCCACCAAGATGCTTTCCATGATTTTACCGACTATTGAGGTTAAGCGGCGATTGGTGCATCTGTGGAAATTATCTTGGTCTCTAATTGCTGCTTAGGGACCTCGTGTGACTACTTACTTGTCGAATTTGGATCCACCGCCCTCTAAATTTGGACTAAACTAATTTGATTTTTATCGGGTTTAAATGCATGCCAGGTGCCATAACAGCTGACTAAAAGCAACGCCAAGCTTTGTCCAAATTGGAGAAAGGGGGTAGAGGTACGTTTGTTTATTTATATATATATATATATATATATATATATATATATATATATATATATATATATATATATATATTAGAGTTGTGCCGACTCCAAAAATTTTGCCGATGCCGATTCTGGCTAATATTTGTTTTTAGTGTATTATGCTTAATTTATTAGATACTTTATAATTAGTTTCCATAACTATATTACTCAACTGTTAGGCTGTTGGAACTTGGAAGCCAATAAACAAAGCAATGGAGTATTTTTTAGTGTTTTTTTTTACTTTTCAATAGCCATTGAGTTTATGTAATTTTATAGCTTTTGATGGAAGGTTTTATGATACAAAATGAATATGGATCTTTGCAAAATTTATTTCATTTCCTTTCATATTAGGAATACCCTATATACCTGTAGAAGTCTAAATACCTCCATGCATTAGTACATACTTAAATACACCGACGCAGCTGCATGCCCCCCCCCCCACCCACCTTATTCCAAATTCGCCTTTTCGCATCGAATCCCCTTCACCCCTTTTCACGCCTTGAGATAACCAAATTCGCGGCTGGCCACACAGGAAAAAGTCTGCCTCAAAAGACACCTGCCAGCCGACGAAGGCCCGAGTTTCTTCGCGCCGTCATAAACCTGCGACTTGGGACGAGGAAAGCTCGGATGGCGCCGAGGTGTGAATGTTTGGCATGTCCTGGTGGCAGACGAAAAATCTTTTCGCGCGACGATGAGAATTTTATGATAATCCGGTGCTCTCTCTCGATTTTAGCTCTTGAGGGAAATAAAAGAGGAAATTTTCCCTGGAGTCGGGCAGAAGATCTTGGACCTACGTTGTATGTGGAGCTAGTCTCACAAAGAAAACAGTTCGCCCGTTGCAAGGAAGAAACTTCCGGGATTTTGTTGTTGCCATCAGGGTACTAGTAGGTGCTAAACTTCTCGCAGAACCCTTCCCCCTTCAGAGTCAGAGGTTACACAGGACCTTCCTCTGTGGATTACCCTAGACGCAGCTAGGTAATCATTTTTGGCTACTCACTCCAGGTGCCAATAATTGGAACGGACACTTCGAGGAGAAGCATTCCGATTTGAGTCACAGTTTGACTCGCCTTCGCGATCCGGCTTAGGATCATTATATCAGGACACCGGTCTAGGATTACCCCCCACATTCGGTAACCTAGAACGAACGGGCTAAGTGCGAACATCGTCAGAAGAAGAAGACATTCGCCGTCATTACCCAAATACTTACGATCTCAAAGGTATCGTTAAAGTGAATTATCCCCTCCCCTAACTTCACCAGTTTAATCGCTGACTATAATTTCCATCGTGAGCTCATAACCTCGAGTATTACAAGTGATTAATTCAGTGCTTAATTCCGTGATATTATTCAATTCATTCTGTCGGGTGTAATTAAGACGCAAGCATCCTAGTAACTAGATTTCAAGTGTAATCCCCACGACATTATATATACCTCCCAATTCAGTGCGAAGATTAATCCTATTTATACATATACGAGTATTAAGAGCGCATAGGCCGAGCATTGCAAAAAAAAAAATTATTCCCCTCGACAATCGATAATGGCGTTACTAACGTTTTGACATAGCATCGTTCGTCTCTCTCATAGGCAAGGAAATCTTTTTAATAATTACGATCAATATTTTTTGGCATTAGACCAGATAAGAGTGCTTCAACGGATGACCATTTACCGCCCCAGACTCGAATTTTACTCTTCCGGGTGATCTCATATCTATTATGCAATTCACCAGGCACTCTCGTGGATCTGAGGGGAACGCATAAGGCGCTGACGAAGGGGATGTTTCTTACGGGAGGGGCGCGGTAACATTTTCAACTAATTGATAAGGGGCATACTTAAAGCGAACGGAACTTATACCACCACTAAACACTTAGCGCTCTACTTAACCTAACCTACCCTAACCTCTCTCTTTAAGTTAACTAGGTTAACAATCGGCACCAAAATAAAACTTCCTTTTTTCACCCCCTGACGGGTTGAATACCTTCAATTAGCCACACACAAAAATTCTATACTTGGACGATTTGGCGATAATTTGTTCTTATTCAACAAGGGTCTAAACGACTAACTATTTTTTTTTTGGGGGGGGGGGGGAGGGGGGTCGCTTATAAACCTCTAAAACCGGATTTATTATGTAGTAGTTTTATATATATTTTTGACCGATGCCGAGGTTAAAAGATGGTGCCTTGCACCTCGTGTGTACTCGATTAAGGCAGTTATTAGCGCTTCAAGGGATTAATATCACAAACTAAGGTAGAATCTCGAATTATGACTACTAATATTGCCAAAACTTTCGTTCAAGCGATAGATGGAAACATTAACCAAAAATAGTAGCTTATTTTACAACAAACTATCAATCGAAACAAAAAAAATAGTTTAAAAAAAATTAACTCGCTAATTAATATAAAGCTTGACTCATAAAATAATTAATTTACACTCCCTTAAATACGCAAATGTTAATCTTCGAAAAAAATTTCAATTCACTGCCTTACTAAAGGAATATTACAACGGACTACCCAGATAACTTTGGGCCACCGTTCGTTTTAACGAATTCAGTAATCGCCCAACAATGCGAACTGTGGATAGATTCAACAAAATACTAAAAAGATATTTGAGTTACCGCTATTTTTTTCAAGGGTTGGCTGGTTGTGCGTGACGTCACCGTCTCGGTGCAGTTTGGGGCCTATGGTAGGCAGATCCCAGCTGACTGGCGTAGATTCTCTCCAGCCAAAAAGGTAGGCATTGGTTAGTTGCGCGTTCGTAGGTGGAAATTTTTAGGTTTTCGGTCGATTCACTTATCTACGGCTCCCGATAGTTATTCCTTTAGATTAATGAATCTTTCTTCTGGTTGAATAATACTGTCGTCGAGAACGAGAAATTGTCTTCCTTGCTCGGTAGAACTTTGTAGAATTTATCATTTTACTAGTCTCTTCCGGGTACTCTTGGGAACGTTTGGCTTCGAAAATGGTTATCCTTTCGGGTTCGTAACTCGGTTATAACGAACGTGGGAACAGAGAACGTTTCTCTGGGGCTAACTCTGTCTGAATTCCTACTTTTCGCTCAGCCTTTCTCTATATATATATAGCCATTAACGTGGAAGGAGGTTGAGGGATCGCTGCTGCGGGGTGTGCGTGTGGAGGTCAACCTTATTTGAAGACAAATAACTTGCCTGGCTTTTTATTTTTACTTCGGCGTTAGCTCGAGGGGGAACTTTTCGCTGACTTGGTTTTTCGTACTAACAACTTTAGATGTGAAATTTAGGCCTCTTCAAATCCCTAACGTAAACTATGTAAATTAAGAAATAGCATCTGTACCCATTTTAATTAGCGAATTGTGCGTCTCGGGTTGTTAATACTGCTTATGCAGAGGGATTGACTTTGTTCTTGGTTAAAACAGGCGTCTCATCGCCGATGTATTTTGGGCTATGGCCACCTATATTGCTTTTTACATCCTTATTTCGTTACTAAACCTAAGGTTTTTATATTCACTGACAAAAATTCTGATTGAAAATCACTCTGAAGAGACGTTTGTGTCAGCACGTTAGGTGTGTTAGTTTACTTTTTATAGTTTAGTTGAGTGTTAAAGTATAACCTTTCCAACGGCACCTCCCGAACGCCATTTGTTTCAATTTTAATTTTTGACCCCTCTTATTATTATTTCTTTTTTTCACATTTCTTATATACGAGATATTTGATATGGCTATTGGCCAAAGTTCTTTTATTTTAGTGGGTTTTTTTAACTTTCTTTAGCATTTTTGTTTTTATTTTTTCTCATCTCTCTGCTTTCCTTTTATTTTTTACTTCGTTTTTTTAAACATTTTGTTAGTATATTTATACTTTTCTTTTTATTAGTTAGTGCTTTATCTCGTTTCGGATTGAAGCCATTCGGATCCACTGTTTTCATCTCTTTTAATTTCTTTATACATTTTGACACGGGGCCAGTATATCATGATAAATGGACAATGTCCATGGATAAGGAACACCATAAAACGTCCCTGAGTAGGTGAACCGCTATATAGGACTTAAATTTCCAAAGACAAAATACTAATCATTGAAACCACATTTATTAGAAAAATCCTATGGTTGAGTATTTTTTTAACTTTTTAGTAATGATATCACTGTAGCTTGCTACTTTCGTTCAAGCATCCCTGAAAGCATATACTATAATCTGACCAGAATTAAACAATAAAGGTGTTACTTAATAAAGCTGTAGTAGCTAGTAACACAAATAATGTTGTCTGGCCCAATTCAGCCACCAAAACTGTATAGAGAGCTAAAGTTTTGACGAAGAATCGGCAAAATTTTGCCGATGCCGAGTACTCGGCACATCTCTAATATATATATATATATATATATATATATATATATATATATATATATATATATATATATATATATATATATATATATATATATATATGGAGGAGCAGCACACCCCGGACAATCTCAAACCAGATCGAAAGCTACCAGGATTGACCGGCGACTAATTTCGCAAGCAAGTCTCCGACCAGCTTTCGTCCATTCAACCTTGGTCGCTCTCTCTTGGCTCCGTTTTTTTTAACATACCTGCATTATTCCGCCCCTTTCTCTCCCACCCTTATCTTTCATTTCTTTATTTATCCTTTTTATCATTTTACGCACCCTCAAAGGCGTGTCTTGTAGCATGGGCAACCTTGCTGCGGCTAACATCTGGATGATTCTGTTCCCTCCCGTCCCCACTGTCTGCAGGACTCCTTTTTTCCACAGATTTTCACGTTCTCTATCTTCACTTCCTTCACAGATCTCTCCTTGCAACCTTTTTTTGTGGTATGCCCTCGTTGTTATTTCGCTTCAAAAGTATATCCACCCCGCCATCACTCTTCGCGTATCTTTAGTTCCCCCCCCCCCCCGCGTACTCCTTCTACTCTCCGTTTAGCCCCGGTGTGTGCTTAAACTCCAGGTTGGGTCGTGTCCGAAGTTGCCTTGATGCCTCGTCTCTGCTCCATCCCTGTTTGAGATGTAAATAGATGCACATTCTAACTGCCCTATTATAAGCTGTTCCTGGCTCCAATCAGCTCCGCCTCGCTCGCTTCTTGGAGCGGCTCTGATGCCAGGGCTGCGCGCGCTCCCGGCCAATGGTCGCCTCTTGCCAATTCCCAGCCATAAATATTAATGGCGATAATGATGACGAGCTTTTACACCGCCGTTCCCTGGGCCGTTGGTGTGGATTTACCCCTCTCACACGCGCGCACCAGAATTTCGACACACTCTACAAAGAGGGATGACTTTTTTTTTGGCGATCGCAATTGAGCGGTGTCTTCTGGGCTCTCGCCTCAAAGACCCCAGAAGAGCGTCCCATATTACTGCGTTTCTAATTCTCATAAATATGTAAATACGGAAAGTTTCATCCGTAATGGAACTCAAAAAATAGTTGGAATATAAACCTATATTTTATGACTTGAGAAAATATTGGAGTAGATGGAAAACACTCGAGTTCGAATTTGCATATGCGAATAATGAAGAGTTGGGAACTTAATGGGAAATTCTCTAAATAGTGCACGTCCCTTTAACTCTGACGCATATATATATATATATATATATATATATATATATATATATATATATATATATATATATATATATATATATATATATATATATATATATATATATATATACTTCAGGTCCAGCGTGACACTCTTCGTCCTCGAACTGGAAGAAGACAGTACTCAGCGAATACTTCTAATAATGCCACTACATTAACCGCACCAATTTGTCTTGGAACTTTTCCCATATATATATATATATATATCCAAAGAAGTACATTAGCGTACATGTAAATGCAGGAAAGAAACCACAGTGATAGAATCAATTTATTCGCGAATAAATTTAGCCTATCACTGTGGTTTCTTTCCTATATATATATATATATATATATATATATATACATACATACATACATACATACATACATACATACATACTGTTGAAGTCTAGAGCAATAGCAGTGTTATTAACTTTAATTTTTATTATGTTTATTCTTCTAACAAGTGTTTTGACTGGGTCTGTGAGGCGAGAAAGAATGCTCACAAAAGACATTTTATTCCTAGACGTCTTTCGACATTTTTCACACTATAAAAAAAAACTTGTGGTACTGAAAAGTGTAGTAAAATCGCAGACTCTAAGAGCATTCACATAACAAGAAAAAGCGATAATGTGAAGAATAACACAAAAACATTGACAACCACTGGCTTGCTAATTTTTAAGTTGATGGAGCTAAGATACGAGTAGCATTCACGAATGAGATATTCCGCAAAATAATATCTACGGACGTGTTCAACAATTTTATATTTCAGTTGTATCATGAGGCTCACTCGTGGGGTGCAGCGCTCCCCTGCAGCGTCGACTGCCCTTGTCCTGTTAAATGTCCCATACCTAGTATGTGGGAGATTGGTGCGTGCTATCTGTCACGGTCCCGAGACGATCGGATTTGCTACCGTTTGTTCCTTGTACTCGTTACATATTTGTGCAGTGTCTAGTTTTGGGAAAAGGTTGTATATATATATATATATATATATATATATATATATATATATATATATATATATATATATATATATATATATATATATATATATATATATATATATATATATATCATTTTGGTTCCATGTTCGGCGCCGGAGGCATTGGACCATATAGTGACCTAACCTAAACTAATTAGCATGTAAACTAGAAACACTTAAAGATCATAATAGGCAAGGTCAACGGACTCCCGCTTTTTTATTCCCGAGATGTGAATTATAATTCAATTCCTTTTAAATAGATTGGCTCCTTAGTTGTGAGCTACGCCAATTATTACAATCTGCAAGCCAATGTTCTTCGTTTATAGTTCGTTTTCGTTTTGTTTAAATATACATTTGTTACGTCTTGTGAATGTTTTAATGTAACTGGGTAATCTGGGAAAAAACAATCCCACCTCCAATTCATATTGATTATTTTTTTTATCACAAAATCAGGACATTTTCTTAGTTAACGTCTTTATTATGGGGATAATTCGCAAATTTTAGACCGTCCAGCTTAATCCAGAAATAATGACTGCAAGAAAATAATAAAGGCGAGAACTTCTTTCTATATTATCTCGCCTGACAAGATGATCACTGTATTTTTATAATCGCCAGTGAAAATTCACTCTCTTGTCAAACTAGTGGGAACACAAACCATCCCCGCCACGCACGCAAAAACAAACAACTAACCCACCGCGTTTTCCCGAAATTAGATGCCCAGTCGCTTCCTTAAATTTGGTCGCGCGTCGGGTGATAATTATATATGCCTTTCCTCTTTGAACGCTTACTGCAGACATCCCAGACATTGGATCTGACAACCTCTCCGGTAAGTCTCAAATATTTATATTTTTCAAGACTACCAAATTGTTTACAAGCAAAACACATGTACTTGGATGTTTTTTAAAAACTTTTGCACGGAGTGAGAAGAATGTGCAATAATTATGTAAATGAAAGAGGAGGGGGGGGTGTATATACAATAGTTGAGGGAAAATAACTGGCGATCTCCGATGATACAATTGAATACTAATCATGTTCAAGTCCTACTGAGCTTTTTAGTGTATTATATGATTTATTTAGATTTAGTATTATACATCTGGTGTGTCGAAAGTCTGTTTTTAGCTAGTGATATTTATGATTGACAGAAAGAACGACTAAAAATGAAATGTGCACCTGTAACAAACATATGTGGAAGTAGTAATACTTGGTAATACCAGACTACACAAACTAAAACTTAAGCAATTTCTATGTTTTCTCAAAGATAAAACGAATTTTAGTATCAAAAGCAAATTTTTTACATATGTGAGGTGAAAATAAGAGTGCCTCAATTTTAATTCTTTATCCGTTATTTTAAAAATCTCGGCTGGAAATGGAGAAGAGTCTTCGGAAGGCCTACGTTCGTAGTTGCCTACCTCGTAAAGGAGACCAGCTTTGTACTTTATGCATTCATCAACATATTTCTCTGGAACAGCATGGCTAATGAGGTTTGCAATTGCAATCTTTTTCATCCTCATCCTTCCAATTCATTTGCCTGTTCTTCCATCTTCTTTCTCCATCGGTTGCACGTTTCTCACCCCTCTCCAAGTTATTTAAAATATGCCGTTTTATGTGTGAAGTAGCAATTCTTGTTATTCTTGATTCGTTTCTTTTACTACTCTTCTCCTCTCACTAAACATGTTCCAGCTTCTCACTTTTTTTCCTTTTTCTCAGGATGCACGGTGAAGTCCCAGGAATTCTACCCGGAAATCGAGAGGGTCCCCCTGTCCATCTCAAATTTACTGGCCCATGTAATTTGAACTATCCAATTTGTTTCGTTCCCCGGAGCTCAACGATATTGTAAACACATCATCGATCCAGTAAAATGATAACCCTGTTTGCAAGGACAAAAAAAAACCCACAAATTAAAATGGTTGAAAGGAACTCGCGTCACGGGTAATGGAGATAAATTGGTCAATAAATTAATATAATTTTTTTTTTTTAACTGGAATGAATAAAGAACCAAGACGGAGGATTAGAAACCATGTAAAGGGGAATTCTCCTTTCTCATGATCTTGGTTAACTAACGATCACCTGTGTAGGATATGTGTTTGAAACGGTAAACTCTTGTGAAGCTCTAAAAATTCTTCGATCCTAAATCTCTCTAGTTGGAATACGTTGCCATTTACTTCCGTATCGCCCATCATATGTAGAATTAATAGCCTTGTTGACTACGATTTCGCATACGTACGTGCAATAATTTGCCGCAGATTAACGATTATTTCCCAGCATGGGACAACGAGTTGAGGTAGATTTCAGAATGAAATACCCGCGGATAAGAAAGGAAAAGTTGAATTGTACAGCCGACAAGAAGATAAAAATACTGGCTCATCCCCTTTCGATGACGGGTCGGTTTGTGGACGTCCACAAATAGCGCTAACTAACCACTTCGATTAAATAGCGCTTATTCGATGGTACTATTTTTTTATCGATACCTTCGAGCACCATGACGAGCAATGGGTGGGTGCCGAAGTTTAGAAGACAGGTTGACGAACAAGAAGGGTTAGAAAACCGAGAGTTACTGAGAGGAATGTGAAATTGTATTCATTGATATCACCTTGAGAGCCTGCTTGCTTTGCATCCCTGCTAGATTGCTGCTACCTTTCCCCCGGGTTTCTCACACACAAATTACTCGATTTAGTGCTCCGGAGGGGGAGGGGGGGGGGATAGACGCTCGTGGATTTCTCCCGCAAATGAAAACCCATATCAAATCTGGTGCCGTAAACGCGCGTTTGGGAAACTGATACTTTCGGGAGAATTTATTTGATTGAGAGCGAAAGCAACGAATGCAGAAATTGCAATTTCCGACCTTTCCGCTAAAGGAAACCCGCAATTAAGCGTTGAAATAAAAGTTTTGAATAGTAATATATTTGTATATTCAAGTCCTCGGAATATTTGCAATCCGAAAGGATTGGCAAACAGGGTGCTTTGAAAAGAGCGAAATTGTTTTTTTTAGTTTTTACATGATTACGTGGGGTGACCCCCCCTCCCTCCGGAAACAAAGATGTTAAGGATAATGCTAGAGATGAATCATCCCGTTTCATTGCATCCGGGGACAAACTTAAGCCAGGAGAATTGCGCGCCTCCTGTTTCATAGCGTAGCAAGTACTCGTCCATTAATTCATCGGTTTCTATACTCCCCCCCTTCCCCCCATTACTTTCTGGTCCTTTTCCCTTAAAGGGATTTAATATTTGGGGGGGGGGTTCGCTGCCAGTCCGGCTATAAGGTGAGTACAACTGTATGTTGTACTCATCTCATTAAAGGGGCAATATTTATATGTAGACTTATTCATCACCCTGTATTTTGATTAAGTTCTAGAGAATTGCCCTTTCACACCACCACTTCAGTCCCTAGGCACCCCCAAGTTGCTTAACCGGCCCGGGTGAGGATGGCCTCCTCCGTTTTATTCGACACGCTTTGCTGGTGGTCGCAGGATCCTTGCGTTTGGTTTTATCTAGGGGAATTTTAAAGTATCCTTGGGCTAGGCTGTAATTTGAATTTGGTGGCAGCCGCCAAATGAGTGTTGTTAGAGAAGAAGAAAAAAAGTTCACCTAGTCAATAAACTTTCCACACATTTTTTTATATCACTTCACTTCCTTTACTCTTGTACTCATTTTCAATGATTCTCTACCCAGCCTAGTAGATTTCTGACGTCAAGGCAAGGGTTCAATTCCAGCGAGCAGCGTCACGTGCTTGTCGCCTATGGGGCGGATACGCTGATACTCAACCCAAGCAATGCTAGGCAGTTCGCACGCACCCTCATGCACATACCCAATCACAACACGGTTAGCATTCCTCTTCCTGCCCTTACAACACAATATACCCACTGTTACCTAACCCCGCTCTTTGATGTTAAAAGACAATACTACCCCGGACACCCCACACCTTCCGGCTTACCATTCATCGTCATTCTGATCTTTATGCATTTAGTTATCCATTTGGTGGGGGATTTCGTCCACGGTGCGAGGGGGTGTTGACGCCATCTGCCTACTCGTTTTCACTCTCTTCTTCGCCCTAATTAACATGAACCGCTCTCTCTCTCTCTCTCTCTCTCTCTCTCTCTCTCTCTCTCTCTCTCTCTCTCTCTCTCTCTCTCTCTCTCTCTCTCTCTCTACCTCTATCTCTCTCTTCCTATCTCTTTTTTTTTTCTCTCTCTCTCTTCCTCCCGTGGTGGGAGAGATTGAGCAGCTCTCTGATCCTTAGGGCTGTACCGGCGGGCGCAACAGACGCCTGAAAGGGTTACCCATGCTGGATTGGCCGACGGGGAGAGCTCAGACCAAGAGTGCCACCTTTATACTCCTTCCTAAATTTTTCAATGGCACTTTGCCGCTATGACTCCGTCCTTTTCTTACGCTATCCCCAACCTTGAAAAAAAACAAACTTCGATACTATTTGATAGTAAGGACCTCACCAGCTACCTTATGCCGTGTGGGAAGAGAGGCTTTGGAACCTCTATAAATAACACTATCTAACGCTCACAGGTCGCGAGAGACTAGGATTGAAGGGATCCTAGGCGCCGGGGCGCGATTAATGGAGATGAGCTAAGTGCCCCGTTAAGCCTTCTCCTAACGTACAATTGCCTGACCAGCTCCCTGTGACTGTTCCTTAGTGTCAGTGGTTGCACCGACCCGAGGTGACGGGTCCTTGTTACCAGGTTGGCTGCCAGGCCAACTAAAAGCCCCGGGTAGAGTCTCAAAGCGAGCACGATATCCCTTGACCGCTCGCCAGAGATCCTGGCCGCTCCGACTTCAGTCATTAAGAGTTAGTAAGGTGCATGAAACTGTTGTCTCCCTGTGCATTCGCCTGGTTGGGAGCCAAGGTGCCCAGGGCTCGACAGTCTAGTCGCTACTAGCTGGACGGCAACGCCAAAGCGGATTGCACTCCAAAAGTCCCAAAGCTGAAGGAAGGGTAGGCGGGAGCGACTCGCGCGAGGATAAATCACCACCCCCCAAAATTTTTTCAACAAGTGGTCTACAAGTGATAATAATAATAATGCCTGGCGCTCAAACACTAAAAAGCGAATGCCCAAAATGCGAAAGCACACGCTGGTGTATTGACTTCCCGGAAGGCAACTTCAGGGACATCGCTCCAACGAGCAGATGCCTCTTCTGCGTTCTGGAGGAGAAGCTCGAGCAGGCGGAGGAAAGGAGGAGGAAGGAGATTGCCCAGATGGAGGAGAGGTACACCGGGCAGATCGCCGACCTTAAGAGCCAGGTCGCCCTCCTAAAGAATGCACTCGAGTGACGACTCGAGCGCTACGGCTGAGGAGAAGACCGCTGAGGGTAGTGGAGGGGACAATGATGGCAGCTACGCAGCCGCCGTCAAGAAACCCCCCAAAACTCCCATCACAGAAGATGAGAAAAAGGAGAGAAAGCGAAAGAAGCAAGAAAGGAAGAAGAATAGAAGGAAGCAGAAAAGGGAAGAAGAGAAGATTGAAAAGAAGAAAAAAGAAGAGAGCGAAGCTGTAAACACGAAAGAGAAGGAAAAGAGCACGAAGGCAGATGGCTGGAAGAAGGTGGAGAGGAAGAAGGAGAAAGCGTGCAAGAAACCGGAGGTCACTGTCTATGGTGACTCTCAGGCTCGAGGACTAGAACCGTTCCTGCGAGCACGGCTCCAAAAGAAAGTGGAGGTCAAGTGCCTGCCCGGCAAGGGTAATAAGGCACTAAGAAAGGAGGTGGAGAAGAGTCCCACTCCTGACTCTACAGTAGTTGCCATTCTGGCTAGTGGCAACGACCTCTACTTCCGCAACGGGGAAGCAGGGGCGACAGAACCAATACTCCAGAACGTCATGGGGGCAGTCGACGACTGCGGACTAAAGACGAGGAGGAGGGTCGTTGTCGGGATCCTTCCACGGAGGAGCCCTAACCCCATTACATACCGTCGCAATGAGCTGGTAAACCAGAGGTTGAGAGACCTCTGTACAGCTGAAGGGGTCTTCTTCGCGGACCCTTTCCGGACGTTCTTTGGTAGGAACGACCTCTACCAAAGGGACGGAGCCCACCTGTCGATGAAGGGAAAAGCCATGCTGGCTAACCTCATCCAGGAGACGGTTAACCGCTGCGTCCGGTCTGTTCGGGAAAGGAGGACCGTTCCTGCCGCCAAGCCAAAGGCGGCGGGAAACGGTTGAACTTAGGGAGACCACCAGCCGGCAACTCCCTTAAGGTTCTTCTGTTCAACGCGAGGTCCATCCGGAACAAGTTTCTGGAATTAGTGGCCCTCGTAGCAACGGAAGAACCAGATCTGGTGGCCATCACGGAGTCGTGGATTCGAACACCTGTTCGTGACTTTGAGGGCGAATTCGCAATCCCGGGCTACCAGATCTTCCACAAAGACCGGCTGGCGAAGGAGGGGGGCGGAGTGGTGGTGTACGTGAGAAGTGTATTCACGGCAACGAGCAGCACCACCACCGCCCACCAAGAAGTCCTATGCGTGGACTTGGAGCTGGGTACCACCAAGTACAGGACTGTTACAGTTTATAGACCCCCATCCTCGACGGAGGATCAAGACAGGGACCTCTATAATCAACTGAATCAGTTAACTGAAGGCAGGGTGAGTATCGTCATGGGGGACTTCAACACTCACGTTGACTGGGCAACCAGAGAAACCCGCATCGACAACATACGGCTCCTTAACTTCGTAAATGAAGGATTCTTCACTCAATGGGTGAGAGAACCAACACGAGGTGCAAACATCCTCGACCTAGTTCTCACATCCGAGGATGACATCATTGAGGAAGTTAGTGTAGATGAGGAGCTAGGTGGCAGCGACCACCGCCTCATCAGGTTCTGCATTCGAGTCCCAGCTCGCGAAGCAGTAGCTCGTGCTGCAGCCAAGCTGAACTTCAGAAAGGCAAATTTCGCGGGACTTCGTGCTGGCGTGGCAGCAATAGAGGTGGAAGATAGTGACAACGTCGAGCAACCATGGAAGAATTTCAAAAACTCATTCATGGCCCTGCAGTCACGATTCATTCCATCAGAACGCGGCCGAGTCGGAGCTATTCAACCCAAGTGGTTCACCCCCGAAATCGGGAGAACCCTACGGAAGAGAAAAACCGCCTATCGCCAAGCGAAGAACACTGGAGAATTCGAGCACTACAGAAGTCTATGCCGAAGTGTCAAGTCCATGATAAGGGTGGCGAAACGCGCCGAAGAAGTCCGTGTGGCGAGACTCTGCAAAGAGAGCCCCAAGGAATTCTTCGGATACGTAAACAGCCGTAAGCCGACACGTAGACGGATCGGTCCCTTGGTGAAAGAGGATGGTGAGCTAGAGCTCAGTGACGAAGCGAATGCGACCATCCTCAACAAGTACTTCTCGTCAGTTTTCACTGAGGAGAATGACACCACTCCTGAGCCTCGCGACAAGTACGAAGGCTCAGAGCAATTGGAGAGATTTCACTTCGAAGAGACGACAGTGCGTTCAAAGATCGACGCTTTGAACCGCTACAAGTCGCCAGGGCCCGATGGCTTCTTACCACGGGTGCTGAAGGAAGTGCGAGATGAGGTCTCCCCACATCTCTGCTCGATCTTCAGGAAATCGCTCGAGACTGGATGCGTGCCAAAGGACTGGCGAGACGCGGAAGTCACCCCCATATTCAAAAAGGGTAACGCGAGCGAGCCATCTAACTACCGGCCGATCAGCCTAACGTCGGTAGTAGGAAAATTGTTGGAAAGTATCCTGGTTGACGAAATAACGCAGCACGTCGAGTCCAACCACCTATTGAGCACGACCGGGAGAAGGCGGTGGATGTCATCTACCTCGACTTGAAGAAGGCCTTCGACAAGGTGCCCCACCGCCGATTGCTGAAAAAGGTTCGAGCGCTAGGCATCGCCGGAGCTGTAGGTGACTGGATCGAAAACTGGCTGCACAGTCGAAGGCAGCGAGTAGTGGTGAACGGGCAAACGTCCGGTTGGCTACCGGTAACAAGCGGCGTTCCCCAAGGCTCCGTGCTGGGCCCCCTACTCTTCATCATCTATGTAAACGACATAGATGATGGCATAACTGCGAGGATTTCCAAATTTGCCGACGATACCAAACTAGGTATGAACGTGGCAGACGCGGAAAACGTCGAGAGACTCCAAGCCGACTTGAGGAAACTCGGGGAGTGGTCAGACAAATGGCAAATGCCGTTCAATGTCGAAAAGTGCAAGGTGATGCACATCGGCCACAGAAATCCCCAAGCCGTCTACAGCCTCAAAAACTCGGCGCTCGAGAGCACAGACATGGAAAAAGACTTGGGAGTCGTGATCACCAGCGACCTCAAGTTTTCCAAGCAGTGCATCGAGGCGGAGAAGAAAGCCCAGAGAATCTTGGGGTATATCAAGCGACAGTTTGGGTATCGGAACAGGGAAATCGTTCTCACTCTCTTTAATTCCCTGGTCCGACCTCACCTGGAGTACGCAGTCCAGTTTTGGAGTCCATCCCTTCGGAAGGACATCGCCCGACTGGAGCGAGTACAAGCCAGGGCGACCAAACTGATCCCCTCGATCAGGCACAAAAGTTACGAAGCCCGCCTAGAAGAACTAAACCTCTTCTCACTGGAAACCCGAAGACGGCGCGGTCAATTAATCGAGGTCTTCAAAATCCTCCGAGGTATTGACCACGTAGGCAACGGGGACATGTTCCAACTAAGCGAGGGCGTAACGAGAAACCACGGCTACAAAATTGAGCTGCCGCGTTATCACCGGAACAGATGCGGGAACTTCTTCAGTTACAGTATCTGCAACGAGTGGAACGCGCTTCCGCCAGAAGTCGTGAACAGCGACTCTGTGGAGCAGTTCAAAAGGCGCCTGGATAAAGTCCTGGTTCGCTGACAGGCTCACGAGTCCCTGACTCGTAACAAGTACCCTCTCGTATGGACCGTAAGGTCTTCTAGGGTACTTCTTTTCCTTGTGACTCCTTGTGACTCTCTCTCTTTCTCTCGATAAACTTTATGATCTACTGTCTTTGGTTTTCACCTTTTTCGTGAGGCATTAAAATTATGCTTTTTCTATTATTCTTCTTTTGTATGCCATTGTTTTTAATTAGTGTCCTCCGCAAGACTTATTTCGAGGTGTACTATTCTTGCGAGCCGACAGCGTCCGAATGATTTTTAAGTAAATCCGCAATATCTCCGAAATGATATAATTTACTTCGTTTGCTTTATCAATCTTCTTCGTACCCCCCCCCCCGGGCTTTTGATATATTTATCAAGGATTTTCCTCGTCTATCCTTTTGTTTTGAAAGTTTAAAGTGGCTTATTGCCGCCGAAAGAATTTCGTGACTTTTAACATCTAAAATTGTTTTCTTTAGGAGCGTTTAGCTCCCTCCCTTATGTCGGCTCGTTTGCAATCCATCCATCGCTCCCTTATGTCGGCGCAATCTTCCCCACAATGAGCGCCAAGGGCTCCTTTGCAATCCATCCATCGCTCCCTTATGTATATGGAGTAGACATTAGTTTCGTTGGCGAAAAGCGTTAAATTTTTCTCGAAACTTCGCTCATCAGGGATCTAAAATTAGGAGAAAATAATTGATGTCTCCCCCCCCCCCACCCTCCCCGCTTCTTCTAGGTCCCCTGCCAAAACTTTTGTGGAATTGGCCATATTTTTTTAGTGAAGGAGAACGTGGATTATTGAGCTTGGGATGGGAAATAATGACTCTATCCGGGAAGTAAAGATGAGGTGGACTAGTTTTATACTTGATTTGAGCTGGTCTTGTGTGGGTTGAGTGTGTGTCTCAACGCCGCATCCCCGGGAACCGGCCCCTGCCCTTTATTATTCTCCTCCCCCCTAAAGTGATAACAAGAAATGGCGAAGACAAAACTGATCCATTTACCCTTAAGTCGTGACCGATTTTCTTTCCCGTCCTTTTACCAGAGGCTAGTAAGGGATGTAACAAATAGGGAAGAGCTTGCTGGGCCCTTCTGGCCATTTTCTCCTTTTGTTTCCTTTCCTCTCCATTTAATCTTTATTACCGTCGTCTTTTTTTTATTTTGGTTAATAATTTCCTGATTAGATGTAGATTTAGTGTCCTTCTAATGTTTCCCCCCGGTAACCCCACGGTGTTCTAAAGACACAGCGCTCCCAATACTAGGGGCCACAATGTCCTTTATATATATATATATATATATATATATATATATATATATATATATATATATATATATAATAAGATATTGACCATGGTCATTGTGTCTACCATGTACATTGCCTACGTAACTTGCCCTCACTTAGGTTGTGTAGATAACGTAGAATTAGGATCCTAAAGTTGGTTGGGATCAGATTTCTACACATGATCGGGAATGCGCTGGATTTCAAAATAGACTCCCCCCCTCCCCCCCTAAAGGACGGCAAACGTCACTTTAGGAACGATCAGCTCAAATTACCCCAACTGACACTCAAAATTACTTCTTTGTGTGAGATCCGCCAAAATGGGATGGGGTTTGAAGCTCCATTGCCGGAGGTCTATCATTTGAAGTTAACGATTCTGCTTCAGTGCCAATGCCAGCTTTTGAAATTCTTTTTTTTTTCCCGCCGAAGTTCCTCCACGGGCACCCATTTAGGACTTAGGGGTTACACCCGGCTCTTGAAAAAGGACGGGCCACACATCAGAGCAAGTATTGAATTTAACCAATAATGAAAGAGTATACAAGTAATTAATGTATTATTTTACTTTTTAATGTTAAAACTAATAGAATTTTAGATAACTAAATTTAATGTCTTAAAAAAAAATCTCATGTAAATGATGCCTTATTAGATGCTGAATTTAACAACTTTAATAGGAATTTAGAATTTCATTGTGAAATTTGAGCTTGATTCTTTGCAACCTAATCTTCAATTTTTGAGGAGATTGTGCCGGCGGTGACGCTTGCATTGTTTTCAAAGTGAAAATCCTTCAACCTTGAACTTGTTTTGGACTTAATGAAATTCATTTTCTAGGATAATTCTTCACATTCCTCTTAGTCATTAGGAATTTTATATCTTTGGTTTTCTTTCTACATTACATTATTTCACTAAATAAAAAGATTAAAAAATTAATACTACTTAAAACTCCGCGGTGCCAGAGGCTGCACATGCCTGCCCTAGGGGATAAAGTTCTGTATTTCGATACCTGGGTACTAGGGGGCTCTCTCCCCGGCGAAAGCGGAAACCAACTAGGACATTCCCTGAAGAACGTTTGCAAAATCTGTAAAGGAAATGAAGGTTGAGGAAGTGAAAATCTTTCAACCTGTTTGGAAGATATAAATATCCCAAAGGGCACGGTTCTCCTCCAGATGACAGCTGTAGCATGCTGGCCCATTTGACAATTGACATTCCTTGCCTTCTCCATTGAGCTTAGCGCCGACTCTGACGCATGCGCCCAAGCAGTTTCATCACCATGTGCATAACCACTTCGCAACACCATCTTTCACTGCGGACTACGACCAAATCTAGTGGAGGAAACGCCACTTCCGGATCTTGACGATGATAAGCCACATATGGGTGGGTGCTTTGCTTTACACCCACAACGCATCACTCTTCCGCCTCTCAGAATTCGCTTCCTGGGCTTTCAGTCCACCCTCCCCTGAGGTTGAGCAACACGATTCTGAATGCTCACTAGCTGGCGGAAAGTACATATTACCCCCACCCTAGGGCTAGCGGGTGATTGTCATTCTGATCTGAAATAGATCACTTGTTTTCCAATTAAAGAATTTCCCGATCAGAGATGTGTAGAGCCAAGTTCCCTGAAGAGGCCTTTGTTTTTTAACCTAAGTTTTCTCAGAGGCGCAATCGATAAACGTTAGTTCGTGTCTCTCAGTTTCGCAGAAATTAACATCCAATGGGATCCTTTTCCTTATCCTAATTTATATTGATAATATTGAAATTTCGCGGCCGAATTTATTCGCTGGCGTTTTTGAGTCCCGCCCTCCCCGAACGATTCATCAATTGACTGATAAGTCCTCACTTCGCTTTACATATAAGGCTGGCTGGCACATTCCTCGCTCGCACTCCACTCGTCTCCCGCCCACCGCGATACCCGGTGAGCGCGCCAACTAAATAAATAAATTTCTACGCTCTAAATTTTCACTCGTTATATATATATATATATATATATATATATATATATATATATATATATATATATATATATATATATATATATGAGGAATTAAACCACATTCTCCGAAGACATTTTAAATTCAGAACAGTTTCGGTGTATCTCACACCCTTTTTCAACTGACACTGGATAGAAAATATAAGAAAAGTGCTTACAAACATAACACGGGGTCAGGTCGTGAAAGATCCCCTCTTTTTTCCCCCAATCCCCTACTTGTGGCTAATCAGGGGGACGGGGGGGTGTAGTCCTAAACATGTTAAAGGGCTGACATTTTACTATTTTGTTTATTTGCTTTCGTATTACAGGATTAAAAGAAAATTGACCCTCAGATAGATTTAAATTAAGAACTGACGATATCAAGCTCGATTCTACGATTCTTCTCTTAACATAGTTAGCCGATTTAAATACCATTTTACTTCCATTGAAATCGATCGAATGATTCAAGTCTCTAACATGGCAAAATATTCCACTGCTTTCGCTGCTCACTCTAATATCTCTTTTGTGTTCATACAATCTCTTGTCTAGATTTCTCCCCGTTTCCCCTATATAAACTTTGTGGCAATCGTTGCATGGTATTGCATATACTCCTATGTTATGATGTTCTTTGGGTTTCCTGGCAATCATCAATTGGTTTAAGGAATTATTATATTTAAAGGCTAGATTAATACCCGCTTTTCCAAATATGTCCTTTCAACTATTTAATTTATTATTAAATGGCAATGCTATACATTTGTTGAAGTCATTAGTGCGGGAAGGCTTATTACCATAGAATGTTTTCCTAGCTGCAAAATGGGCAGACGATATGAACCAATTCATATTTAAATTTGATGGAGACACCCCTGGAATTACCGGATGGAAAACTTGTGAGCTTTGATGTAAACTCTTTGTTTACCAAAGTTCCGGTTCACCAAACCATGGGCCTTCTGCGGGAAATCATGCCTAGACTTAATTTGGATCTTCCCATTTCTACGAGTAAATTTATCGATTTAGTTGAATTATGTCTCTCTGACAAGGTGTTTCGAGTAAATAATGAGTTTTATAGACAAATATTTGGCCTTAGCATGGGAAATAGTTTATCTTCTATATTGGCATGTCTCTTCATGGAATATTTTGAGACTGAACTCCTTCCCACAATTTCTCCCCCTAACTTTATATGGTTAAGGTACATTGACGATGTATTTTCTGTATGGCCTAATGGTCATGATTTTGATACCTTTTTTAATAATTTGAATAATTTGCATTCCTCCATCAAATTTAAATATGAATGGGAATATGATAATAGATTACCCTTTTTAGATCTCCTCATTAATAAAGATCACCATGAATTAAAACTTGACGTTTATAGGAAACCAACCCACTCGAATGCCTATATACATTATTTTTCGTTTCACGATAAAACTGTTAAAAAATCGGTAATTTCTAACCTTAACAAAATAGTAAAATGTCAGCTTTTCAATAAGTTTAGGCCTAACCCCCCCCCCCCCTGATTAGTCACAAGTAGGGGATTGGGTGAAAAAAGAGGGGATCTTTCACGACCTGAACCCGTGTTATGTTTGTAAGCACTTTTCTTATATTTTCTATCCAGTGTCAGTTGAAAAAGGGTGTGAGATACACCGAAACTGTTCTGAATTAAATTGTCTTCGGAGAATGTGGTTTAATTCCTCATCTCTTCTTGCGATATTGCATTAATTTTCCTATATATATATATATATATATATATATATATATATATATATATATATATATATATATATATATATATATTAGGTACTATTGAAGTCCACAGCTGTGGCAGCGTTAAAATTAATAATGATGCTGCAGCTGTGGACTTCAATAGTACCTGCATACAACATGGCTCTTTATCTAATTTTATATATATATATATATATATATATATATATATATATATATATATATATATATATATATATATATATATATATATATATTAAAGCTTATCAAACTCTTGTCTAGATGAAACCGTTGTCGTGACCTTGTCCGCCAATGGAAGGGTGAGCATATCAAGCAAGATACCTCGGCCCCATTGTTAAGAGAACGACAGCCCCCCCCCCCCCATTATTTTTCTGATATAACAGCCCAGTTGCCAGCCATTAATTATTGTTGCCACCATTTAAGACAATATAAGCCTTTTTCTACTTATTTAATCACCCTTTATTGTTATTATCCATACTTCATTATTATCATCACTGTTCGATACCCATTTATTTTTTGCATTAATAATTATTCCCACTTTCATCCTCCACCGTGAGATTAACTTAGACCGCAATCGTTTCTAAGCCTTGTTCAACTCAGTAGTCGCCTCATTCTAAATTCGCAACTGGGATTTATTATTTAAGGATTTTTTACCAATTAAACCGCTTTTGAAATCCAGGAGGCGTTTCATCTCTTGGCCACGAAATTGGTCGCCGAAGTCCAACACGAACTTTGACATCTTTTCTTCAAGTGTGATTATTTCTCTGTTCTGTCTTCTACATATATGCGAAGAATGCTAAGTATTTAATCAAATATACTTACCAGTTTTAATTCCTGAAAGTAAACTTGGACGCTAAAAAAAAACGTAGGAAAACAGAACAAATCAGGAAATATTGAACAGTAAGTTATGAATAACCAGCAAGGATACTAAAAAAAAACACATGGATGCTAAGAAAACAAACACGGGCGGCATACATAGTAAAAACAATAAAAATTCTGAATTGCAAATGGACAGGACACACTACTATAAGACACGACAGAAAATCGGCGGAGAAAGTCCTAAACTGGACACCTTTATACATAAATTTAGAGCCACAGGGATACAATTCGCTCATTAATGGAGAAATGTGGCAAAATCAAGCACGGCAACGTGAGAGAGGAGGCCTATGTCCAAAAGTGGGATCATGACAGCTATATATATATATATATATATATATATATATATATATATATATATATATATATATATATATATATATATATATATATATATATATATATATATATATATGCAGTGATTAATTTGTTGCCGTTGGCAACTCTTATTTCCGCGCATGCGTGCTGTCTGAAATCGGTTCTCTCTTCTTCCTATCATACTCGACTTAGTTGCGCATCGTCTGGGAAGCAAGCAATACCATGCCTGATTGCAATCCTTACATAATTTGGAAGAGGTAAGCTGTGCTGCTTGGAATTCACGCAAAGAACTCCATTGCGAAAATCTACGAGTGATTGGATGTCAATCTGAGGACGGTTCAGAGGTTTAGTAAAGAGACTCGGAATCCTCACTCTAAGCGTTCTAAGAGATCCAGGCCATCATTGACAACGGTCCCAGCTAGTCAACGAAGTCCTTAGCCAGGAACAAGGAAATATCAGTCTCTCATCAGGCAGTTAGTGCAAGAGGACATCTGCCTCTAGTCGTACAAGATGAGAAAGGGCCAGTTTCTGCGCATAAGATGAAGGACAAGCGGAAGAAATGCGCTGCAAAGCTTGTGAAGAAACTAAAGCCTTCCCTCGAGCCCGGCATTCGTTGGTTAAGCTCGTGGATAAGTTCTCCGAAATTCATTAAAAGTTGGTTTTTAAACTTAGAAAGAGAATAAGAAAAGATTCCTTTAGTAAACACTATTTATCTTATGCGTTCCGATACACTTGTACCATCTTCAGAGATTAAAATAAAAATACAAGTAAAAAGACTAAACAGTGGTTTCTATATCAATGAATTATAACAAATGTACAAACGAACGGGAAGATCTGCTAGAGTAAACATAATGAAGAACTTATGATCATGTTAGGACAGGGTCGGGAGGGTTAGGCTGAGAAAAGCAGATCAAATTCTTGATCACATTCAAGGCGATGAAGGGTCTTGATAGGGAGGGGGCGATTAGGTATCCCTCGTGGTTCGGCTCCTAATTTTGCCACTTGTTAGTATTCAGTTTGAATTGAATTGAATGTTAAGCTTAGGTTGTTTTTCTTGTATGTGAATGGCTTCTAGAAAAAGTAGTTGCCGGCGATCTGGTGCATGGGCAATAATTTTGGTGTTTTCTTCTAACATTTTTAGGTTGAAAATAGTTCCATGGTTTTGAATTGTAAGGTTCTGGGGGCGCTGTTGCTTAGGTGGTAGGTCCATCTTCTCGATAGTTTAGTTTACGTCATTCCGATATATGACTGGGGAAGGAGCTGACAGTCTCCTAGGTTGCATTTGTACTCGTATATTAGGTGGGTCCTTTGTTTAGGTTCAGGTCTAGGCTTCTGATTATTTTTTAGGATGAAGGTGGCTGTATGTCTAGTTTGATAATATATAGTTAAGGTTATTTTATGCTCTGTATTTGTAGGCTTTATGGATCGGTTAATAATTTCTTTGATTTCCCTTTCATCAATTCGGTACTCCGTGTTCATCATATTCTTATAGAAAAGTTTTATGTTATTTTCTATGTTGTTGTTTGAGTTATTATGTTGTTCTTTGAAGTAAAATTGATCCATTTTCTTCTTGATAGCTGCCTGTACCTCGTGGTTGATAAATCCACTGTTGACGAGTACTTGGGTGGCTGTCTCAATCTCATTGTGTGTATCTTTCCAAGTATGGCAGTGGGTGAAGGCACGATTGATATAACCGTTAATTACGCTTTTCTTGTATCGTTCTGGACATTCACTTTCTGCCTTCATTTAGAGGTCAGGATTTGTGGTTTTAACGTATACTTTCGTGGTAACTAGTTTAAATGAATATTCTTCTAGGTGTTTTTCTTCTTTTTATTTTTTATAACCATTTCATGAACTGCGACGGAAAGTGTTCGTTGCCTCAGCCGCATCAGTAAAGTCAACCACTCCAATCTTCTTCGCATTTGAATATACCCATGTTTTGAACTGATATTGAATTCTTGACTTTCTTACGTCTATAAATGGGTTTGTGAGTGATAAAATTGATGAAATTCCTTCACCCAGAACTTCGAGAATAGGGTGTTAGCCTTTATTAAGTCCTCTCCTCTACAATAAGTGCCAAGTTGATCCATTAACGGAATGCCCATTCTTGATTTGTTTGTAGGCAAATATGGTAAGATTTTAGAGGCTCTGAAAGACTACATAGTCGAGTCACGGATCACCCTTGGAGGAGGAAGGGGAGTTGGACAATTGCACTTAGGGATTTCAACGAGGCGAGATAATGATCAACTGGGTCACTAACTTGTGCGGTTGCTGCTGCGCTGAGCGAGAGGAGTACCGAAAAGGTTGTACATTCCAATTTTGTAAAAATTTAAAACAAGGATTTTAGATAAATTTTATTTTACGAGAGAAAGTAAAATAGCGGCTCAAGCCTAGTTTTCACGATGTGCAAGATCTAAATTATTCTTGAGAATAGGAATTTATTTCCAATTTAAATAGTACATTTAGATAAAACAAGACTGCGAAGTCGATTTCTTTTAGGATTAGTGCAAGTAGCCTCCTTGGCAAAAATAATGCATTTATATGAAATAAAATAAGCATATGCCAGAAGTGGCTAGATGCTAGAAATGGTTGATAAAACTTTAGTTATAGAAGTAAATAAGTTACTTCTCTACTGATACCTATACTAAACCTCTTCAAGAATTCCGCCTAAATTTCGTCTTAGGCTTCAGACAATATTAAACTGGAGCTCTTGTATTGAGTGGTGTTTGGTAACAATTGCAATCTAAGAATGTGTACCCTAAATCGCCCTAAAGTGCGACGGCTCAGAAGCTGTTAGCCTACCCTATATGTACCAAGTTATGGTTACCATGTTTAGGGAAGATGGGCTGTAGACATTTTTTGGGGGGCCTTAAAAAGTTGATAACTGGAAATGGATTGTTCACTGGTTGTAAATCGTGCTATTTTAGGTGGGTGAGTAACTAATACTTTGTGTGGTAGATGCACAGTATCATTGTACAGTACTGACAGGTGAGTTTAAATGAACTCTCGTGCTTGTGACTTTATGCTGGTCCTAAATTACTATGCAACTATGTAATGGCGACCCATTTGATAACCCCCTAAAATTGCTCCAACCACAAGATCAGTCACTTAATTTGTATATAAAATTATAAATATACGAACTTCGAGATTATAAACAAAAATATATATTAAAAAGTCGGATTACCAAATTCACGCTCCTACCATCTATTACTGGCCTCTAAGCTCTTCCTTGGCTTTTAGGCTCTATTCTAGATTTTGAAAACAACGCTCAATTTTAATCGAATGTAATTATTTTATTTAGTCTTGTCCCAAGAGACCCCAAATCAGATTTATTCGATTGGAATCAAACGATGCGAATAGAAGCGGTGAATTGAAAATTTAAGCCAATCGGCGCCCTCCCCTTCCGGAACCAGAGCATGCCTTTTTTTATTTTGTTCTAGTCTTAGTTAAGTTGGTTGTGTAGAGGGAAGGGGGGGTCTATGCTCTTTGTTCTGTTTTTTTTTATAAATAATGATTACCCTATTCGTAGGCTAAAGACTAATCTTCTATAAGTGTGTAATTTCCTTGTTATCGGGAGCTCCCTAGGACCAAGACAGCGTTCGACAATTTAGAATTTTTAGGGTGGTGACCGCACCAAATCCTGTACAGGGCGACCCGTGTGACACGAGGGAGGAGCGTCTCTTCTTGGGACGAAATTTGGTGTAATAGTATTGTGGAGGTGGTTTGGAACCAGAGATTAGATGCTATGCTGTGTCATGGGTGCGTGGATTATTTTGCTGGTAATTGTGTCTGGTTACATGGAGGTGGGATTCCTTGGGCTATCTCTGTCATGTATTTTAGAGTTATGTGCCTGTTTTCTGGAGGGATGGTGAGTGTCTTGCATGGGTAGCTTGGATTTAGCGTACACTCAAGAACTCGCCTTCCACCCACGTGTCTAGATTGTGTTTTGTGGTCGCGTTCTTTGTTTGGGAGTGTAAGTTCCGGGGGATGCACTTTGTTTTTTTCTGTACTGTGATGATGTGAGTGGGCGTTGTATTGGGTGCTCAGGCAGTAGAGGCCTAGATGAGTGAAGGGCGGATATACTGTTTGTAACTGTGGACGATGGGCTCCTTCGATTGTTTGTGAGTGCTCAGCGTGTATTCATTTTTGTGTCGGTGTTCTATTTATGGTGGGGGGAGGGATATTTGATGCTCCAGGTTTGGAGTTGTGAAGGAGGTAATAGTGGATTTCGAATGTGAGCGGTCATTAAGTTCTTTTGCAGCCAGCGTTCGAACTACTGTGTGTAGAATTCTTGGGCGAGGATGGTTGTGTCATCGACAGAGATGTTGAGTGTGATGCTAAAATTTTGGTGATGGTTGTTGTGGAAGAGATTATGGATCTCTGGAGTGTCTAGGAAGGCTCTCCAGTCTTTTTTTCCTTGTCGTTTAAGTATTTGAATGTTTTGTGTTATATTTCTAATGCTGTCTCTGTGATTTTGTGTCGTCGGTTGTCCATGTTATTTGTGAATTGTCTGATCTCCGGGGAGAATATTAGGTTGTAACTAACTTTCTTTGTAATATGTAAAGCGAATCACTCTATTTGCCATGTTTTGCCTCAATAAACTGGTTAGAAAGCCTTAATTACCTATCTATTAGCACTCTTGTGTCGTAATCATCTACTGTGTTCAGTTATTGCCTATCCATTTCATAGTTAAATTCTCTACTATATCTTTGCATTTTTCAAAGTTGCAAACCATCTACCACCTACGTGTTCAGGTTACTTAATTATTTAAATCCCAACATTTTAAAGTGATCCTTAACTTACTTGACTTTAGCTGCTAATTTACTGTTATCTGGCAAAATTTGACATTTTGCCATTAACTGCCACCCCCAATCGCCCCAGGACTGATCCCTCTGCTTCCTTTCGTTCAACCATTCAGCTATCCAATTCCAAACTCCTCTGCCGAAAGTTGTCAAAGGTTTTGCTTAAATCCTCGTAAATTGCATCTAAATTCCCTATTTTTTTTGTTACATAACCTATTTTTCCCAGTGTTTGTTATACATGATCTAGCTGTTCTAAACCCATGCCTACTGGTCTAAAGTTATTTGGATCCTATTTACTGCCTTTCTTAAAAATTGATACTATATTTTTTTCCGGAATAAATATGAATATTGTCAGAGCCACAGCCTTTTTTTAATAGTTAATTACAACTCTTTTAATGACATCTTATTTACATTAATGGCATTCATTATCTTTTTCCTGGGCCTAGAAGCAGCATACATTGAATTGTTCTTATTCTCTTCTGTAATTACTTAAACAAAATGATCATTTACTACATTTTTTTCAGTTCTTTCACAGTCCCTTCATATTCAATATATATACCCTAGTTTATATTTGCTATATTTCTTATTTATTTTATAATAAGTAAAAAAAAAAATATTGGATCTTTATTGCGATCTTAGGCTAAATTAATTTCTGAGACGCTTTTGTTTTTCTTACGAATATTATTTAGAGCTTTTTAAATATATTACTTCTGTAATTTCTGGTATGCCCTTTTCTTCTCAGATTTTTTTGACTAATGGCTTCCTACATTTCTTCGGAATGATCTTCATTATAATTGTGTCAACTCTACAAATTCACTTATGTTGTCATTTAATTTTATTTAACAAATATGTCCATAATATATTTAAATAACATCCTCTCCGTTTCAAAGATTACGATAATTTGTATAGACTCATTCTCCTCTCCTATTCCAGAAGCAACCTTCTATTTCAAAATTGCCTTTACCTTTACCACTCAAAAGTCCTAAGAACACATTCATAACCATCATATAAAACATCTACTCCTGCCCTATTCAGTTGCAACCCATCCATTGCATACACAAACCCTTCCTTTTCACACATTCCTTTCATTTATTCATTCAATGGTTCTTTTATCTCGGCTCTTCCTGCATAAGGAGACACGTCAGAGCGACCGGGGGCTCAGTTTTCTTTTTAATTATTAGTCGCATTCAGCGTTTGCTTTTCATATCAACGTTAATTATGCTCAGCGAGGGCACAGACTCCCTCGTCTTCCTTTACTAATATCTTGTTGACCCGCTGTGCGACCTCACTATCCGACAAAATCAGAAATATAATTTACGATGCTGTGCCTCGGCTGTGCTCGCATCCGTTCGCACCAGCGACGCCTATTGATCAGTGTTTAGCATCGCCGCAGCCTTTATGCCCCTCGAATTAAGACGAAATAGGCTCGGCTAGCAGGCCATTTGTCTGCTAGATTCGCTGTATCGCGCGACGCTCAAAATATTCCGACATTCGTGCGAGAGAGGATGTTATTCTGCTCTCGCGAATCTTTTGTTTTGGGCGTGATTTATTAAGAGGAATGGAGGCCGGGCTCTTTGTTCGACAAAAACGAGCACGCCCGTCTCCACCGCCCCTCACCCTCTGCCTTCGTCCATCCCAAGAAATGTCGGGTAGATTTCAATTTGTCCCGAGAAGTCGATGCTTTCGCGAGCGTGCCTCGCGGGCTTTGGTGCCATTGTCGTCGAAACGAGCCCGTCGCCGCTAGTCGTTCGTGGCAGTCTCATTGGCTGCTTTCAGATGATGTGGCATTGAAAAGCCTTAACGCCCCCCTCCCCCCCAATCCCTATCCCATCTGCGTGTACAAAGAACGTTCTGGTAAGAGCGATTTTTTTTAAAGGTCCATTATTAACCTGCATTCCACAAGGTTGGATGTGCAACTGCAATTCATTTGATCGAGTTTACTCGCCCGACTTGATCTTAATTTATATGGATCAATATGGTATTTTTTTCAATATTTTCCATTTGGCTTGTTGCTCCTTTTAGTTCATTTGTGGGTACCACTCGAGATCGAGAAGTTGTTACTACTCCGTGTGTAGCGATAAAGAAAGAGCTCTCTGAGTAGGAATTAAATGGATCGGTCTCAAAAGAGCCTGGAGGATCCCCCATTCGCGATACTGCCAAATGAAAATTAATTTCCTTTTATGCCCTTGGTTTTTTTTTTCGTACAATATCTTCGTTGAAGGAACCATTGTCAATTTGACTCGTGCACGAATGCGCACACACGGGTACACACACACACACACACACGCACACTAAGTAGTTCTTCGGCGTTTTTGATTCTTTGTGAGTGGATCGATAATGTCACCTCTCTCTCTCTCTCTCTCTCTCTCTCTCTCTCTCTCTCTCTCTCTCTCTCTCTCTCTCTCTCTCTCTCTCTCTCTCTCTCTCTCTCTCTCTCTCTCTCTCGCTCTCTCTTGCTCTCTCTCGCTCTCTCTTGCTCTCTCTCGCTCTCTCTTTGGCTGTTTCGAACCCCGCTTTTCGGCGTCTTTAACTCTTCCTTTATGTTATTGAGCCTCCCCCCCCCCCTCCATAATCTGATAAATTGGAAAAAGGAGGGATTGCTCCCTAAAACTAAAGCGAGAACTAACGAGGGCATCGTCAGATCTATGAAAAAAGTGAAGATGGATGGGACGTATACTAATAGCCGCAGATTCCCCCAGGAGGGTAAGCAAATCGTCCCAGTGGCAGTTGCAGCATGGTGCACCTGACGCCTCCTTGCCTGGGGGAAAGAGGAATAGAACAACTGGAATTCTCCCGTAGGGCGAATAACCCAAAAGTGTTAATGAGAACGTTCCTTGAATAAAGGCCCCCACAGTGGCGGGGGGGGGGGGGGCTTTATAGACTGCTACCTGGGAGAGCGTCACGTTCTCTTGGTCCGAGTGCCGCCTGTTAAGTACCTTCTGCCACGGCCTCCCTGCGTCTTCCACTCTTCCGATCTTGTCTACTTCTACTTTCAAATCTCTCCTTACTGCAAATGAGTGGGGGGACGGCAGTATCCGGGGGGGGGGTAACAACAGCCTTAATGCACTTGGAGCGGCATGGTCTACCTGTGCCGCTCCAAGTGCCTCTTAGTGGACCTCCTCTTATCCTTGTTCTTCTTTATTTCCTACCCTCCTCTACCTCTTCCAACTTTTCCTCTCACTATCCAGAGGAGTTGTGCCGAGGGCGAGGTGACCTTAGGCACAGTTAACTGGTTAAAGTGGCTTCCCCTTTGCCCCCCTTGGGCAGTTCCACAATGTGCCCACTTCTGGCAGGAGTGAAGTCAGTCCTTCGGGCGGCCGCATTTCAAAGAAGGTGGGAGGCGACCGAAGGGGGACATACAATTGCGTGTCATTGCGCAATACTTTTCCCGTAGACCCCCACCCTCACCCCCCTCCACCCAATGCCTCGACGCTTCGGTTCGTTTTCTTTCGCCTCCTAATCGGACACATTCGCGGGACGCATCCCCATTTGATGGACCTCTCCCCCCCCCCGTCCCTCCCGCACCTTACAGCGACGAGTGGTTACTCCCCCCAGACTCTCCGGCACATTCTGGGACGAGCGGGTCGCTACAGCTTGTCCCTTTTACTCCTAGGGGCATGTTTGTACACTCTTGAATGTGGAGTAGCCGAGTTTTGGGAGGAGGGCTCCTCCCTAATATTTTATTGGTTGTTGTTTACATGCTCTGGCCTCGAAGAGAGGCCGGCGCATGCTTTTTTTGTTTGGCAGTGTCTTCCTTTAGTAACCCCCGTATAAACTTGTCTCGATGTCCAAAGAGGTGATGATTTCCCCGCATGAACGCTTCGTCTGGCGCTCGCTCATAAATTTTAGAAAAGGTGGGCCTCAGACAGCGGGAAAAAGGGGGTACAGATGAGCCTCGATGAGTACATGATAGTTGGGTTGATTTAGTATTGGATGAAGCGTAATAAGCCCAGCATAATTATCAAGAATATATAAATGAGTACTCTCGTCAAAACAGTTCAATCTCCCTGAGATGAGGTGGAACTAGAATCCGTTCAGTTGAGCTCCTGTTGGTAACTTTTAGGTTTACCATTATCGCTTCCCCACTTCCCCCTTCTATATATTTTCTCTACTTTTCACTATTAGACACATAACCATGACACGCCCCACCTCCTTTGAATTCGGCGGTGCATGAACTGATAATCCAAGATTTGGGTTGCCCGGAATTACCGTTTTATAGCTAACAGTAGAAAGGGAGAGAAGCTCCGCGTATATTGATTGTCTCGTGTATTACCGACCCACAAGCACTTGCGCCATTTTTAGGCCAAAGTTTTCACACACCTGGAATTTTTCTTATTTCTTGGGTATGCCTATGAATATATTGGTGCAGGTTGCTTGCATGTTTTCAATACATCTGCAAAGTACAAGTGTCCTTATAACTTTGTTTTTGAAGTACATATCTAAAATGGCGATGCTTTTGAAATGTACAAAATCCTGGTATTAATATGCGGTATGGTACAATCAAAATATCTACATATTATACCTCATATTTGTTGATTGATATTATTATTATCGAGGGGAATCGAGGCCAATACCTAGTTAAAATTCGACGCCTTCTTCACTAGTCTACCGAGGGGCTCGACATAGACTCGTTAAGAGAAAATCCCAGAGTGAGTTTTAGGGTATGCGAAGAATTGGAAGATTGGTTGATCATTGTGAAAGAGTATTTGAGAGGAAATGGGTGTTATTGTGTATAAGTGTGCATGGAGGGGTTTGTGAGAGGGTGTGCTAGGGTCCTTCTGCGCCGAGATGAACCTTAATTGAACGAGATGCTACGGAATCTGGCAACCACACAATCGCCATTAGGGAACTATTTAACGGGGGTAGGGGGGAAATGAAAGGTTGCTTTGTGCTTGATGAGGGTATAGAGGGATGGGAAGGGGCGGGTGGTTTGGTGAGGTTGCCCGCGTTTGATTAGGATGAAATTTTAAGGAAACTCCATGAAAAATTAAGCGAAATTGAGTGATTGAAAGTCTATTTAACTAAGAACTTTTCACTAAGCGATGTAAACAAAATCAGGAATAACATAGTTGCACATGTTGTGTAATTTGGAAGAATCGCGTAACTCGTGTTTTCTTTTCATTTTAACCATTTTCTATAATTTGCTCTTTTTACGCGACTCTATAAGGTACTATGTCGATCGGTCGGTTAGTAACCATTTTACTTTTCAATGAGTTTTTGAAAGTTTTGAAGGTCGTAAGGTCAGATGATTCGTTTTTTAATTAAATCTTTTTTTTCTTTTGGTAAACTCGAAGATCGGCGGCGCGACCGATGGGACGCAAAATATTTCGTCCCTGTTCCAATATGTTTCACCTTTTTTGAGTAAATTCAAGGGGACTGCCCGTGGTGGAGATATCACTGCGGGGGACCCCCCCCCTACGATGATCCTGAGTTTCAATCAATTGTCGGGGTCTGGGGGGCACGGCCCCTCAGTATATAATCATAATTGTTTATAGAATAATGTTTTAACGGTTTTATTTAACCAAACGCGCATGAATATTCCTGCGCGGGTGAACGAAACATTAAACGCAACTTGTGTCGTTTCGGCTGAAAAAAAAATACACTTTTTCGGGCGCGCCGCCGATCTTCAGGTTTACCTTTCTTTTTAATTGTTGAAATAATTGAGAGCACGCGACTTGGATTTGTTGACATTGTTTTCTCCTAATTTCCCTCCCAAATCTGGGAGTCATGAAGAACTTGCGCAAAATAGAGCCCAAACTGGAAATGTTGCACATTTAATTGGAGATAAACTAGTTAGATATTAGCCCGAACAACATAAACAACACGGAAGAATCCTAACATATATAAAAAGGGAAAAAAAAATCACCTACATGGTCAAAGTTTGTGAATATTTAATTTAAATAATTTTGTAACTTTATTCCTTATTGCTTTTTTTTGGAGACCAGTTCCAGTAAGTTTAGTGGTGACACAACTTTCGCTTTCAATAAGCCTATATCTCAATGGGTATAGGTCTCTTGGAAGTTTACTGTGCGTTCAGTAAGATGTTCTGCCAAATGATGGGAGTTGTGCCGAAATGTAGACTGATATTTATTTAATTATTTTCAAAACAACGTAATATTAGATAGTCCATAGACTAAAACGAAAGAAAAGTGTATATGCTACAAGATGATGTAACTAATATTCAATGGGACAGTCTTTTGCGTCAATGACACGACGAAGTCTAGTTGCTTAAGTCGCACGAAGGGTTCCCGCTGATATTTCCTCCCAGCATTTTCCCAGTTTGCGCTTCAGAACTTCGACACTTTAATGAAATTCGGTACAGGTTTTCTGCTCCAAGCATCGACCACACTCCAAAGTCCACGGGGCTCAAATCTGGCAACCTGGGAGGCGAAAGCTCCTTTGACCAAAAACCCTTAAAATTTGCCTGGCACCATCAGTCTTGAATTCTTTTGGCTGTGTGGTTGTTGTATCTTGTTGAAGGCTTACACGGGTATTTCTTATAGTGGCATCCACCTATGGGATGACTTTCTCCTTCAATATCTCCAAATAAACATGTTGATTGATCTTTACACCCCCCTCCTCAATAAAGAGGAGAGGTGGTTTTTGGCCGTTGATGTTACCTCCGTCCACACCACCGAAGTTGGCTTGTCTCTTGAAAGATATCCGTTGGGAATTTTATTTTATTTTGTGCCCGAATACAATCATTGTGTGTCTTGTGGGTGGTTTGGACAGTGAACAAATTCTCATCTGTCCACCAGAACTGGAGGCTCCGAGTCATCAAAAGCTTTACTCTTTTGGCTCTCTTCTTTTTGCTGAGGTTGTAAATCAGGTCTTCTAAATTTAGCTCTCTTGAATGGACGAAGTTCCAGATCATCCTTTATCAATTATTGCATGGTCACATGGCTCACTCACTTTGGCCTCCAACGCAAGTTGTCTGTCACTACTCCTTGGGGATTTCGCCTGATCTTGTTCATCGTGTTCTTTCTTGATGATGATTGGAGTTCTCACTGATTGACAGTTGTCTCTCTTAACTCGTTTAAATACTTTAAAAACCCTAGATCTGGTCATAATGTAGTTCAAGATTTTGAAAAAAAAAAGCGCCCGCTGTCTTCTTGCTTTTATAAAATTAGAGTGTTATGGATGACTGGATATCCGTTTGAGCTCTCGATGCATTTTATTGGGGAAATCTTTGGATTGCTGAAGATTTGTTGCACTTCCTTTTGTGTTTTCTTCTTGTTTCCGTTGGGTACTAGCCGAAGAGGCAGTCTCTTCGTAAATTCAACGGGTTGAATGATTCATTTATTTTCCTAAAATATATTTTTTGGCGAACAGACGTGTTTACCCGTCGCTCCCCGCTCCTAAATATATTCAGTAGTATATTCAAGGGCCGACCTGCAGGCTACTTAGCGCGTCTACGGGTGGTGGACTGTGGAACATCCATCAGATATGATGGGTAGCTGTGAAATAAGAAGCTTCAACTCGACGAATAAACAGTGGCGAAGCCGCTACTCTTGTGTACTCAAGAAAAAACTAAATTGAAATGAGGGCAGAATGTAGTTTTAAGAAGAAATAAAAACCTATGAGTAACTGAAATCTCCTATGATATTGAGTGATTGTTGGCTAAATATTCCCAATAATTTTTTTTTACATAAAAATTATTAATAAGGTGGCTGAAGTTACTTTTTCTAAACAAACAGTAACCAGACTCATGGAACAATTATCTTATAATGTATTTGAGCAATAGGAACATCTCATCAATAACCAACTTGTGGACGCGCCCTGGTCCCTCGCCAACTCCTGGCCCACTGTTTTGTGAATGTCCTTGACGACCCACACTAGGCGACCGTTATTAGACCGACGACTCGGTAGTTTCCTGCAACACTCCGCGCTGGTCGTTTTGGACCACATTTGCACCAGCACAACTATGGAGTGCCAAGTTAGTGGACTGAGGAATGCACACCCCCTCCCATTCTAAGCATATCTTGTGCAAGTTTCTCTGTATGCCCAACTTATTTTTTTTAAGGGCATGAGTCACGTCATCGCCGAAATCGACGGACAACTAATTACTCCTATTGAAATATACGATTACTTCATAATTTCCAAGTTGCATTTGTAAAAGGGTGTTTTTATGAATTTACATTTTGATTCGCAAAATTTAATTTATCCTGAAAGAACTCGCAAGAAAGTAGTTAATTAATAATCTAAACATTTAAATTGATTTTTAAAAAGCATTCTACACTTATTGTAGCAATTTAATTTAACTTTGCCTATTTCTCTTCATTTCGAAAGGAGGCAGACTTAAGATTTTCACTAACTTAAAAGTGATCTCTGTTTTTGGATTAACAACTTTTCACTTCCCCTCTATTTCATAACTACCAACACTTAGTTTGCAAAGGTTTATGGTGGGGATGTTTAATGAGGTTTGTCCGAAACGGAGGGGGGGGGGTCGATTAAATTTTCTTATAATTAGGCCCCCCAAAAGCTACGAATTTTCCCTAGGCCCCAATATACATAGGGAATTCCGAATAGAATCAATCTTGTGGTTGACACTAAACTCGAATCTTACTTTACATGATTAAGTCTTCAAGAAATAGAGGAGTTTTTGTACCTTATCGACCTTATGGAAATGTTGAACTTGTTTATCAGTTAACAACGTTAATCAATTTATGGCCTATTGTCTGTTTATCACTCGCTTCTTCGAGGTTGTTTTACCTCGGGCAGAAAGCAGAATTTTATACCTATTATAGAAGTTAATGAAATTTAATTTGGCGATCTGCGATATGGTGCTGATTACTCGAGGATTTTCTGTCCACATGAATTCCTAAAGAAACCAGTCGCTTTTTTTGTTATCTCTGCCGGGTTCCTTAACATGTAGGAATTGCGAGGAATGAGGGTGCCAAAGAGTCCGCGAGGACTGGGCGACTAAACCAGCCTTTCGCTCTTTCTCACACCGATTACATGGCAGGAATACAGGAAGTCCCCCGGGTGGCTTGTCAAAGAAGATGGGAGATGGTCGAAGGGAACTTAAAGTTGCGTGCCATTGCGCCGCGAATGTTCCCAATGGACCTCCCCCCTCCCCCTGCCGCGACGGCTTCAGATTGCTTTCTGTCGTCTCCGAATTGGACACACTCGTGTGACGCATCGCTATTTGATGGAGCGCTCGCCTGCGCCTTATTGCGACGACTGCGTTGCCCCCAAGACTGTTCGATACAATCTTGTTAAATGTCCCAGTTTGGGTGATCTTGGCGCACGTTACCTGAGCGGGGTCGCTACCGCTTGTCCCTTGTACTCGAGACTGATTCGGCCACACAGACTTGCGGACTATACGACTTTTTGGAGGAGGCTGGCCTCCGACATTTTATTTAACTCTTCGTTGTATTTAGCCTTATCTCATTTTTTTTGCTTTTGTTTCTGTTCTTTTTTTTAGCCTTTGTTCTTTTTAATTTTTGTTATTTACATACCTATTGTTATTTGTTTTTAATCTAGCCTATTAGTAGGCTGTGGTTTGATTACGGTGACTTTTTGACCTAGTAGGTAGTCACCAGATGGGCTCCTAAAAAAAAAAAGTTTTAATTTCGTACCAATCTAAAAAAAGTTTTAATTTCGTCCCAATCCCCCCCAAAAAGTCCTTTAATTTCGTCTCAATCCCCCCAAAAGTCTTAATTTCGTCCCAATCCAAAAAAAGTCTTTTAATTTCGTCCCAATCCGTTCATCATACGGTCTTATTGTGACTATTGAAATGTATAAAATCATTAAAAGTTGAAACCAAATAAGTTAACAAAATAATGCTTTGGTTTTTCAAATCCCGCTCTATAAGTTTCGTCATAATACCCTTTGACACATTCACAAAGGCGGCAGTAAGACTCTAACCCTTCTTATGCTGCTTCTAGTATATCCTAGCCTCTGGTTAGGTCCTTTGATCCGGTTAGTGGAAGGTTGTATGTCGCAGCCCATTATCCCCAGTTAAATGCCGTTATCACCTGCGATAAGCAGGTGACATCAGGAAAATACAAGTCCTATTCCCCCATCTTTAAAGATTTAAATTCCTGCGGATACCGAAATAAGATTTTGAGACTTAGGGTCTCTAATGATGGATTTTGTCTCATTTAATAAGAATACAGCCATTTATGTTAATGAGTTGAATGAAGCATGAGAAAATTTGTGGACAATTATTTTCTTCGAAAATCCTTTGCTCCATTAAAAATACTTAATGTCAACGGCTGTCTTAATATCAAGGTGTATTTTAAAGCGAACGTTATCCAGCAGCTTGTCTTTTCGAAATCATGCCTTTCTAATCGACTTACACCTTTAATATGTTCTAATAGAAGGAATTAAATCGGATCAATGGTCATATTTTCATTTATTACATTTTCGCAAATGACGGAAAGTATTTAGGGTTGCACCGTGTTTATATCTTCTTACCTGTGTGAGAAATGCCAAGCGGAGATAGAAAGAAAGTGGGCAGATAATTCCTTTATGGAGCTACCAAAAAGTTCCTCTTTGCTTCATAAATTGGAATCAGAGGCCTCGGTCTTTAAGGTGGCTAAATGAAGCGAAAAGTAATCCTGGCAAGGTAAGCCGCTTTGCTGTGGATATCGCTTTGGGCATGTTTCGCCGATCTCCTTTGATAGCCGTGACCAACTGTCTTGCCTTCACAGCCCCCCATCCCCTTCCCAGTTGCCGTTTTTGATCACCTTTCCAACACACGTCTCTAGTAACTCTAGAGATATCGCCATTGCTAAAAGAAAGGCCATCTCCCTACTGAGTACAGAGAAACGCCATCCCTACTGACTACAGAGACGCACTAGGGAAGAGTGCAGAGAATGAACTAAACATATAAAAAATGAATGAAGTATAAATTCCTATATCCTAATGGTGGTCTATTTATATTGGTAGTCTCCCGCTCCAATCTGCAACGTAATGGCAAAATTATTTTTCAAAAGAAAAAGTTATGCGAAATCGATCCAAATTAAAAAAAAGAAAAAAATAGATATGTATCGTTCATAAAAAAAAATGAACGATTGTTTACAATGACGGCGCTGGAAATGTGGAAAAACTCCCCTTGTAACATTTAAACGTGAAAATATCAGTATTCTCCAGTTTTGGGGTGGCTTTTTCTGAAGACACCGCGAGAAGAATTACAATTGTTAAGATTGGCCAAAAAAGAATTTACTTAGAAAAAACGAAATCCATATATGATTCACGAATAAAAATTTAAGGACACAAAAGACCACTAAACCCTGTAGATGGCCACAACTGAGAGAGATTCGAAACAAGAGCTCCGGAGAAAAGTCGAATGGGCAAATGGCATGTCTGGGTTATCGCAGTTGAAATGAATAATAAGAATAGAGCGAATGACGATGCAAGATCTTGTGGAAGACTACAATAGATAGTTAAAAGAAATCCATTGTGATGTTTTGGGGTAAAATGTAAGAATAAAAGATAAGGGAACAAAGCACTTGCTTGACCTATAATTTGGATGTGCGGGGTATTGGGAACGTTCACGAGATGGTGGGGCTTTGGAGAGGGTATGAGCGGCCATAAAATGCGATATGGACGTGCCTTGATTTTTCTAATGTTGTTAGCATTAATTTTTCTATGCATTTCGTAAATTAATTAATTATTCTCATAGCTAAATATGAACTTTAATTTATTTTGGTTTCCATTGATGAATACCCAAACACATTCTAGTGATACGGAAATACATTTTAGTGATACCTCATTCTAATTTTTGAGTTATTTTCAATATGTATTTTTTTTAAAGATTTTGCACTAAACAATTTTAATTATGACAAAAAAACATTAGGGTCTATCAAAGGGCCCCAAGTCAACACAAGTCAGTCACAAATTACACCCATGGGACTGCAGCATGAGGTAATTTTATAACCCAGTTAGATTCGTTATATTTAAAATTGGCAAAATAATACTAACATAGCAGATCAAGTAAAGATAAGCCATTCTGAGAGAAATAACTATATAAAAAACAATAACCTAAATTTCTATACATATTTAGGTAGTGTTTATCTCTAGTTGGTCAATTTTCAGAGCTCATCTTTACTAGTGGTCGGGTCTTAGTTGTATTTATCTTTAGTAGTTTAGGTTAGGTTAAAAAATGCAATCCAACAACTTTTCTCAACGAAAATTCTAACTCAGAGATGACAATCCTTTTTAATTGACGATCATTTATGTTATCTCTGAATTAAAAAGAAAATCAGAAATGGGTAACTAATTTGCTGTAGTATTTTTAATGGGAAACTTGTTGTTGCATATTAGATAATGGTTTAATTGAAAGATTATACTTTGTTGTCTTCAGTCTCTCGTATTCATTTGCTGAAATGTTGTGGTCTAAACATTCTTTTCAAATTAAGACATTCGGACGACGGGTCTTTTAGTGATAAGGTGTTTAGTCTCGTCTGGGTCTAGTTTACATCTGAATCAAGGTTATACAGGGTGACCCTCACAAACAAACGGGGCCCAACTTTCGATAGGCTTCACTTCTTAATTCGATAAAACATTAAGAAATGAAGCCTATTGAAGGTTATGGTCCGTTTTCTTTGGATCACCCTGTATTTTGGGAGAATAGTCAAAGGAAATGATCTTTAGTTGAGCGAGAGGTGCTGGGTAGACTGTCTTTAGAGAGGGAGGGGGGGGGGGTTCATTTAGGATGTTATTTAGCGAAAGGTTGTTTGTAAGTGAATGAAATGTAAAGGGTCCTTCAATAAGGTCGCTCTATTTTTAAATGTAAATAAAACAAGTTGTGTGTGATATTTGCACTCAATTTATTTTAAATTTGAAAGTACATTTTATGGCATTATTTGTGGAATATGAAGTCGTTCAAATGTACGCCGCGGCTTCGCTTGGTGGAACGTATTCGGGAGGCCCAATTTTCGATGACTTTGTCGCATAAATCTGGCAATTTGCTGGATGCTGTTCGTTATGTTGACTTTGAGGACATCAACTGTTTGTGGATTATTCGCATAGACCTGCAATTTAAGGTAGCCCCAAAGAAAGTAGTCTAATGGCGTTAAATCGTATGATCTCGGTGGCCAGTTGAAGTCGTGGCTGCGCTAGATGACCCTGCCCTGAAATCGCTGGGGCAAAATGTCTATCGTGGCGTGCGCAGTGTGGTACGTAGCGCCCTCCTGTTGGAACCACATGTCGTCAGTATCCATATCAGGCATATAATCCAGTTGAGGCCAAAATAAGTTGCTTATCATCGATCTGTAGGTCTCGCCGTTGACAGTTATGGCAATCCCATCTTCGTTCTCAAAAAAATACGGACCGATGATTCCGTTAGACGAAAATCCGCACCAAACAGTGACTTTGTTGGGATGCAATTGGTGCTGGTGTATCTCATGTGGATTGTTTTCATCCCAAATTCGACAATTTTGCTTGTTCACAAATCCATTCATCCAAAAATGGGCCTCGTCCCTGAAGATGATTTTTTGGGGGAAATTTGGGGCAACTTCCAACTGCTCTAGAGCCCAATCAGCGAACACACGGCGTTGTCTATGGTCGTTTACCTTGAAGTTCCTGGGTAAGTTGGATTTTGTACGGGTGCAGACCCAAGTCCATACGCATAATTCGCCAAACTGAAGTCGTAGAAAGGCCAAGTTCTTGTGAACGACGAGAAATTGACTGCCTCGGATTTTCCCGTACACTCTCATTTACGGCAGCGATGTTTTCAGCAGACCTTGCGTTTCGGCGACGTACGGGTGTTGGCTGATTGTTGATCGACCCTTTTGCCTCGAATTTGGCCACCAAGCGTCGAACAGTGGACTCGGCAGGACGATTGTGGCAAGGATAGAAATCACCCAATGCGCGGAACGTTTGTCGAACGGAGCACTGATTTTGATAATAACATCTGATGATATTCACACGCTGTTCAACGCTATAACCTTCCATCGTGACTTGCCAAGTACTACTGAACAGTTTACAGTGAGGTTGCCTTTAACAACATGGCTACTATCGCCTGACAAAGCTCAACCGTCCTTGTTGAAAGACCCTTTAGATGTGTTTTATCAGGTCGGGTTTGTTTTCGCAGGGTAGAGATTGTACTGGAATTAGTAGTATTGTACTTGGGGGTTCTTTTATATGTAAAAATGGTTTTATTGTAAGGTGGTGGTTGGGGTGGGATTGATTTAATGTTCTGCTGAAGTATTATTGGGTTCGTATCATTCTTAGATAAGCTTCAATTGGTTGGATTTTGGTTTCAGCGTATAAGTATGGTATGGGGTGTGTTGGAGGGGGATGGCATCTTGTGATAATTTGAGTGCTCTGTTTTGTAGGGTTTGGAGCTCGTGTGGGTTGTGCTGGGTGCGGGGTTGATGCTGCTTAATTGATAGAAGTGTTAAGAGATTGTTAGTATAGTGTGAATAGTGATTCGTATCGTCTTTTTTTAAGCCTTGTTTCTATGTAACTTTTTTATATTGGCTGTGTGTGGAAAGAAAGTCATATGTGTGTCGGCATTGATTTCCAGGAGGGGGAGGTTGTTTAAAAGTAGGACTTGATCATTCGGAAGTGAATAGTGGTACTGAGTGAGGATTGAGAGAAGAGGTTGTTATTCGGTTTTGTGTGTGTGTGTTATTGTGGCAGTGTTTATGTATTGTTATAGTGTTCTGGTTGCTATTTTGGCAGAGGTGTTGTACTGATTGAGATGTCAAGGTAGGTGTTTATGATCATTGAGATTGTGTTTGCGAAACGTCGTAAGTGAATAGGTTTCAAAATAAGGATGAGATGATGGCACGCTTGGGACTCATTTTTGAAGTGGTGGTATGTGTATAATTTGCCCTCGTCTGTTGAGGAGAAGTTTTGTTAGACATTTTTGTCGTTCTTGAGGTTGGTATTTGGGATTTTTTTCTTGCGAAGCCATGTATGGTACTGTATCAAAGACTTTGTTTATGTCAATTGCTGCAGTATTGTGCGTGAGGAGGAGTTCGTTGAAAACGTCTAGAAAGGGATTTGTGAGTTGTGATAGAGTTGTGGTTGAATAATTATTTTCGTAATCTTAGAGGAATTGAAGGTGGCAGTTAAATTTTAGAACAGATCTAAAATTACGTATTCTTAGGACAGCTTGTGACGCCTGACGAGAGGAGCAAAATGACAAATTAGGTTGTTTAAAAAAGCAAGAATTTAATCTTTTCATCTTAGCACTTATAATTTATGGAAATGAAACTTAACACTGCACGCAAAAACTCGCCTTTATTGAAGATAAAGCAGAGAAACAGACCGATACCTGGAAGGAATAGCCCGCTGGGACCATAAAAAAATACATGGATATATACAAACACGCACCTCTTTTTGTTCCCAGGCAAGAGAAATGCTTGAAGAAATATATATATATATATATATATATATATATATATATATATATATATATATATATATATATATATATATATATATATATATATATATATATATATATATATATATTGGTTCATGTGATATTCTCCTAAATGTTTTTCCGGGTTGTGTTACCAATTTTCATTTCCTTAGGCCTTTAAATATATATATATTCAAGCCACTGTTCTCTTCCTTAACAGGAAGAGCTTGGTTACACAGGCACCCCTGCCGGGTGTGGCCTACGGACTTATTTGCTAATCTTAACTGCCTTTTTTAGTCCCCTTTATAGACTTTATTCTAACATCCTGAACACCCTTTTTTCTTCTTCCTCTTCTTCTTTTTTTTTCTTAGGTGACAACCGAACTAAAAGAAAAAATCTTATTCAAACATCTTACAAAAATCTCGTTCTTAAAATATAGGGTTATGGATATATGCCTACCCCAATGTTAAGGGAGATAGTAGTTTTACTGGTTAATAGACCATGTGAATGGTCGAAGGCAAAGTAGCGACTAATATACACTTCCCCCCCAGCTTTTCCTGGTCGAGGCGAAACGATTTCCCTGGTTGAAAGTTTGATAAGTTGATAGAAATCATCTCTACTTCTGTAACCAGGCGACTCTAAGCAGGGCACATAGTCGAGGCTCACAAGTTCCTTGAAAATTTAAATGGAATGAATTGCTCAGGTAACAATTTCAGGGCAGAGACGTTAAATTCGAATGTTTCCTTTGCCTTAGGTTCCTCATTTGTGTATCTTTAAGGTGATTTGATCTTATACAGATACACGATTTTGTATTTCACTGCAACCTTTTGAATGTTAAAGTGGGCTCTCATTAGATTACCTCCCTAAGCAAAGTTTCCATGAACCACTTTTTTAGAGTCTGATATTTGAAAGGGTGCGATTGGAAGTACAGTGACTTCCACGATGGACATCGACCTTTAGATCGGAAAAATCCTCGCCCCTGAACGTGTCTGGAAATCTCTGGTCGCAGACCTGGAGAAAACACTCGGTTTTTGGAGGGCCAATCTGCCCATACACTAGAAATTTTTCCCAACTGTGGCCTTGTGGCTGTTTTAAGAAGTGAGGTGTTGGGTGTGCTGTGTTTTTCCTTGTGTCCCACTTTTGGGAGGAATCCCGGATTAAGCTGATACTCCCGTACTGTATTATACCGAGTTCGGTCGCCAGTCATGGTTTCCCTCGGCTCTCCACATTAAACAACCTCATATTTTGAATTAGGTAAACTCCAAGCAAGCAGCCAATCCCCTTCAACCTCTCCTGGCAAGAAGGGAAGGTAGAAGAGTCTGCCTGCAAGATAGGCACTGCTTTTCCTCAAGATCTGGATAGCACGTTCGATCCCGCTTACGGTAAAAATCGAAGAATAAATTTGATTTGACTATTAACCTAGCCGAATTTCTCTTTGAACCCAAATAAAGGACCCATTCAAACTCTCTAATGCGTTTGATCTATGTGTACCCAAAGATAGGCCACGGATTCAAAGATGCAGAACCTTGAGTGATAAAATCAATTAGGCACCTTACAGGTTTGGACTTAAAAATAGGAAGCGGTGACCTTTGTTTGATTTTAGCTGGCGCTTTAGAATCATCAACGAATTCCTTATTTGAACCCGAGGTTTGACGTTTTATTTTTAATGGGCCGAATTATGTCTTAGCTTCACAAAAGCTGCATTTGTACGATGAAGGAGAGTGCTGTGCGGTACAAAGGTCCACCAAAGAGTGACATCCTCCGAAGAATTCGCCGTTTGAGTTTGGGGATTTGGAACATTAATTAAAAGAGGAATTAATATATGAATTTTGAAATATAGGAGCTCCTTCCCTGAAATTTAAAATGATTGTATTAACAAGTCCAAAGGAAGCTAGGCATTATCGAGGAAACAGCCAATACCTTTCATTATCATTGAATTCAGAGGGTTGAGGAACTCTAGGAGGAGACTTTCCTAGCGGATTAATGAATTATTATTATTTACCTTACCTAACTGCATATATATATATATATATATATATATATATATATATATATATATATATATATATATATATATATATATACGTATTTGTGTGTGTATGTGTGAGAGCAAATCTAGTTCCACTTGAAGCCATTCTGAATTCAATGCTAATGAAAGGTTTTGGATGTTCAGTTGGAAATTCTTCCTCTGATTACGAACATTAGAACTCAAAAATGATTGTCCAAGATTCGCGGCCTTAGTCGAATTAATGAGGGGCATTTGTTGCTGCTGTATCGAAGGAGCTTCAGTCTGGTTTCTTTAATTTATTCCGGCTAATTAGCATATATGGTTCGAAGCCCTGTTTTATTACGCTGGTCAGACACTGAATCAAAAAGCCCACAACTGCTCATTTTCGGCTGAGATGTGTAATGGATATTATTTATTTGCATAAAGACAAGGTGGGGAAGCTTCGCTCTTGAATGATAAACCAGTTGTGTAGTTGGCATCGATTTGTTTAATTAGATTTATATAACTTATCCTCAGTGATTTATCGCTTTCGAGTAATTTAGGTGTGGAAGCGATCACACTGATAGATAGTTCATGATGGAAGCCGTATTTTTGTCGTTCGGGCAGTTTCAACGGAATATTTACGTTACACACTAAGTCAGTTTGTGTACCCCGAAGATTTATTTGCATGATTGCATTTTATCGAGCTCTCTTGGCCTAATAATTGTAATAAATACTGCAAAGTGGTTGAATATGGCACCACCCGGAGTTTTTTTTAAGCTGATAAATGACATAGAAACCATTCATTTCCTTGAGATGAAATAGTCCGGAAATTACGTTTCTTTTATTTCTCTATTTGGCAAAGCAGATCGTCCATTTGAGTGGGAAGTTGCAGCATTTTATACATAAATTCCCGCTATTTATGCGAATTTTTGTTCTGCCTTTTACATAAACCTTGCCAATTTATTATTTTCTTGCAGTTTGTAGATTGCAAAATAGGATATAAATGTCAGGGTCTACTTTAGTGAACCGACAGAAATTCGATAGACTCTCCACATTTTAGCGATAGAGCTCCAATTCACTGAATAATTTACCTCTATAGAAAAGGGCTTTTGTCTCTAATGATGCCTTCGAATTTCACAATTGCAACATTTCTCAGAGATTTTGAATTATTTTATTTTACGCTTTATAATTCTTTGCAAGCTGACGGTTAATCGTCGTAGTAGCTATCTATCCCTCGTTGATCAAGCTTGATGGCCGTCATTATCCCTGTTTTCTTGCTGTTGACAGTAATGGGTGGGGGTGGGCGTCTGTCTCATCTCATCTGCAGCCATTATTATCGGCAATAAGAATTAACATTTGAAAGAACTCTGTGTATGGCCCGGTAGGGCAGAGTCAACTTCCCTTTGAGTTGATATCCTCGGTTGTTTCGTCGCTCCCGAGTTTTGTCGAGTTTGCTTTGCAAGCCTATCATACATCTTTATTTCCATTAATTAGATCTGATAATGCCCAATTAACTTAAAATATCGTCGTTCGGTGTCTAAATCAAGACCATGAGGTACGCCTATCTGTTTAAATAGGGTGCGGTTTAGTAAGGCGAGTGGGCAGTCCTATGTTTATCGGTTTGTTTCTGGAACACAGATTTATGTTGACAGACTTTATTCACTAGCTTTGGCTGCCTCCTTCTCCTCTTCGCCGGGTGAACGTTATTGTATCCTAAACTCGTTAATTAAACCGAGAGATTCTGATTACTTTCATTAGCTTGCTTCAACGGTGAGTTCATGCCTATTTCGAGCGAAGAAGATAGTGTCATATAAGGCTTTCAGCAGGTTCTTATCTTCCATTCGGGCGTCAGGGGAATATGGAAGCTTTTTCTCATTTGCCCCTGATTTGTTTATTCAAAGGCTTAAAAAATAGAGAAATTCCTTCTTCGTTATACTTTCAAGGCACATCGTCCATAACAAAATTATATTTTCTGAATCTAAACCGAGGTTTTTTCTTTCTCGTAGGTTCTTTCGATGAGTACTTGCAAGTACTCACACTCTCTCTATTGGAGAAAAATATATTTGGCTTATCTTTCTTATTTTCTTGCCCATGCTATGCGCCACTCTTTTTTTCTTAGTATCCTAGTCTGAGGGATGCGCGCGTGGTACCAGGACGACTAGTCTGCTACCGTCTGTCACTGGTGCTTGTAATAGGTTCTTGCGTACTGGTTGCAGGTTTCTAGAGTTATTGGAAGAGGCAAGCCTTCTGCAGTCTTATTTTTTTAACTATTTCCTGACCACCGTCTCCATGGTGAGATTAGCCTTTGTTTTTCTTTTCATGTACGCATTTGTATTTATGTGTGTATACATATCATGTGCTTACTCCAATATGTCTCGGCTATAAACCTACTAAGTAATGTCTGTTACAGCACCGATCTTTTTGTTTTTTGGCCGCAACGACATGATCTTAAAAGAAATTCTTGTATCCTTATATTTTCGGGGGTTATTTTGTTGTCTCAATCAATTATTGCTCTTTTTCCCCTTAATTCTATCATTTTCTTTTTTCCGTCCTTTTTTTGTCGTTCTTGGAGAAGATCACTCCTCACACTCTCTCTTCTCCAGCCGCGAGATAAAATTTTGAAGTGGCTCAGTTTATGGCCAACCTCGAAATAAATTTGTTTGTCTGGAAAAGAGCGCAAATGTGCGAACGGAGAGATGAAGTCGTTGGAGAGGAAATCAATGTAAATTCGTGTTGCTCGCCATGTATCATGAATCTGTTTATTTAGTTTGCACGCAAACCTTGTTTATAGGGCCCAAGCTACTATCCAGACTATTTTAAACACGCAACTTTTAATGAATACGCGCTCGGGGCCATTATCGTTTCTCCTAAGCCTAAAATTAGTACCTTTTACGAAATAATGAGACTCTTATTTTAGGTACAAAACAATGTGAATATTTTAACGGGTTTTATTAGCGTATGGGCTAATGGGAAATTTCACTGATTTCATTGTTGTTTGCTCTCTCTGAGATGAGTTCCAGTAATGGATCTCCTTGTTCACCAATTTGAGGTAGTCATTACTAATTAATTTATGAAATTATGTGTGGCTCATTACTGATGATTATAAATTATTATCGTTAGTATCGTGCTAGGAAGGTATTTAACTACTTATTTCCCAATTTTGCTGCGTTGGGGGGCGGCAACAATGTTTTAATTGGTGGTTTATCTTGACGAAATGAAATGCAAAGAAATGTATTAACTTCTGTCGTGGCAAGCTTATTGAGTCATATATTTAGGGTCGGGGGGGGGGGTCATCCGCTGGTTTCAGCAACTAGCACATAATACGAGTGGTAGGAATTTGCTTGTAGATGAGAGAAAGAAAGAAGTATAAGAGAGACCTAAGAACTATAGCTGTCCTTCCTAAATGCAGGACTCGATATGACTTATCCTCAAATTAAGAACAACAAAGAGCTTGGGTTTGATCCTCTAGCAGTATTATTGCTTGTGCTCGTCTAAAAATGGCAGTAATCAATCTCACATTCCCTTCCCTCATTCCTCTTCATATTCTCTCAGTACTCCTACCACCCATAAGGATATTAAACCTATCCTCTCAAATACGAGACCAATTGAGTGGAGTAAATGAATGTAAGTACATATGACGTGTGTGGACACAGAATTAGGGATTCGAAAACGTTGTGAGGGTTTCTTAAGTGATGAAAGAGCCAAGGCCCTGTTCTGCTCACACCGTGGTTCGGTTGTGCTTTTGTGCAGTCATTGAAGTTCCGCATTTGTGATTAAAATGAAAGTTATTGATTACATGAAATTGTACAGATGACAACAGGCGCCGCGGCCGACCAACTTCCTTTTTATAAACTGTAGGATTACGTCCAGATTACCGCTACAAAGTTATCGCTAATCGGGGTATGAGGAAAGGTGGTGTGCGGGAAGGTCCAGGGAAGATCCGAACCCCCCCTCTGTGCGAAGGGGGCGATGAGTTAATAGGGAGAAGTCATGGGGGGGGGGATTTTCCCGACCTGAATTATGATACAGTCGAGAGCAAAGACATAGTACCTCGACACAACCAGTTGCCCCAACAAAACCGGACTCAATATATCGCTTCGGGGCATCACCTACACGTGTAAGTAGGTTGAGTGGCTACATGTACGTCATTTAAACTACTGTAGAAAAGACCCCCGCAGGGTGGTACCCTGTGTCGCCTGTTACACTTGCTACCTGAAGGAGCTGCACATCCTCCCGGCCTGAGTGCAATTTAGGGAGCCCCCTTTACTGGGTTGACCTGACCTCTGATGGTTCCTGGAAAGTTGTTGATGCGCTTCCCCCTCGCCCCCTCTCAGCACTATTTTACCCTTTTTTATTAGTATTGGTATTATTAGCCTTTTATTATCATTCTTATTATTATTTATATTTTTATTATTAGTATTATGATTATTCATTATTGCTATCTATTATTATTTTTTCATTTTATTATGATTCTGTATTATTTATTGATATTATTATTAGTAGTAGTATTTACTATTGTTATTATTACAGCTATCCCCTCAACCTTTTCTACCCGCACTTTGTACCAGGAGGACTATTCCCACCTGGACAGATTCGCCGGGGTAGCTGTGATGCCTCGGTGGCCTGCATGTCATCCTGTGATCACCAAGTACCAAGGTACGATAATAATAGGTGATCGCCCACCCTCCTCGTTAGTAGACCCGCCTCTCTCTAATTCTCTTTATTGCATACCCTCTTACCCCTTGGCAAACTTCCCCTTCTATCCAAAGATGTTCTGGTTACCTGGCGCACTTTCGTCCTTTTATGAGCCTTAGTCTTGTTGCAGTGTATACTGCGAGGGCTGAAAGCCCGCTGATTAAGGCAAGTATTAGGTACGGGGTGCACTGGGCCTTCGACTCTCCTCACCCCCCCTCCCGTACACATAGAAGATGGCTACCAGTCTTCCGTCGAGGATCTCGAAGAGCCTGCCGCCAAACTCGCAAGGGTGAAATCGGTCGGTCGCATTCCTTCCTCGTTGGATGGAACCTTCCGCCCTGCTTGGCTAAGAAGATTATGTTTACGGTCTTGAAATCATCGAAGTGTCGTGTATTTAGAGACAGGAGTTAAAAATTATCTTCGTTCCTTCGGTGATGTTGGCTGGTGCCTTTTTAAAATTTAATTTTGTTAGCCCTGATTGTCCTGGGGCTTTCTGGCGGAATGACCAGAGCGCGCCAAGTAGTTCCTCCTAGGATATATCTGGCGCCTTCGTTGCGCTATCTAACCACCTGGTATTGCGGATGCGTCCTATAGATTGGGGTGTTTAGCTCGTCTATGACTTCGTGTTCGAACTCCTGTCGATCCTTTGAGATGCCTGATTTTTTTTTTTTTTTACCAAAAATCTTTTGGAGATGCATCCTGATCGAGGCTTTCGATTGCATCGTCCCATCTTCTCCTCTGTTGGTCGAGGATCAACTGGTCGAGTTCTTCTTTGATCTCTTTACTCCTTTGTATCGAATCAATTGATGCATTCCTAATGTTGATCTTATATAATAATTTCAGATCTTTCATGAATTCGGTCCATTCTATTTGACTCTCTTTGTTTTAGGTCGCATGTTCCTGCGCCGAGGGGAGAGGGGGGCCTCCCCCACCCCCTGCCGACGCCGGAGTGTGCTTCCTTCTTTTTGCTTTTTTAAAATTTTTGTTTTGTTTTTGTTTCCCTGTTTTGTTTTGTTTGTTTTTTTTGCATGTTTTTGTTGTTTTTAAATCTAGTCTAGCTAGCATTAGGGAAAAGCTGCGGTCTCCCCCGCTCACGTATTTTTACTTCCCTTTAACTACTCCACCTTCCTTACAATGTTTTTTGTGTCGGAAATGGTCCCGTTCGTTTTTCGCTAATATGTGTCTCCATTTTTTTATTATTTTTAAAATTAGTGGGGGTTTTTTTTAAAGAAGAAAAATATCCTTCGTAAAACATCGCCTTAATTAATACCATATCTCATCCGGAATAAATTTCTTACGTTTCCAAGAAGACGGACTGCTGGCTAGTCTAGAGGAAGGACCTGCTCCCAAGAAAAACGGCTATTAATTTAGGAATTCCAGTTTGTTTCACCAATGGAATAATAGTCTACTATCAAGATAGGAACTAAAGCGTGCATTTGATCCCCCGATCCAGTTAACCCGAATCCTCTGTTCAAAACGTTCGTTCTAAAGCTTCAGAAGTGGCGGGAAAGAACTCAAAATTAGCTTCAGAATTGCACTGACTTAAATGTCTTTATCATAGGCTTACTAGCTACTATGAAGATGCAGTTAGTAGGAAGATTATTCTGAATATGCAAACTCTCTCTCTCTCTCTTTTCAAAATACTTCGAGGGTTCGACAATGTTGACTACCGGGATATGTTCACACTGAGTGAGAACAGAACGCGCAATCACGGCTTCAAACTTGAACTGAAGCGTTACAACCGCAATCTGTGTGGAATTTTTTTCACCTACAGTATCTTCGGTAAGTGGAACGCACTTCCAGTGGAAGTTGTCAACAGTGAATCTGTTGACCAGTTCAAGTCAAGACTAGACAAAGTCTTGAAAAGGGGCCGTTTAGGGACGCAAAACAATTGAGCAGCCTTGTGCCCGCTCAATTGCTAGTCCAAAGGTACCCTCTTTGAATGGACCGTAAGGTCTCCTAGGGTACCTTCTTTCCTTGTTGTTACTCTCTCTCTCTCTCTCTCTCTCTCTCTCTCTCTCTCTCTCTCTCTCTCTCTCTCTCTCTCTTTCTCTTTCTCTTTCTCTTTCTCTTTCTCTTTCTCTTTCTCTCTCTCTCTCTCTCTCTCTCTCTCTCTCTCTCTCTCTCTCTCTCTCTCTCTCTCTCTCTCTCTCTCTCTTTCTCTCTCTCTTCTCTCTCTCTCTCTCTTTTCTCTCTCTCATATATATATATATATATATATATATATATATATATATATATATATATTATCGCCCACCTAAGGCTGCGGCTTCCATTTCTCTCCAGGTGTCGCTCCCGCCTATCCCTTATCGGGGTTTTAAAATCCCCCTGCCTTTTCTTTGAAAGCGAGAGAAAGCAAGGAAACACTCGGAGCCGCCTTCCCTGCTCCATATCTCCTCCGAAACCTAGCTGAGGTTGGTCTCGTCTTAAAAAAAACACTGCTTCTTCATCTCTCTGTGAGCGTTGACAAGTGTGTCAAGGAATTTTCTCCGTCTTCGTCGTTGGCATCTCCGAGATGACTGCCAACTTGTGCCTAAGTCGCCTAATGCTAGGCTAGATTCAAAGCAACAAACTTGCAAAAGCCCCCAAAAGACGACGAAGGAAGCACGCACGCTTTGGCGTCTAGAGGAGCATACGACCAACCCCAAAGAGAGTCAAACTTTAAAAGAACTCCAAAGAAGTCAGATAGTTAACAAGTCTGTGTCCACGAGCCTGTCCAGATTACAAGGGATAAGCGGAAGCGACCCCACTCGTCCCGGTACCGGGACAGGTAACGTGCGCGAAGATATCCCAGACCGGGACATTTAACAAAAATGTGCCAAACAGTCTGGGGGGCAACGCAGTTCTCGCAGTAAGGCGCAGGGGAGCGATCCATCAAATGGCGGTGCGTCCCGCGAGTCTGCCCAGTTCGAAGGCGGCAAAGAGAGACCGGAAGCCGTCGTAGCATTGGGGGTAGGTCCATGGGTACTGTGGTACCTGGTAGGTAGGAAAGTTACGCCTCCGCCCCTCGCCTCTTGAACTGAATATCCTTGACCGGATAATGAAATTGACATCAATTTCAAATGACAATCGCTGTTGAGTTACATGGGGTGGGTCCTCGTTTGGGGCAGGTGTTCGGATAGTAGTGGGGTTTTGACTCCAACCAGCGACCGCAGAACCCTTCGTGCCCCCCGAAGGTGGACACCCGTTTTGCTTCAGGGGTATGTGGATATGAATATTTATATTGGGGATAATATTACCCCATCCGCAGGGTTTCGGAATAGGCAAAAAGTGGATTTGCTGCCGTGTGAAGACTGCGATGAAATGATAGTGGTGTTGGGATTGGTTGCGTCCGTGATGATGCAGGGATAAGTCTCAACGTATCCGACGCTGGACGGCAAACTCGTGACATCGTTGAAACCTTTTGCATTCCTGTTCTTTGGAATCGAACTCGTACCTCGGCCTTCGACATCCCTCCCATCGCCTTGGCTAGCGAGAGCTCCGCATTCTACAAATAAATAAATGACAAAAACAACCTGGGACCATCTGAGTCGATCAACCCGACACTATGAAGATCCCAAACACTGTAACCATCCATTGGATTGCGTTTTGAGTGATTCTACAAAGTTGTTAGCAATCAAGGCTTGTCAAATTGTTGCAACACCAGAAAATAGTACCCCACTGCTACCGTCAACTCGCTGTGCTTAGAATTAAGGTGTATCTTTTGCGCCAAATGTGGCTAGAAATACGTGAAACTGCAATTCCAAACACATTAATTCGATGACCTCTCAAGTTTGCTCTCATAACGTAATTAAAACCATTATTTATAAGGAAGTTAAATCGTTAGGGAAAAAAAAATCTTCCGTTCCATAAATCTCGGAATATAAAGTCGTTCTAGCTACATCGATGGACGGGCGGAACCTAGTTTTTGCATTTCTTTGTAAATTCCATCAAGAGGAGGTGTAACACCATCCTCCCCCCGCTTCCTGCGACATAAATAGCTTCTACTTGGGTTGTATACTTTTCGCACATTTTCACTTCCCCTAACTTTCACACCTTCTCTGTACTCCTCCTTTCAAGACTTGGGTGAGATGCTCTCCTTAGGTTTCTTTCGAGGAGGGTTTGAAGGAATTCACACGAATTTCATTTTCTCATCCGCTTCTAATTTAATTCGCGATTTGTTGTCTGTTCGCGAAGTCCTGTTGTCGCAGAATCGATTTAACAGTTTGAAAGCAGTGTAATATCTTTGTTAATCCCGTATTATTTTTATTATTATTATTTACAAGCATTTAAGTCACGTTTTCTTATTATTGAAGGAGGCATTTTGTCGGGTAAATATATTTTAAGCTCGCGATTTATTCTATCCCTTTCCCTCCTGCTCCTTCTCCACTTTCCACCTGCGCTAATACTAGCAACACCACCTCTATTCCCCATGTTAAGCAGAGGCTGGTTAACGAATCGCATCCCTGTTTTTCTGAAACCTGTAATATAATATGCGATTCGTAATTCGATCTGTAATTCCCTCCTGTTTGCAAATTGCTTGTTCTACTTTAATGAGATTGCTCTCACCTGAAAACGGTGCTTTAATTGTCGCATCCAGGTAAAATAGCTGGTTTATACGAAAGACTTGCATTCACGTTGCACTAATTAATTTATGTGAATATAATCGCGTTGGGCAGAAATTCGTCGAAGATTTCCCATCAATGCTGTAAACTGGATATGCTGTCGTCATCGAATTGTTTTATCGTTTTTGAAGACTCATTTAATCATTTTAAAAGTCTCCCTAATCCTACTCGCATATTATTTTCCATTGGTGATTTTATTCATTTTGTCTTACAACAGAAACTTATTGCTTTCTTACTACTATTTTTCTCTCGTATAATTCAAGTGGGGGTTGGGGAGGGAAGTTTCAATAAGGTCAATTAGAATTGCGCCATTCCACCTGGTCGCCATTTTGTTTCGTGTCTGTCTTCGTTGCGCGTTATATTCATTTGCGTTAAAGAGTCATTCTGCTTTTATTTTTTCTCGTTGTGTGGAACGTCAAAGCGAAATGTCAAAAGTTACTTTTCAGCCAAAGCGAAATATAAAAAGTTACGTCTCTGCCAAAGTGAAATATCAAAAAGTTACTTTTCGGCCAAAGCCAAATATCAAATGTTACCTTTCGGCCGAAACGCCAAAGTGAAATATGAAAAGTTACTTTTCGACCGAAATATCAAAAGTTACCTCTCTGCCCAAGTGAAATATCAAAAGTTGCTTTTCGGTCGAAATATTAAAAGTTCCTTTTCGGCCAAAGCGAAATATTAAATGTTATTTTTCGGCTTAAACGCCAAAGCGAAATATTAAATGTTACTTTTCGGCCGAAACACCAAAGCGAAATATCAAAAGTTACCTATCTGCCAAAGTGAAATATCGTTACTTTTTGACCAAAGCGAAAATCAAAATTATTTTTCGGCTGAAACACCAAAGCGAAATCAAAACGTTACTTTTCGGCCGAAATGTCAAAGCGAAATATCAAGTTACTTTTCGGCCAAAAGATTCTCTTGCTAAAACGAAGCGCAGTACAGCCAGGAATGATGGTTAATAAGACGGTCTGATATTTTAGAGCTCGAGATCGTTCGAGGTTTATGGTTGGAAACGACCGAATTTCGATGCAAAGGCGTAATTTTCTTATTTATGTCAGTAATCATAATCGTCATTAATAAGTCTTCGTTTAGTGTGTTTCTCTTTGTCATTAGAGGTCGGTTCTGCTCCTTCATTTATGATTAATGGTTTTGAACGTTCACATCGAGTGGAAAGGATAAAAAATGTCGCCCCGTCATTTAAAGGTAACAGAAGCTTTCATTGCACCACCGTTCTTCCCTCTTCGCATTTACCAAAAGTGGGATATTTTTCCTTTGTGTGCTGTTCCACTTCTACACTTTTTCAACAAATGAACACTGAAATTGTTTCTTTAATGCTATTCCTCATGAATTTTAAACGTCTTTGCCCTTTTCGAAAGACCAATAGTCTTCCTTTAGGAAAAGTCTTAAATTGCCGCTTTTGAAAGCTTACGCCTTCTTTTATTTGGCCTATTCTTTATATCAGCATTTTTAAAGCTCGATTGGGATTCGGAAATCGATAAATAGGTCTTGCCGTTCCTTTTCACAACCTATCAGTTAAAAGCTTTCGTGAATAGGTAGGCACATATGAAATCTTTCCAATTAAGTTTTAACATTTTTTTTTTTTAAATAAACGTCAAGTTAGAAACCCGTTATTCAATCGAGTGTGGGCGGATAGACCACAAAAAAATGGTTGTAGAATTGAGGGATTTGTTTGTTATGAAACTCAGTCCTTTTTGTTTTATGCTTTTCTACTATTTTCGTACCCGTAAGAGGACGCCAGGTCTTCTGCGGCTGACACCTGCAGGATTGTACGTCATCCCGAGGTCTCAATCCCTTCATAACAATGCCTATAACAATGCGGCTATAATCTTATACACATCTACACATTCTCTAGCTTCACCACTGCAGGAGACGCCCTCGTTGATATTGTCTTTACTTTAAATTTAGGGGGGGTGGGGGTATTTTCGTTTAGCCAGGATTCCTAACTAAGGTAGGGAGGGAAACGGGGCTCGGGAGTATTTCACAAATAATGCTGCACAAACTTGAAACTTGGTATTCAGTGTGTGTGGAGGAGGCACTCGCTTAGCTTTTAAATTTTCATTTGTTCTTCCTTCGGTACGACTTGCAGTAACTTTGGAAGATTGAAATTCTACCCCAGCCCGTTAATACACACGGCTGCCTTTAATTAAAAGCGCTCAAACAGACATATACCAAAGAATGGCTGTGGAATGCCCCACCTAAAAAAATACATAGTATACAAACGCAAAATGGTCGAATGTAAAAAAGTGTTCAAAACTGCATCTTGGATGCTTATGATTAAGTCGCTTACGGGCAAGCCAAGTGGCCGCGTGAATTACAAGCTCAGCGGCTTCGCCGGGCCACCGCTGTCCAGCCCTGTGTTCGATTTCGCTCGCCCGTTTTTCCCGGACGTTTTAGTGTCAAATACGTTACGTAAATGGCCCGCGGTTGGTTATATACGTCTGGTGCGATCCGAAGCAAGATGATTTGCTAGTATGTATCCATTTCGTGTTCATTCCCAGCGCTCATTCGACACATCCATTACGGAGTTTCAACTCGCGAGAAGAAACATCGGTTTTGGGCCACGTTTAAGAGCCTCCTTAACCACAAACATATTTATTAGCCGTAAAAGTATGACCCATGTTGTGAGAATGGCGCAGTTTGTAGTTGTGACTTTGAAAGGTGTAATTAGTTGCGCTTCACCTTTGGGGCTGAGAATGAGCGCTCTTAATCAAAATCTAGGCTATTCGAGCCATCTGCTGTGTCTAAATGAGTAATCCTTAGAAGTCCGTTTTAGTGGGAGAATGGGATTGAGTGGGTTAGTTAATCTGAGGTATATTTTAGGTCGCTGATTGTTGGCACACATCAACTAGAGATCGGGTTCAATCATGAAGGAGATTATGAATCAAGTCGAGACAGTATGGGGTGGAAAGGGACCACCTAGGATGATGAAAAACTGTTGCAAGTAGACATCCACGCATGGAACTTGCGCGTGCAAGAATTTGAGTAAGAAGCGTGTATAAGGTTCAACCGACAGTCGACCAGCTAATCATTTTCCTCGTCTGTTCAGATTTCTTATAAGCTGAAAAACAAGTTCAGGTCGGTTGGTTGCCGACCGAAATTTATTATTTTAAGAAAAAGGATCGAAATTTATGTTTCCAAAAAAAAAAAAATACTGCCTTTTCACATACCTTCGTTGTTAATGAGTGTGGGGTGGCAAAACCTTTCTAAAACTCCATTATGGCCTAAATGAATGTATTTCGTTAGCGGGGCAAGAAGGAAAATTTATTGCATTCTTTGTTTTCCTAAGAAAAAAAAAGAAAGAAAACGATGTACGTTTTTGAGATAGACACTATGTTTCAAGTTTGTATTTTTGTGTCCATAATACAGAGGTATGCTTCTGATAAACCCTATCAGTGATAAGGTTTGTTGTGCCTTTCCTTTTTTTTACCGCTGTAGTTTTTCATTTTACTTTTTTCCAATTTTCCGTTATTGGGTTTCCATCGTATTGTTGGTTGGGGAACTTTTTGTTTATTGCAGTCTTCGTTTAACCCATTTAAAGACCCTCTATTCCAACTCTGCTTGTTAGAGACTACTATACTTTCGAAATGATCGTGAAAAACATTTTTTACCTACACGTTTGAGTGGTTTGAGGGACCGGCAAATTAACATCCTTCTGGCCATTTTGGCAGCTAAGTATTTTGATAAAAAAAAAATCAAATCCTTTACCCGCTCAAGTATGTTGGTGGTGTGCCCTGAATTTCAGTCTCTACCTATTGGTCACGGGTGGTATATACTTAGTTTTTATTGAGTAAAAGAACTAAATTATTTTAATCAAACTAGAGTATACATGCGCATTTAGAGGATGAGGGAGGAGATAGAGAAAATGTAATGATGAGGAGGGACTAACGAAAAGAGTTCAAGCTCAGTAACTGAATGAAAATTCATCAGGATTTAAACCTCGGTGTGTTCTCCCAGAGATTCTCTCCACCCTCAGCCAAACACCGTGTACCTGTAGATCTTGTCGCCGTTTTTGTAGATATTTTGTTTTGTGTGGTAACAGCATCGGAGCCTTGCCAGGGCGACCCGTATGTAATGGAAGAGGTGAGGGGGGAGGGGGGTAATGATGGCGTTTACGTGGATCACAAGATGATATCCTTAGAGCCCTGTGAATGTTTCGAGAAGGATGCTACTGATTTCCCAATGGTACTTGGCTTAGGAAACTAGGATCCGTCTGTGGAGGTAGAGTAGTGATGTTTTTTGTAGTTTTGTAAAAGTATGTGAATGCGAGATTAGGAGTCCAAGATAATCTGGTAGACGAATGTTGAAAGGATGTTTTGGTATTAGGTAAGGGAGATGGATTTCCCTAATAAAGTACATGTAATTGCTCGCCGTGTGTTCATTTGTTTGTTTTATTTTTTGTTTGTTATGGTGTGTGAATTTTAGGCCAGTGATACCAAGCACTGTTCGGGATTTTGTTCAAGGGGTGGTGTTTGGTGATGTAATGCTAAGGTGACGTTTGTGCTCTGCTGAAACTCGTAAGAGAATGACAGAAGATTTTGAGTGGGGGACTGTCTGTTGAGGCATCGTTTTAGAGCTCGAGATGCATGCGGGTATTTTGAGTGTTGCGTAGCTATAATGGTATGTTTGCGAGCGTGGTGGGATGTCTTGCCGTATTGTATTAAGCGTATTGAGAAAATAAATTGTGAAGCTATTTTTTTCTTATTGTTGCCATAACGATCATGTGTGGTTGTGTAGGTCAATTGAAACTGTATGGAGGTATCTCACGAAAGGTTCATCCAGATTTTTTAATGAATCATTTTTTAGTCGCCTCCAAAGTACTTTTCCCACTCGTAGATTTAATATTCCATCCATCAGTTGAATTCAACCCAGGTTGTAATACTCCCGCTCATTGCCTAAGTATTGCTTGTTTTTAAACCCAAAGTTTGGGACCTCCGCGAAATGGATATCTCGTGGAACTCGACTTGATATAACTTTCCTTCACTAACGTGTAGAGAATCTGCTCCCAAAGTTACATAATTAGAAAACTTGCATGGCACTTTAGTTCGCCTTGGGCAGATCGAATCCCTTTCCGCGCTTAAACGCTTATTCGACCGTTGTTTACTTTTCTCCTGAGATTTAGGCTGCTAGGCTTTCGTCGCTGCGAGGGGGCTTTGACGGTTGAATCTCTTTCTAATTTATAGCTTGAGAGCTCCAAGTTGTTTTCGAGTGGTGGGGGAGAATGAGCAACCTCAAAACGATGATTGTGCTTGGAAAAATGGTCGAACGAACATCATTTGGTAGGTTACAGAATCTTCTCTGCTCTTACCCCTCGACTTTTCATTTGACTCTGAAAAGTCGTCCAAATTTTTCTCCGCCCCGCTAAACCTTACCACTTTTACCTTTGTTAATCTCTAGTCTCAAACTTTCTATTTGAGATGCTCATGGTGGTTTCCGCTTCTTGGTCTTAGATGATGAAGATAACAATAATCAATAATAATAATAATTGTATCGGGTTTTAATGCTTATTTTATTCCTTGTCTTTTCTTCCTGTTCTTTTGGGTCCATATTAGTGACCGTCACATTCAGTACTCTGTCGGACATCTGCCCCCATTTTAACGGTCCATCATAGCTGAATGGAATTCGTGTCAAGGTTGAAATCTGCACTAAATTTGTTGTTATCTTAAATATTAATGCATCCCTAAACTATTTCTATGACAATTAAAGTAATTTTAAAGGATCATTGAATGTGTGTATGGTCGGACTTTATGAATATCAGCAGCCTGAAGTCAGCTTATCTATTCAAGCTTATTTTTACAGTTGCTTGTCTTTACGCGGGATAATTACTGCATAATATCAAGTCAACTAAATTTTATCGAATTATATCTTATGTTAATTTTAGGCTTATTTAAATATATACCATAGGTAATAATTTGGTTTGTATATATTTCCTACTAATAGATAACGCTCGGGGTAGCTTATTTTAACATTCTATTTTGGCGTCTACTAACCTTTACAAACTGAGTCCGGACCTATTAATTTTTACAACGTTCGTTTGCTCATGCAGCAAGCGATTCAAAAAGCCCCATTTTATCGCTACTCCTCGGGAAGAGAAGCTTGTTAACAGTCGTGGCTGCTCTTGAGCTGCAACAAGGCGAACCCCGAGACCAGAGACATAGCTCAGAATTTGTCCGCTTTAGAGATGGGTAATTTTTTTATCGTTGTTTGTGAATCAAGGTTGATGAGTCTGTGGAACCTCAATGAAGCCAAACCACCCCCTTTGTGCTACACTCGTATGAGCCTCTCTTTCCTGGCCTATCATATTTAAGGGGCCCTGCAAGTAGCAGTATCTTTGTCCAGTTTGCTTCTGAAGGATTCCATAGGCGTCTCCCCACTCCACCTTTGCATGAGTATGTTTATCATAGCTATTCTTAACAATTCTTTTCTTTTTTTCTCATTTTTCTGTTTGTTAAAAAAAAAAAAAGATCTTCACGTCTCCTCCCTTCCCCCATGTTCAGCTCAAGTCTGTGATAATCTTTCCTCTTTCGCGGGTCTTCACAGCCGAGTTAGCTGCAATACACCCGATCGGTACGGGTAGGAGATTGGGCGCCATGCCCGCTTCGTGGACTACCGATTGTGGATTTTTTGGTTTCGCCATAGTTATTTAGTTGGTTGGGTTCATATTAGGGCCCTTGAGAGAGGCACGGCGCCTGAGCATATATTTTTTGTTTTCTTGGTCCTCTTTTATTGGTATGGTGTTGTTTTTCTTCTTGTTTGTTTTTAATTTTTTATCTTTTTAAAATAGCCTCGAAATTGGCTTCTTTAGAATTTCTCAGCTGTGCTCTTGCTGGAGGCCACCAGATGTGCTCATTATAATAATTAAAACAAGGTCTGCTGACCAAAGTCGCGTGCTCTCACTTATTCTGATTTATGACCTTACGACCTTCAAAACTTTCAATAATTCCCGGACTAACGTTGGGAGGACCTTGGTAATTGTATCATTCGAAAAAGAATGCAAAACAACATAAGGGTTTCAAATTTCGTTAAAATCGGCCAAATAGTTACAATGTTATTACCAAACAAAAAACCAGAAGCAAAACGGGGACCGACCGACATAGTGAGATGTAGAGTCGCCTGCCCGCAACTAAAAAGCCACTTGCCGGGCCATTGTCCCCTTCCATCTTAATAATTCAAACCAGTTAATTTTTTGACACTCCTAAAAGTCTCTCCCACCCTAAATAACCAAATATCTCAAAGCTCATATCACTAATGGCTGCCAGTCTTCTTTCCCTCTTCTTTTCCCTCTTCTTTTCCCGTAATCTCAGCCGCATCTCTTTGTTCGCAATAGCTTAAAAATCACCATCGCTTTTGATACCTCCCGCCTTGACTACTGTAACTCCCTTCTCACTGGACCCTTTGCTTCCACAATTCGATCCCTTCAACTTGTTCACAAGTTTACCCCACTTGCCCTTTGAATCTATCCCAGCTCCTGATATTTCTTCCTCGTTGTCCTCTGTGCTGCAGAGTGATCGAGGTTTCTTAAATTTCGTTATTTCGACGTGGAATGATAGTCCTGCTAATATTTGCCATAGCTTTAAGACGCAACTCTTGTCTAAAACCTTCTCTAAGTTTATAGATAGGCGTTATGTAAAGGGCCGTGGCCTTGATTATCGGCATACAATGCTAATTATTATTTGCACTGCTCTCAGTCGAAAATTTTCCTTCTTCCATATTCTCACGCCACCTCCTAGCACATCCTAGATTCTAACCCTAAGCATTCCCTAACCCTCTGATCACCCTGAGACTTGCTTACCATTCAAAACCATGTGGTTGCAATCTGCTTCATCTATACCACTATTATTCACAATACATTCTAGATACTACTTAAAACCACTCTAATATCATTTAATTTTAAGCCCTCCTAATACACTTGAATTAACATATCCTAATCCCTCTCACTCGCAGCCAATAACATTAGGTCATCAACATATACCAACATAGATACATATATCCCATCGCTTATCAATCTTACACTCTTTTCCTTTATTCCCATTCATGCTATCTCAGTATCCCATTCTTAAGGATATTAAACAGCAATGGCAACATCACTCACTTTACATATATCATACCACTCATTCTGTATCTTCTAGTTTACCACTCAATATATTAATGGAACTTGCCCTAATGCTTCCGTATCTATACGGCCATCCGCTCTCTATAGCTCATTGAACCTAACATACACTTTACATCATATATATATATATATATATATATATATATATATATATATATATATATATATATATATATATATATATATATATATATATATATATATATGGCAACATCACTCACTTTACATATATCATACCACTCATTCGGTATCTTCTAGTTTACCACTCAATATATTAATGGAACTTGCCCTAATGCTTCCGTATCTATACGGCCATCCGCTCTCTATAGCTCATTGAACCTAACATACACTTTACATCTCATATATATATATATATATATATATATATATATATATATATATATGGCAACATCACTCACTTTACATATATCATACCACTCATTCGGTATCTTCTAGTTTACCACTCAATATATTAATGGAACTTGCCCTAATGCTTCCGTATCTATACGGCCATCCGCTCTCTATAGCTCATTGAACCTAACATACACTTTACATCATATATATATATATATATATATATATATATATATATATATATATATATATATATATATATATATATATATATATATATATATATATATATGGCAACATCACTCACTTTACATATATCATACCACTCATTCGGTATCTTCTAGTTTACCACTCAATATATTAATGGAACTTGCCCTAATGCTTCCGTATCTATACGGCCATCCGCTCTCTATAGCTCATTGAACCTAACATACACTTTACATCTCATATATATATATATATGGCAACATCACTCACTTTACATATATCATACCACTCATTCGGTATCTTCTAGTTTACCACTCAATATATTAATGGAACTTGCCCTAATGCTTCCGTATCTATACGGCCATCCGCTCTCTATAGCTCATTGAACCTAACATACACTTTACATCTCATATATATATATATATATATATATATATATATATATATATATATATATATATATATATATATATATATATATATATATATATATATATTAAGAAAAATCATTGCAGTAACGCAATTAATTATGCGGTTAAAAGGCTATTTTTGGCAAACACAGTCTTCCTCAAAGCCCTCGGAAGGAGCCAAAAATAGCCTTTTAACCGCATATTTAGTTAGTTAGTTATTTTGTCATTGCTAAAGGTTTGGGCAGAGACAAATTGTGTGGTTCATAAACTTCATTGCTTCAGATTACTCCTCAATACGAAGTGGGTGATTTTATAGTAGAATAGAATACAACTAAAATTATATAGAAATCAAAATTTTAATACACAAACAAAAACATTTAATTCCTAAAGTTAGTATTTAGTTTGTTGGCTCTTTCTTCATAACTTCTGCAACTTGCTTTGGTCTGCTGGATATCAACGTGCGCAGAATATTCTGATCGATAGTGTTCTATTCTTCTCTGCTTCTCTGCTTGTCTCCCCGCCTTTTAAGAATCGCCCAGCCACTTTATTACCACTCTAGATCTATGTTATGGTACCGAATCATGTTGAAATAGGCATAGATCTTCACCAAATTAGTCTTGGATCGATGTTAGGAAGCGGTCTTGAAGGACATTTTGGTATCATTCTTCGTTCATTGTGGCACTTGAGAGAAGAAATATTTGGAGGCCACTTCCTTCCCCATGAATGGTCTAAGGATGCTTCACTATTGGAAGCGTTCTCCTTTTCTTTTCCGGACATTGGATTTTCCAGAAATTGTCAAAAAAATAACGTTACCCCATTCTTCCAGCCTCCAATCCTTGTACCTTCTTCTGAACAACAACCCGTCCTTAATATTTTACTTTGTGAGCACTGACTTTTTTGCTGCTCTTCTTGTCACGAGAGCGTTGTCCAGAATTCTTCGTCTAGCCGCACATGCAAATACAAACACCCGCCAGTTGCCACTTTGGAACAAGTTGAACATACTGAAGAAGGCTTCTATCCATTCGCGATTCACTTTGTCCCCCCCTCCCAAAGTGCAGACTCTGCTTCATTCTCTAATGGATGCATAAAGTTCTTTAGGATTAAGGCCCCACCATGCCCTTTCAAGCTTCTCCATTTTGTTTTCCCAATAGGAAATTGACCTATTTTTTCCCCTTTCCCCTGTGGAAATCAGAACAAAAGCCCATTATCGTCGAACGATCCGAAGCTAATTTTTTAAAAAAATATTTTAAAATTGCGTTTCGCTTTTGTAGGTTGATCGACGATCGGCGCGTTAATAAATCTTTTACTCAGACTTCAAATGCAGTTGATGCTCCATTTAACGAATTATATTTATACGTCCAGAGTAAAATATGGAACACGAATTTCATCCACCTTATCACGTTGAAATTTATAACAGAACTATGTTACAGTGGTACTCCTCGCTCGACCACACGGAACTAGTTACAGCAAAAGCGAATCGGCGCTTTGATTATTTCTGCCCACATATTCCGCGTCCACTTTCTATTGTCTGCGTAGCCCCAATCAAGAAGGGGAATATTACCCTTAAAACGAGAAAATAATCCCCGCATACTTGCTGCCCCGTCTTTCAGAGAATTCTCGCTTCGTTTGACGAGGTCGCAAGGGATGTAAACGGTGAGGAGTTCTCGGGAGAGCGGAATGCCCAAGTGGAGGACAAAGGAAACGCGTTTTGATTTGCGAGTTGGGTTCCACTTTATCATGAAGAATCATTAATGTGGCCAAGGGTGGATCGCGATCCAGCGCAAACGACTAGTTTCGTGATTTCTTATCTTGGTATCTCGAGTTGTATCAATGGTCCAAAGCTCCACCATACTAGGGGTGCGGTTTCTCGGGGGGCGGGGGTATTCCTTAAAGGACGAAGTGCCCCGAGTTCAGTAATTATTCTCATTGCGCTTTTGTTTCGGTTGTCCGCAAGGGGGTGGATGGTACAGTCCCGGCTACACCTGAAGCCCGAGGGAAATGTATGCCCGCCTACCCCCAGTGCAAGGAGGTGTTAAGTGTAGTTTGGGCCAGCATGCTGCAGCTTACATCTGTAAGATTACGAGCCCTCCTCCTGGCCCCAATGCCTGTAGATGATCTGCAGCTTTGTATCTTCGACACATTTTCTCTTCTCTGTATTAACTACTTTTCCTACAGATATCTAAACATTCTGCGGGAGATGCCCTCGTTTTTTTTTGTTTTTTTGAATAAAAAAATATTGTTTCTGCTTCTTTCTTCTGCACCTACTTCGGAACAGTGTTTGCGCTGAAGATCAAAACGTTTCACTAAATCCGTCGCCTCTCGTGAACCTGAATGGAAATGGAACGCGTGTGTGTCGGTTTCGTCCCTCTTCATTCCTTTGTGAGCCACTTTTTGTTGTGGTAAAATTTATCTTTTCAGGCCATCGTTCGTGAATTGGATGAAACACACGGGAATGCAGATATATTTTTCTTAATGTTCATAATTTTCATTCTGCGTGCCCTTTTATTACGCACGCGAGTCGATTCACAAACACAAAGAATCCGTGTGTATGTGTGTGTACGAGTTTGCCTACGTATATACGTCCATATCATGACCAAAGGGTTGTCCAATAATTTTAATTTTAATATCTGCGTTTGTCTCATGGGAGGGGAGGGGCGAAGGGAATTTTGTTCAAAACATTTTGAGTTCGTTGTAATTATCTTTGTTATTAACTAACACCTGCTGTTTTTGCTTGAGCAATTACTAAAGGCAGTTCTTATGTGTTATATATAGAATCTTCCACTCCAATGTCGTAGTCCCTCCCATCCTATCAATTCTTCAAGTTCTTCGAAATGCGGTGGTCTTTCCCTTCTCAAACAACCTGATGGAAGCGCCGATAGCTTACATTTGGCATCCAACGACCAAACAGTAATGAACCCTCGTGATAGATGGAATATTTAAGAGTACGAAACACTCGAGTATAATTGCGTGTGCGTTTATGTGCGTTTACGAAAAAGAGAACACCCGATTCGTGCGTTATTCGGCCATTCCACGTAACGAGGTCAGCACCGAGTAAAGAGGCCATAATTGGACTTTGTTCTCGAGACGGGATTCCTCCGGCGACTTGCTGTGAGAGGAGTATCGCTTCGGCGACTGCCGCGAGAACCCTGTGGATGAGAGAGGAGGACGTGACCACAGCTCTTCGCCCCCCCCCTCTCTCTCCCGTTGCGCCCTGTACACGAACTTGTACCGTCAACCCCCTTCCCGCGCTTGAACCCCGGATCCGAGACTTCATTAAACGATCGCCTTCCCCCATCGCCCATTTTTCATGGCCATAAGGAAAACTGCCCCCGACGCTTTTTTTTCATTTTCAATAAGAACCTTTCGTGCGAGCATCGTTAGCGTTAACTTATTCTTAAATTGACTGAGTGTGCATCGCGTCTCACTCCTGCTACATCAATGCTTGCCCGACGAAATCCTCTTTAAAGTTCTTTTTGGCTTACTTTAGTTACGATTTTATTGTTCGCAGCCCCGGATCGGGTACTTATCTCCGGCGCCCTGATCGATTTTGGTTGAGGAGCGCATTGTGGCCAGCCCACTTTGCACGCCACAACGTGTGTTCCCGTCTTGGCGTTACTGTCCCTAAAAAGCCATTTTAATAAAGTTGATGTTCGTCACTTGTCTCAGGGAAGAAAGGAAATGCACGTCTTCTAAAAGAAAATACCGTCTAATTTCTGGTTTGCCATATAATTCTAACTCCATCCTAAGATTCAAATTCTTGTTTTTTGCTCGTTTCTTCATCGCCTGAAAATGTCCACAACATAAGGAAATTTGCATTAATCTCCATCGTAAAATATCCATCTTAAGTAAATTGACGGTTGAAAAAAGTACCAATATAAATTAGTAAATACCTATATTAAAGATATTAGCCTTTTCATTTTTTTCCCCTGAAGCTTATCTTCGGTTATTGTGGGCCACATACTATATTACTAGACGGTTAGGAAGGTAGGTAGGTATGAATTGCAATATTCGAGAAGGTTCAAATTGAATGCGCACTGTAGTCCTCTTTATAATATCATTAATGTTGTAATAATTTAACTTTAATAGACGTATTCCCGTAGGGTTATTCGAGTCTAAAAATAATCTCATATCCAATATACGTCGACGAAATAAAGAGGGCAAAAGGTGTTCCTTTGTCATGCTGGAAGTGTCATCAAGACATGTGTATCGCTCTTGAAAATGATATTTTTTTTTCCCCGTCACACATAAATTTCGATGTGATGCTTCGCCCAAATTGTAACCGTTCCCCACCCATGCAAATAAATGGCTTTGGAAAGCGAAAGGCTGCGCACGTATTTGCGCGTGCTAGAAGGAAGATCACCTCCGAAAAAAGTTGGTTTTCTTGGACGCTTCTAACAGCAGTACCCAGCGGTGAGGAGGGCGGGGGGGCTACCTTTATTGTCGTTGTTCAGCTTGTTCTTGGAGAGTCGCGCACCTTCCCGGTCCGAGCCCTCGAGTAGCCTTTTCTTTAGAGGACTTACATGTATATATACCTTCTTCACATTTTCAATTTTCCTCTCTTCAACGTTTACGAACTTTCCTTACATACTTTCTGGTGGAGATCTTATTGTTGGCTTTTACTTATTAGTTTTGAATAATAATATACCAACATCAATACATTGATTCGTGAACGTTGGTAAAAATATCATTGTGAGGAAATCTCGGAAAAAGCAGGCTTACAACATTCCCATCTCATTTCTATTCATCACCACTCAGTGGTTAAGTTCTGTCTGTAACGTTTTACCCATGGTCTGTCTTGATTGTTGAAAGAAGGCACTGCAGATAAATGCAGAATCCGTGCTCTCTTTTCTGTTCCCTAAGATTTATGCAGGAATGAATTAGTCAAAATTCTCCTTCAGTCGTTTCTAAGACGTCGTAACTCTCGACTCGCGCGAATAAAAAGCTTGCTCAGCCTCATTCATCCGAATCTCGTCGAATACGAAAGAGAGCAATCGAGTTTAAGATAAGTTTCGACCACAATCGACAATTGGTCTGCCGCATGTGGCGTCCGCTAGCAGAGAACAGAAAACACGCAATGCCCAAATGAGGAAACGAAGTTTTTAAACGCACGTATACAAAGGATGAATAAATGAATGAATTGAGGAGGGGTTTATCCTAGTCAAAGTACTATTGACAAGTCAGTCTTTGCCGGCTCTGATCTCTTATAATTTTAATTTAATTCGACCGGGAAGCAATTCGAGGGAAGCTTCTATCAACCAGCAACAAAAATAATTAAAAAAAAAGGGTGAAAAATATCACTTTTACTCAACAAAAAAATAGATGAGAGGAATCCCTGTCATAAAGAGAAAAGTGATTAAAGCGTGAAAGTAAAAGTGAGAAACATGAGTGATTGGTGTGCTAACGTATTGTTGCCATTCACCCGGAGCGTAAAATGACTACGAGCAAACGCCAACCATGAGGATGGGAAAAAGACTTTCTTGAAATCATGACAATGGTAATGTTTGTACACCTTTAGGAATATGGCAAGACCCGGCTCATTAGCCCACCCTTGAACTGATGAACAACGTGATCCCGAGGAAGCTATGGTTGCCTTCAAACCCACCATCAGAGAATATTTCAAAGTAGAACTGATAGAACAGCATGAAGAACCTCTCGAAGAAGAAATCATTGGACAAATGGAAATACAAAACAAGGTCTGCTAACCAAAAGGTCGCGTGCTCTCACTTATTCTGATTTAGGACCTTACGACCTTCCAAACTTTCAATAATTCTCGGACTAACCTTGGGAGGACCTTGGTAATTATATCATTCGAAAGAGAATGTAAAACAAGGTTTTCAAATTTCGTTAGAATCGACCGAATAATTACAATGTTATTACCCCCCGAAAAAAAAGCACAACGGGGACCGACCGACCGACTGACCTAGTGAGATGTAGAATCACCCGCGACTAAAAACTTTACAAACTAGCAAAAAAGAACAATGAAGAAGAATTCCAGGAATCAGATTCAGACCGAAGCACAACTTAAAATCAAATACCTCCCAGAAACCGAAGACACTTCACAAGAAGAGGTCTAATAAAGAAGAGAAAACAGAAAAGAAATATGACGCGCAAACACTGGATATCAATGTCTACCTACACAAACCCCACTACATCCCCCAAAATATCTGGTAATAACCTATTAAGAGGTATCGTAGAAAATAGACAATTAATTTACTGCTCCCCCCCCAAAAAAAAAATAATTTGAAATGCTTTTAAATTGTCATTCCTCTCGAAAGATGCCACTCAATAAAACTTAAAACACAACGGGCTGGAATAATAATGAATTTTCACACATCAAGGAACTTAAGCGACAATAAACTGGCGCCATTTTGGTTTTTGATATTTATCACTGATAAAATAGATCTTAAATTTTAGGCTCTTCCACTTTTTCCCTTTGAATTTATGGATTCTATGGCCAAAAACGCTCCCAAGTTTGCCCTCTGTCAAAAATGAGGTAAAAACTACGGGGCATCTCCGCAAGTTGTTTTTTTTGAAAAGACATAAAGTTACTGAAAGATAAAATGTGTAATAGGTATACTTATAGCCCGATTAGTAGCACTTTACAAAGAAAATAAGTCCTCTTTGGGAATCTCTCTCATTCAATTTCGAAATAGAGTAATAATAGTAATACGCTTTTTTGAATGGTGCTCACCAAGGCCACGAGTCATCACAGAGCGCCTGTCTACCAGGCTTGAAAGAGTCGGGTCTTCAATGCACGCTTGAAGGCACCTAGAGAAAGCGGGTAGGGGGGGGAGTAACAGGATGCAAATGAGATCAGTAGAAGAGAAAATGGTTTATTTATAAAACCAATAAAGATGAAAGGAGTGTAAGGCTGTAAGCTGCCCCCCCTCCCGCCCCTCGCCCAATCTCCTGCTCCCTCCGACGAGCTCTAAGAACAAAGATCGCATTCACGCCATTGTTCTGTCTAGACTAGTTTTCAATTAACCTTTTCGAAGAAACTGCCCAATTTTTCAAGTTAGTTAATGAGATTTTTAAACTTAATTTTTCTCTTTACACCAAACAAATTTTCCTCCTTGACATTTGAATAGTTCATCTCCTTTGGTGTATAGTAATAAAATCTATCAACAGACAGGCATCTCTTGTTTTTTTTTATTCACGCATATAATACACCACACACTTATCTAAAGCTGCACGTTCCCTTTACTTAAATCACAAAGGAGGCCGCCATTCCATCTAGCCCAAACTGGTTTCCTCTATTGTTCTACGAAAGGTAACTACACTACTTTTACGAATAGCTCTTAATTCTTCGTCGCCTTTGTTCATCGTACCATCTCCCACTCATTCACCCATCCACTTGTTGGGTCCTTCCGCGCCCAAAGAGGGCACAATGGTATGAAGCGAAGTTGCCCTTTGTTGAGTTTCGACTTTATTTGCTTACCCCAACCCCTTTCTCAATCTTTCACTTCTACTTTACATCCATCTTTAGTTTGAAAACTGATCTATAACCACTTCCATGCTTAAATTGCGTCCCCCTTTCTTTTGGCTGGTTCTTCTTACCGGATAATGAAGCCAACATCAAGATGAGTATGCCAATACAATCACTGGCAATCCAGTGTGTCCCCTCGCAGATTCCCGTCCTCGTTGGACAGGGGGCAGGAAGGACGGTGGTAATAATGTATTTTCCACAACCACCGAGCGTGGCAAACCTTGGTGGTGCAGAGGATTTTTTTTTTAATTAAGGGCTCAATACTGTCGACTCCTGGCGAGGGAATAGAGGACGAAATTACCCCCGATGATGGAGCGCGCTTCCTTTTTGTTACCTTTTGGCTTAGTTTTCTTTTTTGTTTTTGTTTTTAGCCTATGAACTTTTTATCCTTGTTATTTTTTTTTTTTTTTAATATAGCCTAGTCGTAGGGTGTAGTGAGCACGGCGACTTATGCCCAAGTAGGCCGTCGCCAGATGGGCTCCTAAAGGGGAAAATAATTTCCTACACTAGTCTCACTAACACATACCAAAGTTATCACTCGCATACTGATGCCTACCACATTCCGCAGTGAAACCATTACACCCAGGTCCTCCCTGAGACTTTCTGACCTTGGGATTGCAATCTGCCAAAGGTAATGAATCCGCACCCTACCTACCCCATCCTTCCTTACCACAAAACCATCAATCTTTTCTGTATTTCCTACCCATCTCTCATTACTCCACCCGAAACTATATCACACCATTTTTCACACCATATAATAGTTTACCGCTCAGTCCACCCGAAAGGCAGGGCGTGGGTGTTTCCTGCTGACCTTGTGGACACACTCTTCGAGCCTCAGTGTCCATGAAAGCCCGCAAACTAGATTTAGACTACCTAGGTTTAATTTCTAGTAGTAAATTGCATCATCCGTGGTGACAGTATCGCTCGAACGGAAAATGAAATACACATAAAGAGCAGAATGACATTTTGCTCAGTGACAATTTAATATATTATTATTCGATGAGAGATGAAGTGTTTGGGGTATATTTAGTTATAAATATACTATATTTACCAATAACATAAATTAAATTTATTTATTTTTTAAAGTTATTGCGGTATTTTAAGCGTTACTGTCGAAACATTTCGACGTTTTGGTTCAAAATAGGGTTGCCAAATTTCCTAAATGTGGCCTTTTCCTAGCTTGGATCTTGTAGATCATGAGAGATCCCAAGGTTTTTTTTTACATCCTAATATAACCTAACCTAACCAACCTAATCTAAAATATGTTAGGTCGGGGAAAAAATAACTTGAGATGCCTCATCTATACAACATCCCCTAGCTTATTTCGCTTTATATATTTATTTAATTTTTAATAATAGATATCACAAAATTATTCGCATTAACAATTTTTTTTTTATTGTAATTACTTTTCCAATCTAACGTGTGAGAAAAAATATTATTACATGGCAACACAAGAGCAAAACATAGCGCCATCATGCAAGTCTATTCGAGGATTTATATACATAATTATGTTAGGATAGTTATTTTGCTTTAGTCCGAAACCTCCTCCCGGCCTGAGTGCAAATTATTGGGGAAACTCCATCTCTGGATTGACTTGAAGGCCCAGGTCACACATGGCGAACTGTTTCCGATTCGATCCCGAATGCGCCATTCCGACTTGGTTCCGATAGTTTCATGAAATGTTCGGCCAATTTTCCGAATCATTTCCGAAAGTCAGACAAAATTTGTCTCCGATTAAAAATCGAATGGAAACCGAACGACATTCGGTTTGCATTCGGACTCAAATTCGGCTATGTGTGATTGGGGCCTGGGAAAGTTGCCGGTGCGCTTTTCCCTCGCCCCCTCCCCCCCCCACTCAGCACTACTTTACCTTTTTATTATTAGGTATTATTATTAACATTATTTTGTTATTATCATTCCTATTATATATGTATTATTGTGCATTGTCATTATGTATTATACTTATTTATTATTATTTAATATATCATTTTAATAATATTTATTATTATCACACCATGGTACTGTTCCACTTTCCTTGCATTTATTAGCATTATTTTTATTATTCTTATTAGTTTAAGTTATTATTATTTAATATTTATTATTATTAATTATTACCATACTCCTTAGCTACTGTTCCACTTTCAACTTCCTTGAACACAACCACCAGTCCCAATTTCTTAACGAAACTATCAGAACTTTTTAGCATTTCAGTGACTATATAAACTCTCCTTAATATTTCTCTATAGTTCATGAATCGTTTATCATCATCATCATCATCATCATCATCATCACTAACTCTATAATTTAAGAGGGGGATTTTTTTTTAGTATTTGAATAATAATTTCATCTTAGTTTTTTTTTAGCAAAGATATTTCTAATAATTCTTTTATAATATAAAAAAAAATGGTGAAGTTCCGAAATAAATATAAGTATCGAATTTTTGTAACTTTTTTTAAAACTAAAAGAATTACAAATGGTGAAGTTGAGAAAATTTATTAAAATTTTGGCATGGAAATTATTATAGCAAATTTAGATGGAGAAAAGAAAAAGGAATCATGATAGGCCGTAGGACACAGACCGAAGAAGAAGAAGAAGAAAAGGGTGTTCAGGGTGTTCAAATAAAGAGTCTATAAAGGGGATTAAAAAAGGCGGTTAAGATTAGCAAATAAGGCCGTAGGCTACACCCCGCAGGGGTGCCTGTGTAACCAAGCTCTTCCTGTTAAGGAAGAGAACAGCGGCTTGTTCTTACTAAAAAATAACTCTCCTAAAAATCATTTTGTCCTTATAAAAAAATGCGTTATCGAGGCCTAATAAGACAGGCCGAGGAGAGAAAATGATTTGATATAATGATTTAGAAAACATTCGCTTAAAATGTTATTTTTTTTTAGCCCCAGAAAGAAAAACGGTCAATATTGAGCATGTACGACTTGTGTATACAGACACGCAAGAAAACCACACGTTTTAACTACATTAATTTTTTACGATCGCAAAATATATTTGGGGAACAATCAAGAGTTAGTATTTATTAAAAGTCTAACCGAAACCAACGAGTATATCGTCAGTACAGACCAAAGGTTTGGTAAACCGGTTCGTACAAAAAGTGGACGTTAAGAGAGATAAAAATGCATTGTAAGTTCATACCAAAACATGGCGTAATGGAACGTTTTGCGTACATTTTTGTCTAGTATTTCCCCTACCTATGATATACAACTTTTGGATGAGAAAAAGCCGTAAGGACGTGGTCAGAGTTCATCCACCAAACCCATTCCTCATCGATCAAACCTACACCCAGCCACAAAACCCAAGATCTACATTCTACCACCCATTACAACGTATTCTCATTACAAGGGCAGTAATTCCCTTTCACCAATAAACCGGTCAAGTCCAACTACTTTCATATATGCTATAATAATAGAGGCAATACAATATGTATTTACATTACATTCAATTTCATCACTCGCACCCAAACTATAAAATTCCCTCTTCATATATTTATCCTGCTTAGGATATTTAAATTAACACTATTGAAGACCTCTCCATGACTATACAGGGTGTTCGGGCTAAATTTGACGGTTTGCATAACACCCTTCGCCGGCGATATCTCAGCTCAAAATAAATGTATTTTAAAAATTCACAAATATCAATTAGATTATGGCTGGGAGATAAGAGTTGACTCAAAGTAGCCGCTATCAGCTTCCACCGCGGCCTCAAAACTGCTCCGGAACCTGGCTCATGCGTTCCTCACTGTGTCCCTCGGAAGATCTTCGAACCTCACCTTGGTCTTGGACACCGGCTCGTTCTTGATGTTGCAGGCACGGCGGTTGGTCTCTTTCACAACCGCACCCCATAGGATTAAAATCCAGGTAATCAGGAGGCCAGAAAGTGACGATGGTGAAATCGCAGAAATTATCCACAACCACTTCTCGACTCTTTTCGGAGTCGGCAAATCTCGACCCAGGGTTTGACCATCCAGCAGCTCCACATAGCCGTCTGAATTGTACCTAAGACTCTGCTCAAAGATGTGGGACAGCATGACCTCACCCTGACTGGAGTCACACCCAAAGACCATCGCAGTTTGGGAGGGAAAGGGGGGGGGTATTTTGTCTTTATGATACGTGGAACGTCACGTGGATTATAGGCAAGCCACTTGTTGTTCTGGATGTTGTGGAATTTGTCCTGGGAGAAGTTCTTTTCATCTGATTACAACCAGATCGTCCCCTGCTCAGCAGGATGCTTAACTTCAAACTGTTCTCCTTGATGGATGAATTTCGACCTGCGCACGCAGTCAGAGCGCCTGCTGTGCCCCCTTTCTGCTCGCCACGGCTTCTTAGTCTCCGACCTCACACCGATTACATGGCAGGAATACTGGCAGCTTGGCAAAGAAGGTGGGAGATGGTCGAGGGGAACTTAAAGTTGCGTGTCATTGCGCCGCGACTTCTCCTATGGACCTAGCCATCAATGCCGCGAGGGACGCACCGCCATTTGATGGAGCGCTCGCCTGCGTCTTAATGTGATGACTGCGTTGTCCCCCAGACTGTTCGGCACATTCTTGTTGAATATTCCAGTCTGGGCGATCTTCGCGCACCTTACCTGTATCGGGACGAGCGGGGTCGCTAGCGCTTGGCACTTGTACTCGGGACTGGTTCGTGCACACATACTTGCGAACTATACGACTTTGGGGGGAGGCTGGCCTCCTCCACTCTATTTGACTTTGTTGTAGGTCCCATGTTCCTGCGCCGGGGAGAGGCGGGCCTACTCCCGACGCCGTCGGAGCGCTCTTCCTTCTTGTTGCCTTATCTTGTTTTTTGTTTTATTTGTTGCTGTTGTTTCTTTTTTTAGCCTGTGTCTAGCCTTTGTTCCTTTTTTATGTTCGTTTTTTAATCTAGCCTAGAAGTAGGCTGTGGTGTGATTACGGCGTCTTTTGCCTCCCCCCCGGAGGCAATCGCCAGAGGGGCTGAAAAAATCTTAGTCTCCGTTGCAGTTGTCCGCACATCATCGAGCAGCAGTCATAACGTCGCCATTTTGACACTCGACGCGAATCATCATGATACAGGTTACATTATTCAAATGGCTTCCAGTGCTCTTTGTCCGCTAACTTTTTCAAAACTAAAAAACTATATATATATATATATATATATATATATATATATATATATATATATATATATATATATATATATATATATATATATATATATAGAAAAAAAACTTTATTAGTAAAGAAATATTCGCGCATATCCAACCTCCAACTCCTTTCCCAAAGCTTCCTGCTTATAAATCCAAATATTTCTAATTGACCTATGCTATTCTATGTAATGTGGTTCATGTGGCGGAAGGGGGTTCGGCCAAAGAAGAGGTTTTAATCCTAATTTAATCCCTACCAGTGTTAAATCCTTTTTCCCGTGTCGCATTGAGGTGCGCCCGCGATGACCAAGCAGCTGTCCTTTTCAGTTAGACCCTTGAAAATACTGGCTCAGACGTGGTCTGGCCATTAGACCAACCCAGGGGTCAATGCAAAGGAAAACAGATTCCGAGCGCTTTCGTCTTTATTTACAAAGACCTCTTCAAAGAGGTCTTTGCAAATAAAGACCCAGTGTTCGAAATGTACTTACCTTTTTACTTGTTGGGTAAACAAACACGATGTTGCTTAACTCAGTTAAAATTGTAATCGGTGTTTATAGTTGTCTCAGCAGGAGCCCGTTTGCACCTTCACTGCCTGTCACATTCGCATCTGCTTCTATCTTCTTTCAACCCCCTAGCCGGTTGGTTACAAGTGCTCCCTTAATGTATTCTTGGTCTTCACACAACCACTTCTCTTCGCTTCTCTCCTTTAAAAACGTTTTCTCCATTCGCTCTATTCCCATGTTCTCTCTTGCTTTTAGCCTTTCACTTCTGATTCGCCTTTTCTCGTTGCCTTCTCACGCCTTCTACACACCAACAAATTTAACCTTGCACAGCCTATTACGGCCAGATTATTCATACCTCTCAGAGCTTTCACACCGAACGCATCCTTCACCACATTCTAACCAGTAGTAGATCAATCATACTCATACATTTACACTTTACATTTTCGCCCAACCCATGTGATATTTTTGCACATATATGTGCTGAAAGTACGTGTTGGCCACGCACTTTCCTATCGGCAGAGAAGCTTATAACCTTTACCTATTCGTCCACTCATAACACCTACAACCATCATCCAATACTCATTCCCACTTCCATTGACCCTTCCTCACAAGTCATTCCAGTACCTCTCATGTTCATTCTATCATTTCAGTGTCCATACACTTCAACAACCCACTGTTTCAATAACCTCCTCCCCTTTTGCCCTCACAACATACAGACAAATGCAAATGAATCAACTGAGTGAAATAGATGTAAGAATTAAAATACCTGTTCACATAGGCCTTGCTACTGCCATACTCGATGCTTTGAGCAGTGCACCTAAAATAACCCCTTTGAACAAGTATATCTCAGTGTGTGTACACTTTAAATCACTTCAGGCGTAACTGGAAGGGTTGGTATCAGTACAGTGAACCACAGATAAAGGGTACTTTGACGTCTCTTGTAAAAGAGGAAATTAAACATGTTAGCTATGGATGGCTCCATGATACTTTTTATATGTCAATTTAATAGGCCGTTATTCCTAAGCGACATCTACATATAAGTTGGTTAATAAAAGAAAAGATCCATCGTTTGGTGATTACCACAAAAGAGGAAAGCGATAATTTTCAGTTTTATTTGTTGAAAAGAAATTTTACCTTACATAAAAATTTCATATGTAATGAATGGTTCATAAATTAGAAAGTTAGAGGCTAAGGGATTATCTGCATTGCGGCAATGCCACGTCTTCCTATTTTGCGGCTCCGGACAAGATAGGCCGAAATAGACTTTGGAATTAGGTTTAGTTGACCTTTTTCTACACCTGAAGTCAATACTCTAGTCGGATCATGTCACAAATAGGAAAAGTTAACTATTAATGACCACCATTTTACTGATGAAAGAATAAATCAAACAATTTGCTGAAATAAATAGGAACAATACCAATTAATTACAAGGAAAGTGAGAGGCAATTGTACCACAAAAATTAACCTTTGCTCTATATCTCTATATCCACCGCATGAACTGTTGGAAATCGCGTTTGTATCCTCGCATGTAAATATAGAACTATCCATTCTGAAGGCTAAGGAATCAATGGATAAAAATTGTTTGGCTTCTTCCACTAAACAACTGTTTTCTTAGACGTCCATGTCAAGAATAACTGGTGTTATCCTAGCCATTTAACCAACTTTTTTTATTGTCAACAAATCTGAAAAAAAAGATAACCATTTGCATTTTTAGTTCATTAGTGACATTCTTGCTGATAATGAGCCAAAAAAAAAAGAATATGTGGAGAGAATTTATACAATACATCAACTTTTACTTGCCCGTGTATAATATTTAAGGTAGGGTATTCGATTCCAGAAATATGCCGGCTAAATCATTAAGTGATCAAGACTCATTCTACACTTATGAAATCTATTTCTTTTTTTTTATCCTATCACTAACACAGACTTTTAAGAGCGGATCTAAGGGTCTTTGTTCATTTTAATTAATTTTGCTGCCATTATATTCTTAATATTACTTGAAAAAGTTAGTTCGTTGTCCGTTTTCGCTCGAAAGATGGTCCGAGTTACTGTAAAAGACCCCTCTTCGATCCCCAAGTCTAACGTGGCATCTAATGTTCATTTCACCTCGCTCTTCCTGTCGATTCAAGGACGTGTTCAAAATCCTCGAATTTTCATCTAAACAATGGCGCCCTCCTTTCTTAGCCCCCCCCCTTCCCCTCCCCCAGTCTATGAACTCCCTCACCACTCTTCCCAATGACCCCACACCTTTCCACTGGCTGGATCTCTAGGCATTCCATAGTGCGTAGCCTTTGCATGCACTTGAACACAATTGTAATTACATTCAAATTTTTCCATCCTCACTATCTAAGTCGAAGATAGAGTTCGACGATTTCGTGTGCACCTCTTTGAATATTCCCTGTGTGACATTAAGAAGAGCAGATTTAGAATATACTCGCTATTGCTGACTTCAGAAAATATATTCATTATTATTTCACCAATATGCATCGCCCGTTATCGCCTCTCAAAAGCCTTCAGAATTATCGGAGTATGAGCGCTACGTCGTTAATTCTCGCATAGTTCGTCTTGTCTGACCGCCGTTCCTCGCCCCATATCTTTCATACTCCCCATCTCCCTACATCCCCTCCCTCTTACACACGCGTACACATTGTCCGAAGCCGTTTGTTCGTTGGAGAGATCACGTTTGAGATTTCGTGTATAAAGAATGAACGCGGATCGGGCTTTTATTGGAGTGCGTCGATCTTTCGCCCCTGACCGCTGTAAGTGCCCCAACTCCTCATAATTCCCTGCATGCATTTAAGCAAGAGATTTCCCTTCCCTTAAAGAGATGAGACAAACTTTATTATCTGATTATCAGCCCCTTTCAGAAAGTTTTGGTTTTATATATATATATATATATATATATATAATATTAAATTTTTGCTAATATTCACTCGAGACGGCTTTACATATTTCCTTTTAAACAAATCTTGCAACTTTCAGAAATTTTGCAACTCATCCACCTCAATTCAAAGCAACCATAGCGAAGCATTCGAGAAAAAAAAATACCCCGAGGAAGAGGCTATTGTAGGACGGTAACTATCAATTATGTTACCTGAGAAGCTGGTGGTATGCATTGACGGTATTGGGTCCATGGCGGAGCCTCCGCTTACCCAATCGCGTCTGAATTTCACACATAAATTGAGGAGTTAAGGTGGCTAAATTAATTCTTCTTATCAATAGAAGCGATTATTCTTCAAAGACTGCGCTTGTCGCTTGGATTGCTCTCTTACATACTCATTGTGCGGTAAAGTCAAATTTTGAGGAAATTTGATCTGAATTTTCAATTCGAAGGAGGTGTTTTGTTTTGGTAGATCGCATTGCTGTGTGTGACCGGAAGTATTATCAGTGGTGATACGTTCGAAAGTGACTATTTTCTCCTTGACTGGCATCATGGAAGGCTAGTTGAGGGAAAGGAAGTGAGCCTTTCTTCGCTGCCTCAAGGTAAAGTGCTGGTATTGTTCATTGGACAGTTTTTTCCACCTACCCACATAATTTTTCCTTTTCATAACGGATCCCTAAACACACAAATACACACGCCCAGAAACTCGGTCCTCCCGATTCCCTTCCTAATTACACCCTTGGGTGATATGAAGGAGTGATGAAGGAGACCAGGCGTATAGCCTTGAGAACCTTACCTGCATGGCCAAAACCGAACAGGTGTAAGGTTTTCGAAAAGATTTACGCTGAGCTAAATATTGCTCTCGTACGCCTCATCGACATCCCCAATGGATATTCGGCTATCTGTGCAATGGAGGTGGACACTGAATTCCCCAATTCTCCGTGTGCCATGGAAGCCCTACTCAAAATCAACCTCAAGCCACAAACACCACCACAAATACGCTCCCATAGGACCATTATCTGCCGCCGTCTCGACCCCTGGGTTAGAGAACACTCTACAGACGAGATAACGGAGGAGATTTTTCGGAATCACTCGTGGGCGAAAGTAGAGTGGTAAAATTCAAAAGCTACACCCACGTTTTTAAAGTAGTCTTCGCAGAAACAACTATGGCGATCAAAGCAAGAGAAACTGGCCTCCTCCTTTTTAATGTCCGTGTTTGCCCCGGGCAGATTGAATGGGAGGAATTCGTTGACCTGTAAATGTGCTTCCGGTGCTACAGGTACACCGAACACACCACTGTCACTTGCCCTAACTCTGACATTGTAGTCTGCTCTTGTGCGCACCCAACAAGGCCATTCCTGGCGTGATTGCAACAATATAATCTAAAAATGCTTTAATTGTGTTGGCCCACATAAGACTATGGCTATGGTGTGTCCCGTAAAAAAAAGGAAAAAATCAAAGCAGCAGAAGAAAAGGGCAAAAAAGAGGAAGAGAGGAAAGTTAACGCCACCTGCGCGAAGGTTGCCAAGGCAGCAGTCGCAGAAAGTAGTGTGGCCCCAAAGCTTACTATACTGCAAATCGAGAACGAAAAATCAACCAAAATAATGTGTTGCCTTTACTATGCACACATTGTCAACCTAACCCGGCCTGGTACCTTCGCAAAGGAGTTGCACACCATGCTCGTAAAAAACGGCATGGAGGAAATGTGGTTTCCTGAAAACCCTCCGTCGAATGAAGTCCTTAGAGTAAATCAACAACCGCAGAACGAGAAAAGCGGTCAAAAAGCCCAGGGTTCGAGTAATGCCCTAGAATGGGATCCTCGAGTCCAGGCTATGGTTGCCCGGCAGAATGCTCCAAACAAGCACACGGACACACACACAACAGAGAAAACTCAAGCAGTTTCACGAGTCGAGCGGGAGGAAGGGCCGGACAGTACAAATGGGACTACACGGCCGACATACCAGAATATCTAGTTAAACAAGGCTCTTTTCCGAGGACTCATCAAATTCTCAACAGACAAATTGTTCTCTCTGACTCCGAGTATCGAAAGAAAAGATCCGGCAAGGGGAGAACCCCCACCAGGTTCCCCTCTAGGAGCTAAATTTGAGAGAGAATAAAACACGCACCTACCAAATACAACTACGCTATAGTGCGAGCGTAGTATCTAAGGCCAACCATAAAGCGAAGAAAATCTTACTGAAACACGACACCAACCCATATTGACATAACGAACCCAAAAATAACAACCCAAATTACAACAAAAAAAAACCCAACTAAATTTGACTTACTCTAGTGACGGGCTCACACCCAGCCACTACAAAGGCCTGAATGCCAACCAACTTTGACATCAAAAAACCCTAAGTATACATTTATACAATGCCAGTGATACCCTATGACTAGGAATCTTAACAACTAACTTAGTATGCTACTCTATACGCCATACCTATTATCTTTACTATCATTTTCAAAATGCTTTCACCACTATACCCTCTCACTTTTCTCCTACTAATCTATATTTTTCTCTCTTAATTTGTCCAATGTCCAATGCTCTCAGTTATTTTGTGGCCTGGCAAATAATATTTGTGCATCTTCAGGTTACGACGTATAAAAATGAGTTGGGTTGGGAGACTACATTTACTATGCTTACGCCCCCCTCCCCACTTCCTCACTCTAAAAGACTTTTTCTCTCAAGCACTTACGGTGACAGAAGAAAAAGGAATTAGTCTCGCCAAGGTGTAATTATTGAGCGAGAGAAATAACACAGAAGGTCGGTGAGGAAGGAAGATCTACGAAAAGGGTTTTGAATGTTTATTATTTACCTTGGACCCCGATAAAGCTGAAATTAGGGAGCTTGTTCTTGACAAGTTTTATAAACAAGTAATAAACTTCTGGCCGTATCGGTATTTAAAAAAGCAAGGTCTGCTGACTAAAGTCGCGTGCTCTCACTTATTCTGATTTATGACCTTACGACCTTCAAAACTTTCAATAATTCCCGGATTAACCTTCGGAGGACCTTGGCAATTATATCATTCGAAATAGAAGGTAAAACAACATAAGGGTTTCAAATTTCGTTAGAATCGGCAGAATAGTTATGATGTTATTGCCAAAACAAAATAATTCCTGGGCTAACCTTGGGATGACCTTGGCAATTATATCATTCAAAAGAAAATGTAAAACAACATAAGGGTTTCAAATTTCATTAGAATCGGTCGAATAGTTACAGTGTCATTACCCCCCCCCCCCCAAGAAAAAAGCAAAACGGTGACCGACTGACATAGTGAGATATAGTCGCCCGCGACTAAAAAGTCAAACATGTCTGTCAAAGACCATTTCCCGCAGTCACTTTTTTGTGTTTGTTGAAACAAAAATAAAAAGTGAATACTGAACGAGTACCAAAACGCCTCCGTCTAAACAAACGCAAACAAATCGCAAAGTTTTGCAAAATGAAAAAAAAAGCGAAATAAAATTAATTTTTTGTCGACTTAGAACCGGCCCAAAATTTATCCCCGCTTCACGCACTGTTGAGTGACAAAAATTCGTGATAAATGTCAGAAAATCGTGACTTGGAACTTGTTGGAAATGCGACCAAAAGGTTTTTATTTAGCGTCGTTTTCGCGGACAGGCGGTGGTTTCTAAAGCATCATTAAAATAGCTGAAAATTTGTTCTAAATCTGCTTTTTGGTTTCATTCTTCGGATAAGCTTTGTTCGATCTTGCAATAAATTCTGGTTCTGCACTAATTTGAATGAAGAGAAAGAAGACCTTGCTCGTTCGTGTTCATAATCTTTTTTTTTTTTACTTTCTCAATTTGTTCAAAGATTTTCGTGATATTTCAAAACAAAGAACTTGATTTAATACTTCCAAAGTCAGGAATTTGGGGTCATTGCCTCGTGTATATCCGTCTGCAAATGATTTCACTAAGAGAACCCTGTTCATTTTAAGGGATCGAATCTTGTATCTCAATCTGCTTGCTCCTTAAGATTCTAATTCATCCACTCTCATCTGTATTATTCATTCCCTCGCCTTTATCCTATAATTCCTCATTTTCAAATGACTACATTTTATGCATACATAATGTAGTCAAGTGAGCTTATTTTTCCCCGAGGAAAGATTTTAAAGAGGAGTAGTTCCTTGTTTTAGAATTGACAGGATTTGTTATGATTGTCCTTAATCTCCTAGGACTTAAAATTATATATATATATATATATATATATACCTATCTCTTCACTTTCTTTACAGATCTGTCCTTACAAACTTTTTCGTGGTTTCCTCGTTGCTATTGCGCTATAAATTTGAAAGAAAAAAAACAACACAGCATAATTTGTAGTTGAGGTTTTGTTAAATCTGATCACATTTATAACTTGCCCATTTGACTGCGAAGGGGATGTTATCGTCCGTTATGGTGAAGTTAACGAGTTTAAAATTTAAAGTGGCGAGTTCGTCAGCAATGAGGCAATCTTACGCCGATGCGAGGAAATAGTTATTCTTTGTGCCTGTGGAGAATGAGTTGACAGTGTCGAGAGAGCCAGACAAACGAATTGTATCTATGACCATTATATGACAATGAAGGATTAACGCAAAAGTGCAACTTTCTGTGCGACAAGCACTAGGCGGGATTGGCTCGGTTGCGTTCTTTAATCCGGAGTGCCTTGCGAATATCATTCTTGTGAAATTGTTTTGTTTTATCATTTTAACACTATAAACCAGGTCATTTTAATGCCACCCTGGGATCAAACGCCACATCTGAGATTACGCTCATTTTGGATTCAGCCCTACCATCAAATTGTTTCCTCGGCGTGTGTGTGTTTTCCACACATCATGAGGATCATTTTCACTACCACCTCGTAAAAAATTGAGGCGATCGCTCGTTAGTTTTCGCTTTAAAGAAACAACTTTTAAAGAGACGTTACATAAGGAAATATTGAATGACGAACCAGGAATCGATCCTTGAAACTCATTCAATGCAGTTTAGCCAAAAATTAAGTAGTTTTGGTAGTAATTTTACCAGCGATCTACAGTCATTTAGGATGCCTTTTATTTATCGGTTGGATCCGAACCACGGATATCTCCTACAGCTTGTGAAAGGCAATCGAGATTCCATTCTGGCGACCCTAAAAGCATCTGTAATTGAGTGCAGAGTGCCAATTTCTTTTCTCTTTTCCATCCGGTCACATGATGCGGTATAATTTTTCTGTATCAGAAGCTGTGTGTTTCCCTGGATGCCTTGATAATTGCAATAGATTAATATTTTAATCAGCCTCCCCCCCCCCCATTTATAGATCAGAATTGCATACCCCCCCTCCCTCCAAGATTGATTTAAAGGGTACATTACAAATGATAATCCAGTGGGTCATTGGAAGTCAGTTAATTGCGCCAACCGTCCCCTTGGAATGGGGACTAAATCCCCCCCCAACCCACCCACCCCGGATAACGAGTGTTACATAAAAATTAGACTTATAATCGTTGGCATGCCTGAGGGCGCCAAGGGCTGGGCCTCGTTAGGGGCGTAAGGGTATGAAGAGCTGTACTACTGTTTTGCCACCAACCCGCGAACAGAAAGTCTGTGGACCAAGGGGATGATATCACTCGTTCAGCGTCAGAGGTCTGTTGAAATGTAAGCAGTTTCAGATATGTAAGTGGTGTTTGTGTGTATGTGTGAAGAGAGGAGGGAAGAAACTACAGCGATTTTTGGATTAGGATGAAGTCGCCTATATGCGACTAGCTCCCTGCGAATACAGAATTTTTGCTTTATGTCTGCCCTCGCTTGAATTGAGTTCACTAGTTATGACTGGACATCCAGCGAGAAAAACGGCCGCCGCCTGGTTTACTGGTTACTCAAATGTATAAAGTGGAGCAGAGAATGGTTTACAACCCATCGGTGAATTCGTTCATAACAAAATATTTTCGTATCATTCCTGTAATAAGCAAAAATGAAGTTCACCGTTTATTTTATTTTTTTTTAATCCCGGATCACTCGTTGCTTCTTATTCTTCTTTGGTATCGGCTGGAGGAAGCTCGTTTCCTCCCCCCCTTCTCCCTTTCCAACTATTTTTCCCATCCATTTAAGCCCCTCATAGGGAACTTGTCAGAGGTCTTATATCAAACCCATACCCAACGACAAACAAACTCAAGATCCACATCCCACAACCCTTTTCAGTTGTACCCTTCTAGTTTCAAAATTTTGTTTGACACTGCATTTATTTTGATATCCCTAACCTTTTGTATACCTTTTCTTTCATTATATCCTTTTTTTTATTGCTCTCCAAACCTTTTTTCCAGTGAATGTAAAAAAAAAAAAAAAAAAAAATCTTGTGTTCTGGGCCACCGTAGGTTTTTCTATCATGAGGATCATTTTCACTACGACCTCGTATTTTGGTTTGAGGTAGTGAACCTTGGTCTTTCGCATTATTGCTATATTTAATCTCAATTCGCTTTATTTCTTCTCTGTTCTTCCCAAACCTGATTTTTCTCTCCATTGCTTGGCACGGATGAGAAGGCTCTCTTCCAGGCGTGCCCGTGCTGTGTCGAAGAGGCTTATCGTTGCTATAGCAACCTATTGTGTATTCTTGCATAAACCTGACTACTGGTGAAGGAGAGCCCCAAAGCATTTTAAAGTTGGGGGAGGCACATATGGTCTTTTGCAACCCGTCATTGTGTGTACCTCTTTGATGTATACTAAAAAAGAGTTCGGCTCGTTCACATTATAGGACGGCGTTGCATTGCTGAGGTTCGTTTGTTTGTTGGGAAATTCATACTTTATTGACTAGAGGTAGGGTCGGTTTTATAATGCAAGGGGGGAGGGGCGGCCTCAGGTGTATTATGAGCACTATTCTTCGGGTGACCCCTGGAGGATTGCGTCTCCTCCTGCCCACACACCCACACTTGACTGCCTCTACCAGGCCCCAAAGATCGCTGGAGGAACTAGGGCTATTAATTTTTCACCTATTTTCACTATAGCTACCCTACTCTTTATGAAGTTTAACACTTTCTGCGTGATACACTTTAAAATCGAGGGGTGATATGCCATCGTTGGTTAACGTTTTAATGTAAAAAAAAAATATGTATAGTTAAAATAGCGAGGAAATGTTCCAAATTCGCCTCCTTGACGCAATATTATTGAAGAGCGAATGTGTATCACAACTCATAAGCGCTGAAAGGGAAGTAGGCTAATTATTACCGCAGGCTGAGACGACGATGGGACGAGGTGTGATGATGTTCGATACACCCCGTTGGCGTTCGACATCTCTAAAATAGTAATCTGGCGCAAATGACAACGAGCCATAGGCAATTTTTTACGCTTTAAATTCGCCCGCATGCGCTGAGAAAGATTCCCACCGCATTCTAAGTTGAGATTTAAGGCGAAATTCTCCCAAGAAAATGATTTGATGGATGTTAATGCAAGAACTGAGTGTTAAAGTTCAGCCGACCCAGGTTCTAGTCCAGGAATATTCAAGCTTTTTTTCTCCTGACGTTATTTGTCTTCTTAGTATGGATTGCCTTCAGTGTTCCGTCCTTTCCAATGTCCCTTTCTCTTGCCTTTAAAAAAACTCCTGTTTCTTGTCTCATTGCTCATTAACGTCAAATTTATCATTTACTGTATTGCTATATGTCTTCAAAAGGTGTTAAAACATGAGAGGTGTTAAGAATATGGGTCCATGTGAAATCCAACGAGAGCATGTTGAGTCGGATAAGAATCTACAGGGTGGTCCGAAAGTCTTTTTACCCCCTACTGAAAAGTAATAAGAAAAATAGAGCACCAATATAATAATATCAAACACATGTCCTGGTTAAAACAATATTAACAAGGAGTGACAAGACTTTCGGTCATCTGAAATAAAAAATTAAAACAATATATACAGGGTATGACAAGACGTTCGGACCACCCTGTAGAGTATAGATGCTTAATGTAACAAAACAAAGTAATGTTAACTTGGAATAAGTAAGGCGTATCATGGGTGAAGGGAGAGATGTGATTAAGGGCGTGTAAGAGATAGTGGGGGCGGGGGGGGGTCCCATGTTAAAATATGGAGAAAATAAAAAAAACAGTATCTGGAGAGAAGACTTAATCTCTTGAATTATGTTGGTTGTTTTGTTTGAAGGATTGTTGCGTTGTTTAAGAACGTAATGCGTGTTTTTCGTTTAAATGCAAGTTTGATTTGGTAGATAGGTAATGTAAATGTTCTGTCAGTGCTGTTCGATTGATTGTCGTTGTTAGGGGTTAATAAGGGTTCAAAATCAGTGGTTAAGTTAACAAAAATATCGGTAGTTGTCACATTCGGGGGGTTATCTTGGCGAGGCCTATGTGACCCTCTTTTTCTGGGTCTTTGTTGTTGATTTTCAAAACGAAATTCAAACGAATATCCCCTCTTCCTCTTGTCTCGCACGCAGTGTCGTAGATGCTCGAGATGAGTCTGTGCCCCCCCCCCCCCCCCGCCCACTATAGATCTGAAGTCTATGTTTATTTCTTCTTCAAGTTCGTTTTCAATTTTTCCGCCCATTTTTCCGCTCTTTTTTTTAGCATCGCATTCATGTTGTGGAGTGCCGAAGTCCGCAGCGCTCGCGCCTGCGTTTCCTTGTTATAAAGTAGTGCCTCGCATTTTCACCATGTTAGTCTTCGATGGTGTAAAAAGAGTGGTTGCTAGGTATAGTAGCGTGAACTGATAAATCTTCTTGTTCGGTCCTCTGGAGCGCTAAAGCGTTCATAATGAATTTTTTTTTCTTTATCTACCCTTTCCGTAACCTGTGTGGAGTATCCAATTGACGTTAGCCTAGTATCCTTCCTTCCTTTTTGTAATTATATCTCCTCTCTTCCGTCCTGATGACGTCGCGCATCCTTCTGAAGAGAGGTCGACAGCTTTGAATAGTGATGGCGCGAGGGCTATTTTCAACTTTCAGGAACTTCTCTGATTGTTTCCTAGGGCCAATAAACTTTCAATTAAACAAGGTCTGCTGACCAAAAGTCGCGTGCTCTCACTTATTCTGATTTATGACTTACGACCTTCAAAACTTTCAATAATTCCCGGACTAACTTTGGGAGGACTTTGGCAATTATATCATTCGAAAAAGAATGCAAAACAACATAAGGGTTTCAAATTTCGTTAGAACCTAGCCTAAAATAGAATAACCAGGCTGTTTCGGGCCTAACCTAGTCTAGCTTAGTAGTATAATCTTGCTAGCCTAGTATGACCTAGCATAGTATAGCCTAATTTATCCTACCTTATCTTAGTATAGCCTAGCTTAGTATAGCCTAGCCTAGTAGACCCTAATCTAACTAGCATATTATAGTATAGCCTAGCTTAGTGTAGCCTAACCAGGTATGGCTTAGCATTGCAGGCCAGAACCTAGCCTAGTATAGCTAAGCTAGACTAGGCTACTCTAGCCTAGCCAATATATCATTGTATACGATAAGACTAGCCTAGCATACTATAGGCTAGCTTGTTATAGCCTATCCTAGCATAATAGAGCCAAGCGTATCATATTATAGCCTAGTCTAGTATAGCATACCCTGACTAGAATAACCTTGCATAGCTTAGCCTATTATAGCCTTGGTTAGCTAGCCTATCGTAGCCTAACATAGTATTACCTAGCATAGCCATCCCTATCCTATTATACTTTAGCCTACACTAGCATAGCATTAACTATCCTAAACGTGTATAGCCTATACTATCCTATTATACCATAGGCAAGCATAGCTATTATTGTCTAGCCTAACATAATATATGCTATCCTAATATAGCATTTTATAGCCTAAATTAGCATAATATGTGTTACCCTTGTACATTATATCTTAGCATAGTATAGCCTATTCTAGGCTTGCCTAGAAGAGTATAGCATATTATAGCCTAGTCTACATAGTCTAGCAGAGTATGGACCGAATAGTTATGATGTTATGGGCAAAACAAAATAATTCTCGGGCTAACCTTGGGAAGACTTTGGCAATTATATAATTCGAAAGAGAATGTAAAACAACTTTAGGGTTTCAAATTTCGCTAGAATTGGCCAAATAGTTATGATGTTATTGCCAAATAATTTCCGGGTTAACCTTGGGGGGACTTTTGCGATTATATCATTCAAAAGAGAATGTAAAACAACAGGATCATATGTAGATTACGGACCCCAGCCTTGTTTGGGGTCCGTATTCTCCATATGCCCTATTTTAATTAGGTTTTTATAGCTTCCCATTAAATTTGGATATTTGACCTTTTATAATAACCTTTTAATTAATTAAATAAAACTTCTTTATATTAGTGTAGTAAAAACAAGAAAACTAACCTAACCATTCATAAGATTTCAGTTTAGATAAAAGTTCTTTGTAAAACACTTAAGTTCAAATCAATTGTTTTACAATTTGAGCAGCTAAAATAAGGTTAAAATATCAATTTCAAATTAAATTAAATGGGTAAACTTAAATATTTAGCTAAGTTAGGAAAATAAGTAGCCTAATTAGAATTAAATTAAGTATTTAACTTCGACTGAAAAAAGTCCGTGGAAATTATTTGTGATACATGAATTACTTGTCTTTTTTGTTAATAGACTTTTTTTTACATAACATTTTTCTCAAAAGCCCCGAAATGATACCGTTCTTGTATTTCAAACTGGATTTAAGCTGATTTCTGTTCGGCACATTGATCGACTGCTCCTGTTGTCTGTTACCTCGCAAGCTCAGTTTCTGACTCAAGGCGATCTCTATTTTCGCATGACGGATTGATTGACGGAGCTGGCGGTGGGGTAAGGAGAATTGCGCGCTCGCATTGTCTACGTCGTAGATTACAGGGTGACCACCAACTTTCAATAGGCCTTATTTCTTAATTCGACAAACCATTAAGAAATGAAGCCCTTTGGGAGGGGGGAATCACCATGTATAAGGCGAGTTGGATTTGCACACCTCGGTACTGGTTTTGATTCCCAGCGAGAGCAGGCACGACACTTGTAGGGACCTCCCGTCAATCACTCGAGTAGTTCCATTCTCATGCGCCATCCCACAACCACTTTTCCACCTCTTCCTCACACTCCCCTGGAGTGGAGCGAAGGGTTCTTGCCTGCTGGCTGATGGCAACGAGATTGCCAGTGACTCATATTAATCTTTATGCAGATTTCATTATCGGGCAAGGAGACCCCACCTGAGGAAAGGGTGGTACAATTATTCCTATTTTTTGTCCGCCGACTCCCGCTCTGGTCGAATCGGCCCCGCTTTGAAATATCAGGGGTATCATGGGCCAGTATACTGCAGCTTACATCTGGAGGATTCCATGCCATTTGGGGTTCAAAAGCCCGTAGATGGATCTTCAGCTATATATCTTCCCCATAATTCTACTTCACCCATCTTCATTTTCTTTACAGATCTCTCCTTGCAAATCTTCTGGCGAAAATGCCATCGTTGGTTTTGTCTTCTTATTTTTAAGTAACAACTAACTGACAGGGTGACGGGAGAGGGATCTAGGAGAGTTGTGCTTCTCCCAGCACCTAGCTACTCGACTAGGAACCTTCCTGACCTTTTCCCTCTAACGTCAGCACTTTTCATATCAACTTTTTAACAGAAAATTGTGGGACAGAGAGAAAGGAAGGAAGAAAAGAAAGTAATATATCTACTGGAACTCAACAAGTGGATGATCATTCGTTTGTGGATTTAGTAATTGTATCTTTTTGGTCAGCGATTTTCATGTTGATCTTTATGTTGATTTCATTACCCGGTGGGAGGAGGAGGGGGGGGGGTGTCCGTCCTGGCCAAACGACAGATGGCCTTATCTACCTACATCATCTTTGAATTGTCTCTCCCCTTCAATGAATCAAACATCGTTAGTTTGCCATTTTTTTGTTTGAGGGTGGGGGGTGATAAGATCTTTGAATAATGGCTAGTTATGCTGTGCTTCCCTTATTGTACCAGTATGTACGGATTAACTTCCCGGATAACGCGTCATTAAGCAGACATTGTAACGAACGCTCATCTTCAATACCTATTCATGATTCATTAGCAAGATCCATCCTGAAGTTCTTTACCTCTGGACTCTGTATTTTAGCGCATGTCACTCCTTGTTAAACATGTCTACAAAACGATTTCGTCTGGCTAAAGGCCAGAGTAAAAGACAAAGATGACCCAGCTCTCGGCCAATGCACATCCTTCATATTTTTTATCTGCCCCTAATTTCACCACTCTGAAATATTTACACATTTTCTGCCAGAAGTGAAGTTGTAGCTTACGCATCTGACTACTTCTGATAGTCTCGGCAAATGAGGTCAGGAAGAAATGATTAATTTCGTGTCCATGATCTAGAACTTAGTTTATAGGCCAGAACGTCGCCTAAGATTGCCAAAGGCAAGAATCTCGATTCTGAAAAGGAGTGGTCCAAGAAGCGAACCTTGCGGTGGAATCATGTGGTATCCTTCGCGATGTACATTTGCTTAGGCTGTACACTAAAACGTAGTTACTTTTCACTTGCCCTTGTTAAGGTCAATTTACTCAGTGCAGGATCATGTTTAGAGAATAGGCTCAAGTGGCTTTGATTTATGTAAAAGAAAACAGCAACATTGCTTCATAGTGAAGTGTTTTATATTTGTTTATTTACCAAAGCGCACACCAACAGGGCTAGAGACTCTTGCAAGATGTTTGTTACACGTGTGACGAATTAATGCAAGCGAAAATGCATTGAAAAGTACATAGCATGGGTAGCCAAGTTAGCAGTGTACAATTCTCCCAAACTTGCCCTACCTCCACGGATAATTAGAAAGTAACTATATAAAAGTGAAACACTATACCATTATCGACTACCACTATCAAAACAACCAAATATGATGCAAATGACGAGAGCAGTAGAGTAGACCTCAAACGTACAAACACACTCAATGAGACTAAGAACTTCCGGGAATATCAATTTGAGGACCATCGCTACTAAGTGAATGGAACATTAACGAAAGCGACTTTATTCCAACCCTCACCCCAGCCAATCTCTCTGCGTTCTTCATTACAAACTTGTTCAGATTCAATATCGTATTCACTCTTCCCCTGAACTACGCCATGTGGTATATCCCCTACCATTCCCGTGACTTTGGAGGAATTAAGTTCCTCTCTGTACCTCTCTCTCTTACACCTCCGGGGTATCTTTAAAGGTTCCCTCTCATCTGGTGTAGTACCATTCGATTTCAAGCCCAGTTCTAAAGAAACCCTACCAGGAGCCATACGCCTCGTCAACCTTGGTAGCGGTTTAATCCCTTTCTCGCTGGGATAGAACACGGTACCTAGAGGTAAAGTGGTCAAGTTAGGGGAAGTGAAGATGTGTTGGTTCATAACCGAAAGAGTCAAGAGAGGAAACTCCTTAGGGACTGGCCGGGCGAGACCAACATTCTCAAAGCCTCCGTTCTGCACAAAAGTCCCCCCGTTCCTCCGATTCACAACTAACTCCAAATGCTGGTGTCTCTTCCTTCGACCACCGATTCATTATGTCTGAGGTGCTCAGTCGGAAGAAGGGGAAGGTGGGCTTAGGCCCATAGAGCCGCCTCAAACCGTCGGAATATTGATTTTTCTACAAATACAATTCTACAGCATATTACACATAATCTGGCGCTCTCGCTAGCCTAGTGAATACGCTACATTCCCTTCTAGTCTTCACAACACTGCGCTACAGTCCTTTATTCCCGAGCCCTATTGATAGAATGCTAGTATCTCCTATGATTATACTAATATCCACATGCACCTGGTGCAGAACAGCCCTCCTCCCCAATAGGGTTACTCAATACTCGAATAGTATTAAGTAGGAAAGTAGTTTCCCGAGTTCACAATATAACAGTAAACCCACATTTTCTGCCAATCACTTTATGAATAGTCTTTATTGCCATCATGTAGTTCAAGCATATTACTCTATTTAATGGATCCATATAGAAATTATTAATTTCAATGCGTCCATATTGAGATCATTAATCTCAATTTTCAATGCATCCATGTTGGAAATATTAGGGATATTTCCTAAGAATTCATTTTATAAGTTTGAGAATGACCATGTTTGTTACTTTATTCATATTTTTAAAGCAAATGGAACTTTTTTGAAAATAAAATTGATTATCGAATCTTTGGTAATTTATTTTAAACAAAATAAATTACAAATCGTGAAGTTCAGAAAAAAGTGAGAAAATTTATTAAAATTAAAGAATGGCTGTTTTTCCTATGTGTTCTTTAGTATATTCGAAGGTTTTATCGAAGTTCTTTCTAAAATGGATTTTCCATTTTAATCTTTAGCCCGATGAAATAGCTACTGGCGCCCAAAACCCAGTAAACCCCAAGTAAATTATTAGAGAAAATCTAGATAAAAAAACACAGCCCTGCGGATTGTTTTTTCCGTATGTCAAAAGAATTCTGATTTTTTTTGTATTGCTTTAAGCCTAGAAAATAAGCGCGTGGATCTGGAAAGAAAAACATAGACCAAGAGTAAATTATTAGGAGACCAGGCAATGGCTTCGTCACTCCCCCCCCCCCCCCCGTAAGAGCTTGCGCTTCTCTACTAAGATTAAAATTTAAAATCTAAAAAAAGCCAGCCATGGTTAAATTTGTAGAAATTTTCCTAACTTTGCCAATTATAATAATTTTAAAAAGGAACTCTGAACTTAATTTCCCCTTTCAAAATATCACGTTGCTAAAATATAGTTATAGAAGAAGATATATAAAAATAAATTTTCTGAACTTCACCATTTGTAATTCTTTGAGTTTTAAAAATTCACAAAATTTCGATACTTATATTCATTTCTGAACTTCACCATTTTGTTTTTATATTATAAAAGAATTATTAGAAATAACTGATAAAAAACATAAGTCATAACCAAACTAAGATGAAATTATTATTCAAATACTCAAAAAATCCCCTTCTTAAATTATAGTTAGTGATGATGATGATGATGATGATGATAATGTATACTGGAAATCTTTTAAATTTTTTTAGACCAAAAACCCTTGCCAGGGCTTGATAGGCCGTAGGTCACAGGCCGATGGTCTGCCTGCGAAGCGCAATCTCTTCTTGTAAGGAGTAGCGCAGGTTCAGCTTGTTATTATTATGTCATTTCATTGTCATGAGTTAATTTAAGAATGCTTATTAATCGTGGTTCCTTTGTTCGCAGGCAACAGCATCGTGACCGGGCAATTCCGAATCACAAACCAGAACTATTGGCATGGCCTCGCCGATGTCAATTCAGAGTCGTTTAAAATTTTATCGCAGTCCATTGAAAAAGAGGTGAGTAGGGCTCTGTTAGTTTCCATTCGTATCTAAGATCAAAGTTCGTTTATTATTATTTTTATTTTGTTAACTACTATTAATAATTCTCAGATTACTTCACATACGCATAAAAAGTGGAGTTTCTACTTAACTTTAAAAATGGATTAAAATGGCTACACTTTTCTTGTGTATTTGTATCCCCCCCCCCATCCCAATTCTTCCCTCATTATATTTTTTTATTCATTTTGTACCCATTTATATTTTTCCTATGGGTGCATATTCACAATTTCTCTACTAAACCTATCAATTTTTTTTGGGGGGACGGAGTTCAGTTTTATTGATTAATTATTTGTAATTTGTTGATGATGTTTTTTCATTGCTCATTTAGTCTCATGGACGCAGAAATTAACACCCGACTGCTCTTGATTAAGTCGACCGGTCATTTCTCATGCGACGAAAGGGGCGGGGAGAGGGGTGTCTTTAGGGCTTATCTACTCATTACCTAATTGCAGGTTGAAATTTCCTGTTCATTCTTAGGGTAGACGGGTGGCCTTTACCGGGTTTCTCCTGTCCTTTGTTTAGGGATGACCCGCCTCGTAATGAGGTTCCCGTGGTGTTAATCTCTCATTTTTTGCATATTCATTTACGTCTTCCTTTGTTCGCCATGACCACAGACATTGATAGAGTGTGGTGTAAGGTCACCCATTTTCCGTTGAATGTCTAACTTTTTGCGCTCGGTTCGAGGGTGGTTCTGACAACGTACATATATCTTGGACTGTGCTTTGTACCTTTTTTTTCTGTACGTGTTTGCTCGAATGTGAATTCAAGTGTTGCCATAAACAAAAGTAATAAAAATAATGAAATCTGCCTGGGTTCAGATCCGCTTCGTGAGGCTGCATTCCAGCGAGTAGCGATCAAAGCCCTATGATAGGTTTGCTCAATTTTTTTTTGTTGTCAAACAAAAGAAAATGGTTAAACTTACGAGGGCATTTTCACCATTTTTTACCTATTACAAAAAGTAGGGGGAAAACCGTAGATAAATAAAAAAGCATAGAGTAGAAAAGGTTAGGTTAAAAAGACAGCTATATAATTTGTTAACTTTATTGTCCTTATCTCCAAGACCAAATGTATACAGAATTCAGGCGAGGGCAGCCGTGTTCGAACGAACATCCAGGAAATTAATTGCCTACTCGGCTGTTCTTATTGTTACTTGTAGCTAAGAAACAAAAAACAACAAGCGCATCTCCACCAAAAGGTTTCTAAGGAGAGATTAGTGTAAAGAAAGTGGTGAAATGGAGGAAGCTAAAATGTGTGGTAAATATACAGAGACATGCAAGAATTACAGTACCGCCCAAAAAGATTAGAACACCTGTATTTCTATCGCATCTCCCATAACTTTTGTCAGAGAAAATCCAAGGTTTCCAAAATTGGTATACGATAACCTGCAGATATAAACTACGTCTGAATAAAGGTTACGCATATTTGGATGAATAAAACAAAATTTATCAGTAGATAAGCAATCTACTCGGAAAAAATTGAACTGTCCAAAATGATCCGAACGACAGCGGAAACAAATTTCCATTGGAATTTAACGAAAACATTTGTACAAGTTATGATTATCTAGTGCGGAAGCCTTTATTCTAGATGATGCCTTGACATCTCCTGCCCTGCCTTGTGGCAGGGGGCGTTACCCTACATTGAAATTGCAGGTTGGGCTCCTGAGGGCTCGCAGATGGGGCAAAGCGCATACCTTCGTAGCAAATCTTTGTACACTTGTGCATCCATTGTCCCCCGTAAGTGGCTCAGTGCTTTCTACCGAAATCATGCCCCAAACTATGACACTTCCTCGGCCAAACTTCATAGTCTTTTTGGTGTGATTGACAGACAATCTTTCGCCTGCTATGCGACGAACGAACCTCTTGCCATCGGATCAGAACAATTTGAGCTTAGATTCTCACTCAAGTGGACTTGGAGTCCATTAGTCATCCGTCCATGTAACGTGATTAGTGGTGAATGTAAGATGAGCCTTCTCGTACTTCGGACCGATCAATCGAGGGCGTGCGGGCGTGAAGATTGTCTTCACCAAACCGGATATTTCGATGGCCAAAATATCATTAATCTCTCGACAAACTGCTGCAGCCGTCTCATTCATTTCCTTAATATTGTTCATACAAAAATAGGCTTCCTCCTGGCTACATTAACATAATATCCAAGAGTGCATGTAATTTTGCTACTGTTATTGAGCTGTTTGGAATCTTCCTGCCAATTCAGAAGCTTTTAACCGAAGGTTGTTCTAAATGGATCTTTAAACAGCAGAAAGACATCTTTCAGGGGGTCCAGAACGACCAGGTCTTGACTCCAATGATGTTTTACCAGTTTATTTAGATTGAATTGTAGTTCTAATGGATGAAAGGAGTATTCCAAGATTCCTAGCAATTTACCTTTGGATGTGAAAATTGACCGATTGACCAACAATCCGTCTTCTTTGAAAATCTGAAATTTTCATAGTATTTTTCTTTCTTAACACTTTAATAACTACAATATTAAACTGAAAAAAAATGAAAGCAAATCCGAGTAATGGTAAAAAATTACCATTCAAAACATTTTAAAACTGTGGGAGTCTATTTACTTCTTGCAGGTCTCTGTTTGGCCTCAGTTGTACCTGCAAGCATTGGGGCACGTAGGATACGCAATCTTCCAGATTTGCACAATCTCGAGTTCCCAGAGTACTCTTGCTACGAGGGGCGGTCAATAAGTTTTGCGAATCGGTAGGGCAAAACAGAGGAAGGGGGATGGCTGTTTGTGGGGGTGTTAGGACAAGTTATCACAAGTTTGTGGGGGTGTTAGGACAAGTTATCAAAAGTCAGGACCTGCAGCCGCACGCTCCTGCCTCGTCTATTTAAGAAGCAGTATTTGATCGCAGATCGGCAGTCACAAACTTTTCAACAATGGAGAAGGTTGAGCACTGCGCAGTGATCAAAGTTTTGACCAAGGAAGGCAAGAATGCAAAAGAGATCCATGAACGCATGGTTGCAGTGTACACTGGCACCGCCCCTTCCTATGCAACTATTGTTCGCTGGAATAGGGAGTTCCGTCATGGTGGTGAGTCCCTTGAAGATGACCCCCGTCAGACGTGACCAACGAGGACAATGTGGCCCGTGGGGAGTGGATGATCCTCGAAAATCGACGGGTGAAGGTCGAAGAAATCGAGCGAGAACTTACATGGAAGTGTTATCAACATCATCCACGACAATTTGGCCATGACCAAGGTCTCTGCCCGTTGGGTCCCTACAAACCTCACGCCCCATGATCGACTTCAACGTCGTCAAAGTCCACAAGGCCAGAGTTGCACAAGCTGCCCTGGGCGAGTGCGGATTCGAGGAGCTCAACCACCCCCCCATCCTACAGTCCAGATCTGGCCCCTAGCGATGCGACTACTTTTTATTCCGCCAGCTCAAGGCTGCACTGCGTGGACGCCGGTTTGGGGACGATGAAGATGTCCAGCTCGCCTTCCAGGAGTGGATTGAACAGCAGTCGGGAATTCTAAGCCTCAGGGACAAGTGGCGCAAGTGCATTGAAGTCGAGGGTAGTTATTTTGAAAAATAATAAAACACTTTTCCTCATCTCGTTTCCTTATATCCGAATTGCAAAACTTATTGATCGCCCCTCGTATGTATCTTTCCCTACCCGCAAGCGGATGTCAGGTAACATCTGGTGGTTTATGTGCGCCCCTAAGCCCCAGCAAACAGTTTGTCCCCCAATGCCTGCAGGAGAATCTGGGCCTATGAATATTTTACACTTACTCTATCTTCTCTTTCTTTACAGATCTTACATTTTTCTGCGGGATTCCTCCTCGTTGCTATTCCGCTCTAAACTCTCGAAAAAAAATCTATCTTCTAATTTATGAACATCTCGTCGCAAACTTTCTAGCGAACATTCCCTCGCTGGTGTTCACTTAGTTTATGCAAATACAGAAAAAAAACCCTGCTGAATTCTTTAATACTCTTCTTTAAAAAAACGAAAAGTAAATTTCAATATGTCGATGGTATTCGTACCTCAGTTAGTAATGGTCAAATGGGGAAAAAATAGGCATTTATTGACCTGGTTATCATCCAACCGTTTCGTGAAAAGGACAAGACTTAATGGCGTAAATTAACCAATTTCTTATAATTATCCGTTCACACGAAGCCCGCTTCCATTTTAATAAATGTCCCCAAGGACCCTCGAGTTAAAGCTATTCGTGACCCGAAAATAGAATAGAGTTTCGAGACGCGCTCTGTGAAGATTCCTATAAAAGGACTAAGTGTTTTCTCTCAGTTTTAGTTGAGCCGGGGGAGGATGGGTAATTCAGAAAGGCACATGGGACGGCCCAATTGTCATCATCAAAGAAAGCCTGGCCCAAGGTGAAATGTGTATAGATTTAGGATACATAGAAGAGTATTTAGGGATTTTTGAGAAAGGACAAGACCTCTTTTTTTGAAACGTGACAGATTGTAGTTGTGGGGGGGAAACATGAGAAGGTAAGAGTTCCAAAGTTTTGACGTGTGAGGAAAGAAGCAGGCATCAAAGCGACCTACCATTGAGTTCCTGGTCACCACACAATAAATCTGCGATTCAGAAGCCGGACTTTTATTGGTGGGGGGAAGGGGCATACAGGCGACTAGTTCACGGGAGCATTGATCAAAGTAATCCCTGTAGAAGAGGGAATATGAACCGACATCACGGCGAAGGGCAAGGGAATCAAGTTTCGAGGTCAGTCTTGGACAGTTTATAAGACGTATAACTTTGGATTCAACTTTACCAAGTACGTGTACAGAACTAGAAAAAAACCCAATTGTGAGAGTAGTACTCCATACAGCGCCGCAAGTCCTTTGTATAATCGAAGCAACTATTCAGGAGAAAAGAGTTTTTGACATCTGAACAGTTTTTTTGAGGCAGAATTAGCTTCTCCTGAGATGTGGGGTTTGCAAGAAAGATGGGAAACGTGAGGGTTATTGTTAATGAGATGGGTGAAAATTGAGTCTTGTGGTATTAAAGTTAGCCCGATTTTGTCTCCACTGTTAAATCCTGTCCGAATTAATCGAGGTAGTTACATCGAGATGAGAGGCGGCATAAGTGAAGGATGGAACATAATTGAAAAACGTCGATGAATGAAGTGTTGAATGAGCACAACGGGTTATTTGAGAAGAGGAAATCATTGATAAACAGAAAAAAAAGTGGAGGGGACAGGACAGAACCTTGAGGGACACCATTGTTGATAGACAAAAGATGGGCGGCAGATCCACGTGGATAGAGCGGTGAGGAGAAAACTAGAAATCAAGGAGCATAGGCAAGGAAGGAAACCAAAAGCCTTGGAAATGTCTAGGGCAACAATATATGACTCCCAAATTTTTCTAGGATGTTGACCAGACACTAGTGAGATAGGAAAGTATATTAGCTTTACGAAACCCATACTGGTGATCAGAAAGGAGACTGATTCGAAGGAAAAGTTTGGGGTTTTAAACAAAAGCGAATAGAACAGTGAGTTCAGAGCCACCCACACTTTCAATATTCGAGGATGAATGTCATCTTGCTTGTCTCAAGAGAGAGAAGCGCTTTTCGGACAGTTCAAAAAGAGATTACAAATGGTTGAGGAGCCTCAAGGAGAGCAGGATTGTTAATAGTCATCTAGGGTGGAGTTAGACGAGAAACGGGAGTCAACATGAGAAACAGCGATAGTGCCATCAGCACAAAAGAGTGAGGGAAAAGTGGAGCGGCAGAAGTTGTTAAAGGTTCTCTTAGCTAGAGATTAGAAAGACCGGTTAATTGGTGACAAAGAGAGCCTGTCACAATAAAAGAACGCTTTGCCTCACGGCTAGGGAGCGTACAGCAATTACGAGCACTGACAAAAGTTGAGTCAGTCAAATGAAGGAGAGATTTTCCAAGCCCGATATGACTGATCCCTTGCCTCAATGGCCTCAGAACAGGACTGCCGAACCACGGGTTGGATGACGACAAGGTCAGAGGAATAAGGGATACATGCTTCCATTCCCGTTAGAATGATCTCCGTTAAGACTTTGGCGGATACAAAAACACCACCACAAGAGAGACATTAGTTCTCCCACGGAAAATCAGAAAAGAAGTTCCGCAAGCTTCCACAACCAGTTCCGTTTAGGTGCTGCTGGAGGGGGGAGATGCTGTAGCGATAGATAGATTTATGAGAGTGTGATCAGATTGGCCAATTGGGGCTAAGATTGCGCATTCACATCTAGATGGATTGGAAGTTAAGAATAAATCCAAAATATTAGGCGAGCGGTCATAATGGTCAGGTATATGACTGTCGTAGAATGACTCCCGACGATACCATATATTACACTATTCGTTGAGGGAACTTCCTTAATTATCTTTAGAGTGCGTTTTACTGTCTGGCGGCCGATATTATGTATCTTCAAAATGCTTAAGAAGTGGAACTGAGCTCAAGGATAATAATATTGCTATCATTAATAAAATAGAGTTTTATTAATAATAACTATAAACAATACACAAAAACGGAAAATATTGACAAACAGAATGGAAAGGGTCGTAGAGACTCGGGCTAATCCAAGGATTTAAGGGATCAAAAAGGGTAAAACAAAATGGAGTTAAAGAGATGGGATGGTTCGATAAACCATTTAAAGCACAGGATAGAATTGACAAAATAAGGGATCAATACTCAAAAGGTGACGCTTGGCTTACGTAACTTCATTAGGGTGCGGTGGAAGGTACTTGAAGGAATATTCGGTCCGCTGGCGAGTTCCAGCCAAAGGAGGGGGGGGATAAGATGATCCTGACGTGGCGTCTTGGGAAGGAGAACCATTTCTCGACGAACGGCTGGAAGAACAATGGCTGTTCTAGGTTGTTCTCTTCTGAACAAAGGGGGGATGAGAATCGTCTCTTGTCTACGGGCTCAAGAACAATGGCTGTTCTAATGTTGTTCTCCCTTGAACAACAGGGGGGGATGAGAACCGTTTCTTGGCGAAGGGCTCAAAACGAACAATGGCTGTTCTAATGTTCTCCTTGAACAACAGGGGGGGGGATGAGAACCGTTTCTTGGCGAAGGGCTCAAAACGAACAATGGCTGTTCTAATGCTGTTCTCCTTGAACAGCAGGGGGGAATGCCTTGGGGACTTGACGTCACTAAAGGCTCGAACCTTTGGCACTCAAGGAATATTGTCCTCCTGGACAAGTGATGGTGAATCTCGAGGCCGAGGTCCCTTGGCGCACAAAGGGAGAGAGGGTCGTGGTGATGTTTCGCGACGAAAATCTGGATCTCCAATCTGATCTTAGTGGTAAAGTTTCCATATAAATAGCCAGGACATCTCCTTGGCGTGGGGGAGAATGGGGTGGAAGCTTCGAGGGAACGCACAGCTGGGCCGGAGAAAAATGCCTTATCTGTCCATAAGCCTAACTCGATCAGGCGAGGTCGGCGTATGGGGGCGAACGGGGGGGACGATAACCTCCTTGTTTAAACATTGACGTCCGGTAGCTGTTGATAAGACTCCAAGCCTCGAATCGAAGATGCACGTGGGCCTCCTCGAGGTTTTTTACTAATATGGGATAGGAGTTGAATTTAACACAGATTCAACTCGTTCTATCACACCCCTCCATTCCAGGGAAAGTTGTCACTTCGAAAAAAGGAGAGAAGGGACAACGATAGAGCTCCGTTGTAGGGAACTCGTTTTCTTGTACCAACCGTATCTTCCTGCACCTAACTATTATTACCTCAATACATGATTATTTTGATCTTTAGATTACAGGGGAAAATAACCTTTAATACAACTTAATAAAAAAAAAAGGGCATGGAACAATGAAATGTTATAAACTTAGTACATACGGGACAAAATAATTTATACGTAAATTAATAAGAACAAATATATATACATAAAAAAAAAATTAGACATTGAGCGTTACAAAATTCAGACATACATTAAATAACTATATTACAAAAGAATCTTAAATTAAGTCGTACAAGACGGTATATACCTACATGGAGATACTAATCCTATGAATACAATTGTTCTACACTATTCGGTAACGCATTCCTACTGAGTGCGTCAGCGACCTGGTTATCGGAACCTTTTGATATAATTTATTTTAAATCGATACTCTTGCAAGAGTAAACTCCAGCGCATGATGCGGCCGTTTGAGTGTCTCAAATTCCTAATATAGGCTAACGGACGGTGGTCGGTTCCTATTTGAAAATCTTTACATATCAAGTACAGCTTGAATTTGTCTAGGACCCAGATAATTGATAGAGCTATCTTTTCTCTAGTGGCATATCTCTTCCCGCGTGGTAATAATTGACGACTAGCATAAGCAACTGGATGACTCGTTCTGTCATCCACGTATTGAAGGAGTACACCTCCAATGCCCTCGTTGATCACGTCGGTCTTAACCCCAACGGATTTTTCCGGGTTGGGCAACTTAAAAATGGGGGCAGAAATGAACTTACTTTTGAGCTGATTAAAATGGGAAACAGCGACATCATTCCAACGTAAACGATCGGAGAAATTCTTTTGCTGAAGGGGGCATAGGGGAGCCAAAAGTGCAGCGAAATTCGGAACAAATCGCTGATAGGGAGAAGCTGATCCTAGGAACGATCTTAATGGCTTCTTTGTAATCGGGAGGGGCATGTGGGCGATTGCCTTAATCTTGTTCTCGTGGGGACCTAACTTGCTTCGTCCTATTTTGAAACCCAAATATTTAATGGGTTCGTGGGCAAAATGGCATTTGCGGGGGCCAATGGTGAGGCCATTTTCGCGCAGTTGTTCGAAAAGAGCTAATAGGGTGGGTAAATGGTGATTCCATTTAATTAGTTCTTGTAGCTGGCTCTTCGGACGTGGTGTCAGCTGCGCGTCACTATCCAGGTCAGAGGGTTCCAAAGACTCGCCTGGTAGGGAAGGAGGAGGGTAATCGGCATCAGGTCGGATGCACACTGTCTGGATTACCTTAAGGGACTCCGCGGGGCAATCCTCTTCAAGCGCCGATGCTTCGTCCAGTTCTACGAAGGTATCTCCATGGGCGCGTTGGGGGTTCTTTATTTCTTGGGGTCCAGGGACAGTCTCCGTGTCCTTGTCTGGGGCCTTATCACCTAAGGGTTTTAGTGAATCACATTCCTCTTTTTCCGTCCTAAAGTCTTGGGTAGGGGTCTCCGAGAAATCGGACGGTATCGGGGTTCTGATGGGGACGGGCTCCTGGGCTTCTTTCTTATCTCGGCCTTGAGGAAGGGCGGCCTGAAACACAGGGTCGAAACTTACTTGGGGGCTCTTTCCTATAAGTACGGAACAGAATTTTATTGGTGCTACAATGACTTCAGCCCAGCCATTATAATATTGACACTGCAGGTAACATCTAGCGACGGGGAATCTGTTCGCCCGCCCAAGTTGGTCATGTACCACCGCAAATTTTTCGTGGTTAGAGGCCACTGGGAGGAGTTCGTCGGACACGATGAAGCATGTACATCCTGTGTCCCTGACGAGAGTCAATACTCGACAGCTGTCCACGCTGCCCTCCTCATATTTCAAAGTTCCCGATGAATTTTTACCAAAAACAAAATTTACCTGGTGGCCTGACGGAGGGGGAGAAGTTTCTGCTTGGGTCTGCACCACCGGGGGAGCCGGGGTTGCATTAATCTGGTGAACTTGGTGGGCTGGTCCGCTTTTAAACCTAGAATTTTGGGGGCAATTCCAGCTCATGTGGTTTTCTGCACCACAGGTGAAGCATATGGTTGGTCGCTTCGGGAAGAGAGATGGAGGAGAAGTCTTAACGGGAGGTTTGGAGTCCCGTTGTTGGTTTTGGGGAAAGAAGTTTTGGGGTTTTACGGGGCTCGGAAACTTTGTCAGCTTCCCTGGGAAGGAGCGCGAGTCCGTCCTTCTTTCTTCTCGTTGGATTACTCTTTCCCGTTCCTCTCTTTCTCTTTCTTTTTCTACCTTTTTTCTTTGAACTTCTGCTTTAATCCGAGCTAATTCAACCTGAAGGTCAGCTAGTCTTATCCGTTCCTCTCTATCTCTTTCTTCTCGTTGTATTTCTCTTTCTTCCTTTTTTCTTTGCTCCTCTAGAATGTACTCAGTTAGTTCTTTTCCGGAAAGTCCACAGGACTCTCCTTGCGCTTTAAAGATTTCGAACGGAGTCATCTTTGCACTTGGGGCGCACTAGTCAACCAACTAAAATTCCTTGCAACAAGAATTATGCCTCTATAGAATTAGCCTACCTAAATATGGGCACTGACCTATTCGTACTTGGTTTCTCAATCTAAATAACCACTGACTAAAATCACAAAAAAACACAAACAAATTATTATAACCGTTCCTTGAGCTACTCCAGCTTCTTAAGTTTCAAAAAAAAGGGGATAGCAATCGTTAAAACAAAAGGGAACTACTATATTCTATTATTATAACGAATAACACTATGCTTTACTCGACTGAGACCAGTGTTTGCAAAGATATAGCGTTAAACCTTACACACCTGATACCAAATTAAATAGTATATATATATATATGTCGTAGAATGACTCCCGACGATACCATATATTACACTATTCGTTGAGGGAACTTCCTTAATTATCTTTAGAGTGCGTTTTACTGTCTGGCGGCCGATATTATGTATCTTCAAAATGCTTAAGAAGTGGAACTGAGCTCAAGGATAATAATATTGCTATCATTAATAAAATAGAGTTTTATTAATAATAACTATAAACAATACACAAAAACGGAAAATATTGACAAACATAATGGAAAGGGTCGTGGAGACTCGGGCTAATCCAAGGATTTAAGGGATCAAAAAGGGTAAAACAAAATGGAGTTAAAGAGATGGGATGGTTCGATAAACCATTTAAAGCACAGGATAGAATTGACAAAATAAGGGATCAATACTCAAAAGGTGACGCTTGGCTTACGTAACTTCATTAGGGTGCGGTGGAAGGTACTTGAAGGAATATTCGGTCCGCTGGCGAGTTCCAGCCAAAGGGGGGGGGGGATAAGATGATCCTGACGTGGCGTCTTGGGAAGGAGAACCGTTTCTCGACGAACGGCTGGAAGAACAATGGCTGTTCTAGGTTGTTCTCTTCTGAACAAAGGGGGGATGAGAATCGTCTCTTGTCTACGGGCTCAAGAACAATGGCTGTTCTAATGTTGTTCTCCCTTGAACAACAGGGGGGGATGAGAACCGTTTCTTGGCGAAGGGCTCAAAACGAACAATGGCTGTTCTAATGTTGTTCTCCTTGAACAACAGGGGGGGGGATGAGAACCGTTTCTTGGCGAAGGGCTCAAAACGAACAATGGCTGTTCTAATGCTGTTCTCCTTGAACAGCAGGGGGGAATGCCTTGGGGACTTGACGTCACTAAAGGCTCGAACCTTTGGCACTCAAGGAATATTGTCCTCCTGGACAAGTGATGGTGAATCTCGAGGCCGAGGTCCCTTGGCGCACAAAGGGAGAGAGGGTCGTGGTGATGTTTCGCGACGAAAATCTGGATCTCCAATCTGATCTTAGTGGTAAAGTTTCCATATAAATAGCCAGGACATCTCCTTGGCGTGGGGGAGAATGGGGTGGAAGCTTCGAGGGAACGCACAGCTGGGCCGGAGAAAAATGCCTTATCTGTCCATAAGCCTAACTCGATCAGGCGAGGTCGGCGTATGGGGGCGAACGGGGGGGACGATAACCTCCTTGTTTAAACATTGACGTCCGGTAGCTGTTGATAAGACTCCAAGCCTCGAATCGAAGATGCACGTGGGCCTCCTCGAGGTTTTTTACTAATATGGGATAGGAGTTGAATTTAACACAGATTCAACTCGTTCTATCACAATGACATTTTTTAAGTTATCCTTGGTACTTCGTATATAAAACTAATTCATTATTGTTTTCGATAGATGGACATCTTGTTTTTGAATTCTGTGTGGTCGCGGGAATTCAACAGAAGTGAAGTACTTAGTCTGTCGGATGGTTCTCTGGTGGTGAGAGCTAGATTCCACTTGAACATCGCAGACTCTTCAGCTGCCAAAAAATTGGGGTCTGCCTTCCTGCGGGGACTGCATAGACGACACAACCAGGAGTGGCTCGGTCGTTTCACCGTCGACATTACATCGATTCGGTTCGCTGAGGTTCTTGTTGATTCGACCGTACCAGTGTCTAGTTCCCCTTCGCCTCTCTCTCATTCCACGTTGACTACAACCGCTTACACGAGGACTCTCCCTAAAGGAGAAACTTCAAAGAAGCCCACCCATCGGCCTAATGTTGGCTGGGGGGAGTGGGGTCCTTGGTCTTCGTGTAGCCCCTGTTCCCCACAGTACGATCAAATCCGAACTCGAAAATGCCGACTTGACGAAGGAAAAGGGATTCTCGTGAGCAACATCGAGCTCTGTTTACCGGAAGGACACGCTGGCCATCTCCAGGGCTCGAGGGACATGGAGAGTCGACCGTGCCAGTGCCATGAAGTGGATCTCGAAGAGGTAGACGAAGACGAAGCGTACGTCGATAAGACACAAGAAGAGCTTGAAAGCACCACGCAGTCGTCTGCGAAAGAAGCTTCTTCCTCCTCTAAATTGCGAGAGAAGAACGGGCCGCGGGAACCTGGGTTAACTAAATATGAAGAAGACATCCAGGAAACTGGTAAGAAATTGAAGTTCAACCGCTTTGGTTTAATATAATGCAAATTCAATCCTTACTCTGATTGAACTTTAACGATCCAATCGACATTGCAGGTATTTGTGATATATGTGGACCTGGGCAAGTTTGCGTGGGCTTAGTTTTCGATTCGTATCCAACTTGTCGCCTTGCCAAGAATCCAAGTGACCCCACTGGCTGCGGTGGACTCTGCATGGAAGATATGGAAGTGTGTCAGGCACTTGGTTCACGGGCATTCCAGTGCCATAGTGCCTCGCAGTGCCTTGGTGACGAATGGAGATGTGCAGACGGACTTTGCATCCCGCAAGCCAAACGGTGCGATGGCCACTTTAACTGTTACGATCGAAGTGATGAAAATATGTGTAGTAAGTGTAAAGTGCCTCTTTTTACCCTTTGCTCTCTTCTTATTAGTTCGTCAGCATCCTTATTGTTTTGCACCAAGGTTAATGGTCATATAATTTTCCAGATTGTAACAGCGACGAGTTTCACTGTGGCAACCAAACCTCTTGTCTTCCTGTGAGCGCCAAGTGTGATGGAAACGTTGATTGCTGGGACGGTCTGGATGAAGCAAACTGTTCCTCTGGTGAGATACTAGCTCTTGTGTGTTGTCAATCCAGCTTTCATTAGAAAAGTTGCGTTTAAATGCAATCACCTTTGGGTTCTTTGGTAGCACAAAATTGATACCTAGTGAAGTTTATATAGTCGCTATTATTTTTAAACCCTTTTACCGAATAGCGTTTTGACATCTTTACGAAGGAAATTCGATGTAAGAATAATGAATCAATCACCTGTTATTCTATTCGGTCCCTATAGATGGGCTAGACAACTAGGATTAAGCAAGAAACGGCCAGAATTCAACAACTTCATTCCATTCCTTGCCAAGTGATATATATATTTTTGCATGTTGTAAAACTAGCACAACCTTTATTATTTCTTTCTAACTTCTTCATGCTTTGAAATACGAATTTCTGATTTTAGTTATTTTAAAAAGTGAAGCAAAGTTACATCCTTATTCCCAGTTTGAAAATTGTTCTTGCATGATTTGGGGGTGATATTTACCTCCACCTTTCGACCACACGAGGCTTATCTTGCACGGTTAATATTTTGGTGTAATATTTAGTTTATTAGTAACATTGCATGTTTAAGTCCAATTTTCAAGTTTTAGTAACTAAATACTGCTTTGTTTTTTTAAGTTCATTCATTTTTATTTTTTTTTGCATGATGATCATTTTTCCACTTGTTTTATTATTGACTTAATTTTCAGTGATTTTTTTTTTTTTAGGATCTTGTAACAATTTTCATTACTTTACCTAACATCTCGACTTCAAACCGACTCGAAATCGAAAAAAGAGCAATTTTTGATGGAATGTTGTGTTGTTTTGGGGCCGTTTCAGCTTGTTCCTCCTCGAATCCTCTTGACCAGTTATTTCCTTGTCGCAGCGGACATTGCATCGAAGAGGGGCACTTCTGTGACGGATTCCCAGACTGTGGGGACGGCTCTGATGAACCCTTTGGCTGCTCCGGACAATGTAGATACTTCGAGTACGAGTGCAAGTGCGTGCCATACATAATTCACGTTCCTTAATTAACTCCCTCTTTTGTCCTGTGAAGTTAGGGACAGCGTAACACGAAAATGACATTGGTTAATTCAGGGAAAGGGGGAGGGGCGAAGAGGCAGAAGCAGGATAATAAAGGGAGAGGAAAGTACAATACATTGCATTCTTGTAAGGCGCTTTTTAAGGCCATAAATAGTTTTTCACGGAGTGTCTATTTACTAAGAAAAGGTTTGACAGAAAAGGCGGGTATTCATGGCACACTTAAAGGCACCGAAGGAGGGGAAGAGCGTTTAGGGACAGGTAAATATCAAGAAAGTAGAATCACAGACGATGACGCGGAACAAGCAGTAAGGGGCCAGAGCCGGGATAGGTTCAGTGGAGAAGATATGTAAGAAGGTGTTGTGGCTTTTAAGTTCTTTTTAGTAAAGATGAGGACGCTGAGGGTGATTCTAGAGCCAGTGCAGTCTAGAGTGTAAAAGAGAAACACCCACTGGGGAGAAGAACACAGGTTGTATAGTTTTGAACAAGTTGAATTGATCGAAGAGTCTAACCAACGAAGAGGAAGGTGCAATAATCAAGGGAGGATATAAGAAAGCGTGGATGGCAATCGCGAAACTAGTAGTCAAAGTGAGAGCGGATTCGGCTGAGATTACGGAGAAAACAGAGGGAGATTGCATACATTAGCAACTTGAGCTTTAAGAAATAATTGTCGATCAAAGGTGAAGGCCAGATTTTTACCCCGGGTGGGAAATGGAACCAGCATACACGAATGTTAAGGAGCAATAGGTTTCAACGACCCACATCCGATGAAGTACCTACCAGTAACCCTTCAGTTTTGTTATGATTGAGTTTCAGAAAGTTGTGCGAGAGCCACTGGGTAATGATTTTGCGTGTCGATAGAAGATTTCTTAGAGTTATAGCGAACGAGGCTGTGGAGAAGGAGAGAACGAGAGAGACTTGCGTGTTATCAGCATATAAATAGAATGGTAGATCAAGGCTATGTTTCAGAATGCAAAGAGGAAGAATATGCGAAAGAGAAGGGGAATAATTGAGTCTTGCCTAACACCAAAACGCACCTCTGGCGTCCTCGATAGGTATAATCACTCCCGTTATGAAAAAAACACCCTGAAGTTCACCATTATTGAAGCCCAACTGAAAGATCTCATCAATGTTAGAGGGAGACACGTGATCTATAAATTCGGGCTGACGCCATCCTTTCAAAGAATTTAGAAAGAATTTGAAGTTGAGAGATTGGTTGTAATTTGAGCGAACTGCAGCGTGGTTGAAAATCAGATTGTACTACACAGGATATGCTGGAGGTGGGGCGGGATTGACGATAGATACTTGGGGAGAAAGATTCAACGAGTATGTTCGAAGAATGGACACAGGTACGAGAGAAAGCAGGGGGGGGAGGGGATATTGAGAATATCCGATGAGGAGAGAGATTCCTGTAGGATGCATTGCTCTTACCAACCCCTTTATTCCATATTAGCACAAAGCCTTCTTTCCACACCAAATGGAGCCCTTTATAGCAATGGGGTGATATGTGCTGTATCTTCTCCCAGTCAGGGTTCTTTCCTGGGCAGAAGGCTTTAAACATACCCCTTCTATTCACACCCATCATTCCACCATTCTGCCTTCCAGTTCTAGCACACCCATGCATAGCTCTTATACAAGCCAATATCACCTCGTTAGATTTGTTCCTCATATACTCCATCTCCATGTTCAAACATCCTTTTCCCTACTCTTAAAATATTTTGTTTACATACGAATATTTAATCTTTCCTATTCTCTCTCTGATTCCATCAATGCCGTTAAAAAGTAAAGACGAAAGAGCGAAATATTTGAGAGTGCAACACTGTACCCGTTTGCTGCTGACTGAAGACTCCAAATGCTGGGTCCATTGAAACGGGATTCATTTTCATTGAGCTACTGACTGTTTCGTTGCTGCCCCCTGGTTACAGGCAGAGCTTATAGGTGATGGAGTGTGGGCTTCAATCACCACGAATCGGGGTATCAGACATGCGGCCCTTCAGTTGTCAGACCCGAAACACCTACATCACTTTGTCTAGCATAGTCCCCTTTCTTTAATACCGATCCTGGTTTTCATTTCCCCTTACCAAGGAATAGCTATATCCAGCTCGAATCAATAAACATGTTGATATATACGAGGCATGTGTGTGACTTTTATATATTCTTATTCATTTTTCTGCTCCCAAATGTTGGATTTAATTCCTAGACCGCCTTCAGGAGGCTGACCAAAGTTTTGTTTCCGTTGCCAGAAATGGGCGATGTATTGCAACTTCCTCCGTCTGTGACGGGCGTGACTCGTGTGGGGACCTCAGTGATGAACAGGACTGCCATCGGCCTTTCTTCGCTGTCGCACCGGGAGCGAGAACTCCTGTCCTGAATTTCCAGTCGCCCTCTACGAAACTCGCGTCATCCGATCCCGCCCTACGCACCTCGCCTCCCTCCACTTCCACCCTCCAAGTGTCACCCTCCACCCCCCACAGGGTTCTATACTTGTTTCAGGAGGCTGTGACTGAGTCTCCGAAGCAGGAGAGTTCCACGCCGGAGCCACTGACGAATTTTCAAAGGCCCTCCGTGGAGAGAGGGTGGAGGAGAACCGCTCAGTTTATGCCGCGACTCGAAGACTACACGAAAGAGAATTAACGCCCAAATGTCGCTCGGAGCTTGCAATGGATTATGCTCAAGTTTAAAATGTCTCTAAGGTCCGACACATAGCCTGAAAGTGTCTAAGATAGTTAATTATTCGAATAAAAACATATATTTTAGCCCTGAAAAGAGAGAATCGTTCGTATCTTTCTCAGTGACACTTCAGACCCGAAATAATGATCCAAGAAATTTAGCCATGGTTGTTTCGAAAGAGATTAATTACTATAGGAATGAATCCTATTGCGTGTCTAGTTGTGGGATACCAAAGAATATATGTATATTTTGTCTTGTTATAAGGCCTTACTGACGATGTTATCTAGTCCTTGTTAGCTGTATTTAGGTAGGACTCTCATTCCGTATCCTATGACCGATTTAACTCCTTGATCCAATATTGCAAGTGGCATTGGATATGTCCAATAAAATGAAATTGATCTGGGTATATAATCTATATTTTCCTACTAGTGATTTAATAAATCAATCTTGAAACTTATTAATTACATGTAATGCAAAAAAATATTAGGTTCATTAGACATTAGGGATAAATCTCTTTTGTTTACACATTTCTGAATCGTAACTTTAAAACTGCATCTGATGCGTTTTACAGATTTTGTCCCGATCTAGACCGAAATGAAATTTGAATTCGGGTATTTTTAACTACATTTCCTATTGATGCCGATGCATGTTATATTAAATTGAACGAATCCAATATAATTTACCGTCTTGTAAGGTCTCCAGTGATTTGGGGTGTCCCCCCCACAAACCTTAAACATGTTTAACCTTTTTGGAAAGTTATTTTCTATTTCTTAGTAATTAGAACATTCCCGACGAAGCCTTCCTATAATTTTCATTGGTTAAAAGATTCTTATTTTTCTATGATATAGTAGAAATTGGGGTAAAAAAATCTCCTATGATTTTTTTCTAGTCTTTAACCGGTTAATTGCATAACTTGATTCGTGTAGACACGCGCACAATACTAGTTCATCCCTGCTTGTCACCCTATAGCATCTATCATTTGTATGTGTGATTGTATATAAGAGGAAGCTATATGTTATTTATAAATTATTATTAAAATATATGGATGTTTAAAATGTGTAAATAAAGAAAATTATTTACCTCCAAAGACTGAATAATAAACTTACATGTTGACAATCTGTTTCAAGAAGTTTTTCTCGAGCTAGGATTTGGTCTTTCAGGCTTATTGCTAATTTGCTTTTGGTCATTTCAAATTGTTTTTTTAGGTTCAAACATTTTATCCCGCTTTATATGTTTCATCAAACTGCATTTAGTTATACGAGTCATTATTGGTCCTTTAATCATGTGTTGTACATACAACTTACTATATAGGGCAAGTATTTTATAAACTTGTGTGATATATTTATGTTATCATTGTATTGTACTTCATTTTGAAAAGAACATTTTTTTTTATTAAATTCCTTCTCAGTATCGTAATCTCTTTTCCTCGCATATTCTAGTTGTTCGTTTGTAACTCTTTACACGATACTGTTTTAAATGTTGGGCTAAAAAAAAGCCAAATTGTCAGTAAATTAGGAAGCTTCCATACTTCAAAAGTAACCGCTCTCTCACTAGGAACATATTATTATATTATGTACTAGCAAAAATACCAGGCGTTGTCCGAGCATAAAAAACTATCATGACCAAATTAAATTCTCGGCTTGAGATAAAAATTTTCACATTACAGTAGTGCAGAAAGGCGAGCAAGCGGGGGTTTAAAAATAAATAAATTGAGATCACATCTGTCTACTGTTTCTACTAAGGCAAAAGTCGCCGTACTCGCATCACAGCCTACTACAAGGCTAGATAAAAATTTATCGATATGTAACAAATAAAGATCAAAAAAGAAAAAGTAGAAAGGCAACAAAAAGGAAGTGCGCTCCGGCGTCGGGGTTAGGCCCGAATATCCCCCGGCGCAGGAACATGCGACCTACAAAAAAAACGGTCAAATAAAATGGAGGAAGCCAGCCTCCTCCAAAAAGTCGTATAGTCCACAAGACGACACGAACCAGTCCTGAGTACTTGGACAAGCGGTAGCGACCCCACTCGTCCCGGTACAGGTAACGTGCGTGAAGATCATCCAGACTGAGACAGTCAACAAGAATGTGCCGAACAGTCTGTGGGACAACGCAGTCGTCACAATAAGGCGCAGGCGAGTGCTCCATCAGATGTCAGTGGGGCCCGCGAGTGTATCCAATTCGGAGACGACAGAAAGCAACCTGAAGTCGTCGTGGCATTGGGGGGGTAGGTCCATTGGGATATTAGCGGCGCAATGGCACTCAACTTTAAGTTCGCCTCGACCGTCTTCCATCTTCTTTGCCAAGCAATCGGTGTGAGGAATAGCGAAACCCTGGTCTGGTCGCCTAGTCCTCCTGGACTCTTTGGCGCAATTCCCACATGTCCAGGGACCCAAAGGAAAATAATCACGACATCCGCCCGGTTCGCTAAAACAATGGCGTCACGGATATCGCGAACCAAAAGGATGCGGAGATTCCAATGCCCCGAGAGCACTTATGGGGGAAGTTTGATGGTATCGGTGGTGATACCCGTTTATGTGCTGGTATAGGTTTCCGGTTTGTGGGTGCGTGGTCGGTATTTATGAGGGCGTTATTGAAGACTCCTTGTTGCTTTTGCGCTCGGTGGGTGACGAGGACTTTAGGCAAGGGGGCACTTTACGCCTCTGTCCAATTGGTTCTGACTACTTATAATTTCTCACGAGGGTTATGCGTTAGGCTGGGCTTACCGAAGGTGGGTCGGTAATCGGGGTAAGTAAAGGACTTGGAAAGGACGGGGCAAAGAAAATATAACTTTATTATTAAATTGGCCTACTAAAGGGGCGAGCGGAAACGGCTCGATTTCTTTGCGGTCAATGTGTAGGCTTTCTGTTTTACGCGAAGTATCGAGTCTAAAGGCGACAGGATTTAGGCGAGTAAACGGGATTTTGTGACGCTGCAAGGCAGTGGTTCCCAACCTTTTCGAAGTGATTACCCCAAAATGCAATTTCGCAATTATCAATTAACCCATTGAACATATACCCGGTAATATCGGATGTGTTCTTTTTTTTTCGCAGTCACATGATGAACAACACGGGTCAGATAGCCCGGTATTGGCTGTATATATTTAAGGATCCAGCAGAAATACAAACTTTTTTTCATTTTTATTTATATCAAAATCAGCCATGATAAATGAAAAGTATTCAATACAACAATAATACATATCTTCGCTCACATCATAAGGATTTCTTACCCATTCACTGTTGGTACTATTCAAATCTGGAAGTACTTTTGCAAGCTTTCCAAGAGGCCGGTCAGGTGATCCCTGGAAAATATATATATATATATATATATATATATATATATATATATATATATATATATATATATATATATATATAAAACTTGGGATATTTAAGTAATCCAACATACACAGCTTTCAGTAGCTCCTCCTTTGGGGTCGAGAACAATGAAACTCGACAACTGAAGCTCATCCCACAGACAATTCCTGGCCACGCCCTCTAGAAAATAAGCATATCTATAGTAGGAGCAGCTCAGTTAGAATAGAGATTGTATTATTAAGATTATTAGATTACTGTCGTTAAAAAGATCATCTCGTTCACGTTCCCCCTTTTAAATTCACCAAGTCTTGTCGCTCCAGAAATGAATAGTTCGCATTGAATATATTAGCCTGCTAGTCGCCCGCAAAGAAACTTCGTGACGTGCCGCTTGCCCCGTTAATAGGCCAATATTAGAATAAAGTATATTTTTGCAACGTCCTTCTTTACCTCGATTGACCCTGAAGCCTTTGGTAAGCCCATATAAAATAGGAACGCAGTGAAGAAATCATCTTTGGAGTCAGATACTTAATTCACCATATACTGGTCACCCCTATAAACATGTGCTGCTATAAACATACACCCCCTATATAAACCCTTAGTTTCGACTGGGCACTGAAGGTATAGAAAAAATAGACGCAACAAGCCATCGTCAGACAGGACAACGTGAAAAGGACTTCGTGAACGCTGCTAATATCAGCCGCCCATCTTTAATGAAACAGCAGTCCCAGGTTGGTTCAAAATTGTGGAGGCCCAATTTCACATGTCCATAATTAAAAAAGAGTAGACTAAATTCTTCCACGTATTAGCCTCACCTTCTCCTGAGACCGTCCATCGTTTTCCGGCGGCCATTTTATCGGACCAAAATTATCATCTTTTGATGACGGAAGTGATTGGGCTTTTCGAGAAGACCAAACCGACATTTTCGAGAACCTCATCGCATCCTCCACGCTCACAAGCCGACCCTTGACCAATTTGGAAGAACTATGAAGGACTGCCCTGCAGGTATGAGTTGGTGAAGAACTTGTTAGGCACAAATTCAAGTGCGCGGTCAGTGCCCAAAGGTGCATATCCTAATGGGAATCGTCCCAGTTATATGCAAAATAATAGTGATTATTTATTATTTAAGGGAAAATAAGGTGGCAGCCGCCCAATCCTTAATGGACTCTTACTGGCACCACTGATAAAACGGGGTCGCCCGAAAAGATCATTAGGGACGTGGGAAACACTCAATAAAAATGGGGAAAAGCAAAGGATTAAAAGAAAACAGCACAACACACGCAGACGCACACTTAAATTACAGGCATAGGGCACACATTCTAAAAACAAGGGCGTCTTGGGCAATAAACAAATGACATGCGCCAGCCGCAAGGGAGGGCGCAAGACAAAAGATAAAACAAACCTAAACACAAAAACGGAAAGACAATATATATAAGGGATAAAACACCAAGAAATGTAAGAAGGGAGGAGGACCGAAGGGAGTCTTCTGTTAAAAGAAAGCGAAGTCGAGCAGGGAAGGGGGGCGACGCCAGAAAGGGTAGGAAAGCAAGAATTTCGAAGAAAAGCAAGGCGGAGACCAACACCTAAGGTGTGAGCCACAGCTCGCCACCGCAAAATGGATAACCAGGGGCAACTCAGCCTCCACCTGAAACTAAATAGTCATGGGTGAGTCGCGTGTGTCCAATTCGCAACTGGCAAAGAGCAACCTCCCAAAACTTGAGTCGCTGAGAGCTAGAGGACCAGAGACAGCTTAGATGGGGGCAACCAATCCCACTCTCTCTGCCACAAACGAAAGAGATACGCCCTGATTAAGGGGTAGGAATCCCTAAAGGGCAGATGGGCACCATCCGGGAACTCGAGGGCTGCCAAACGGGCCAGCCGATCGGCCTTTTCGTTGCCCGGGACCTCAACCTGAGCCATAGCCAAACAGAACAAATGACGAATCCGTAAAACCAAAGGATGGGTGGACGTAAAAGAACGAACCACCTCCAAAGCAGGCCGGGAATCGCTAAAAACAATAAAGTCCGAAGAATTAAAGGATAAAATCAAATTAAAGGCCAAAAGAATGGCCGTCAACTCTGCGGTAAACACGGATGCTACAGGAGGGAGAGCGGACCGAAGGGACTCCGTAGAGGACACCGAGGTCAGACTTCCAGCCGTCAGTAGAGCTGGAACGCTGGTACACATGAGAACACGCATGTTCAAGAAATAGGCACTTTAATAGACGGGGGTCAGTAAACCCTTTTTTGAAATGCCAAAAGACAGTACAGACCTCAGGAGGGCAAACGCTCTAACACGGATATGGCGGGAATGGGAAGGCCAACACCCCGGGAACACCCAGGGAAAAGAGATGGTCCCCAACCCGGATCCCCAGAGGCCGGGGTAAAGATGGCCACCGATCAAAAGATGCCAAAGAGGACAGAGCAAAAAGGCACTCATAGACTGGGAATGAAGGGTTCTGCTGAACACGAAACAGGGATCGTGGGCACACCTGCAGTTGGTGATATCGCAAGGGAAGCACGCCACCCTCCACAAAGAGGCTAAGGATAGGCGAGGTGCGAAAGGCTCCACTACTAAGACCACCCCTAAACGAACGAACAGAGATAAGTAACTTCAAGGCCGAAGGGGACGCTGAAGAGTACACCTGGCACCGTAGTCCAGCCGGGATTAAACCAGCACCGATTAAAGCACCACAAGGTGCGCCTATAACAACCCCAATTGGTGTGGGATAAAACCCGAAGCAAATCCATAGCCTTCGAACAGGAAGTGATCAAGCGACACAAATGGAGCAGTGCCGTCCAAGAAGAGGGAAATGGGCCAACTGATAGGCAGAAATAGCCGACGCGCAATCTTCGACCACCAGGGGACGGTGGAGCACCCCACAACAGGGCACCTCCGCGTACAGAGCGGTCAGCAGCCTCGAAAATATGAGTAGTTATATGAGACCGCTGAATCAACGGTATCGAAGGAACACCGGGCGGAATCAATAAAGGAAGCCTCCAGGAACCCAACTGAATTTGCTTGCCGTAGATCCCAACGAGGAGGGAGGGAAAGGCACGGGCGGCCGACAGGACAATCGGGAAATGATCACTCCCGGAAAGGTCGTCCCAAATCGACCACTGGAAATCGAAGAAACAGTCGGGCGACCTTAAGGACAAGTCTACGGCATTAAAAGAATCCGTTTGAACATGGTAAGAAGTAAAATCGCCGGAATTTAAAAGATAAAGGAAATCAGATAATAAGAGGGAGTCAACCACTCCGCGCTGGAGATTACGGGCAGTATCACTCCAAGATAGGTGACAAGCACTAAAATCACCAACTAATAAAAACGGGGTAGGCAACTGACTTGTGAGCTCTAAAAGGTCAGACCGACTCAAATTAAAATCCGGGGGGATGTACACAGAACAAACAGTTAAAAGCTTGGAAATAAAAACCCTCGCAGCAACAGTCTGCAAGGTAGTACGGAGGGGAAGTGGCGCAGAAAATAGGGAAGGGGAAATTAAAAAAGAAGCACCAACATGGAACACGTTGAAGGGATGGAATTAAACACCCGGAAGTGCGAAAGCACAGGGAAGGGGCGAGTCCCAAGCTTATTTTATTGCAAACAGACTACCAATGGCCGAACGCTAGAAAGCAAGAGCTAGAGTTCCTCCCACTTTGGGAGAACCCCTTGACAATTCCACTGTAGGATGACAGACATTAATGTCGTCTCGACACCACCCCGTAAGGGGCGCGGCGATTTGCCATCCTGGCCGCCGTGCTGATGGGATTCAGCGCCCCGTCCGGCCCCAGCTTAGCCTCTCTTCCTTCCTTCAGATAGCCTGTATTTCTATCCTACCTTGTCGCTTTTCATACAACCTCTCCCACAACTTTCTCTGGTCAGCCTCTAATTTCACAGGGTAGAAGCTGACCTTCTTCTCAGCCAATCGTCCCGGATCGGGGCTGAGGGGGGAGGGGACAATGTCCCCTAACCCCTGAGCTCCGGTCTGGGGTGGTTGGCTTTTAACAACCTGCTTCATCCCCACCCATACCTTCACACATCCCTTTTCCTCTCGTCTTCAAAATCTAACTTTTTTACGCCGTGTTCAAGGTGGAGCCGCCATGCCGAAGGACTACCAGGCCACCAGGCGGGAGGGGTGGTCCCAAATGGCGGCGCCTGGCTCTGCCGGGCCTGTAAGCACCTTTTGCAGTGCGGGCTACTGCAAGAGGTGGTGAGCGATTGCGTCCCGTAAAACAAAGAGGGTCACCATGCCCTTAATTCCCCCTAAAACAACGGAGCCGCCCGCGTGCAGCTCCACAGAAAAGATGGAGGTCCCCCCCCTCCCTGTGCTTGCGCAGGAGCCCCTTCATACCTCTTTAACTGGAGAGGAGGCTTACTCCTCTCCTACGCCTACGGGTGTAGGGGACTCCCCCTCACCCCCTTCTCTGGAGGTGCTTTCGGGCACCTCGCTTTTTCCAGCGGCAGTCCCCTCTTTTCTTTCCACGGGGACTGCCAAGAAAGCCAGCAGGCAGCCCTTAGCCAGCCGCTCCCCATCGAAGCGGCTCGGTAGGGCAAACCCCCTTAGGGGGAAAAGGGAAGCCAGGCCCCTTCGGTCGCTTCCCTCAAAAGACCTGCTGGCAAGGATATTGAACCTTGCCGGGGTTAAGGCCTGTGCCTCCCCACAAAAGACTCTTGACGCTGCCAAGGGAACCTGCGATGTCCTGGGAGGGGATGGCCAACTGGAGGCCCCTCCTGGGATAGACATGGTCCTTGAGGAGACCCAGCCTCAGACGGTAGGGCCTTCCATGGGGAGGAATCCGGGCTTGGCGCCAAGCACCGAACCCGAATCCACCCCTATGCAAGGTCCCCCTCAAACGGCTGAGGGCTCCGAGGCAGTACAAGGAGGGGAGGGATCTCCGACAGGTGCCCCCACGACTACTAGGAACTTCTCCTTTTCGGAGAGGGACCTGGCTGAGGCCGGCCCATCTGGCATGGGGGCTTCTGCCTGCGGAGGTGAGAAGCGGGTTCATTCCCCGCCCTCCTCTCTAAAAAAGACAAAGTAGACTCGGGGCTCCTCTCAATCCGCGGGGGCTGCGGGGACGGATGGGTCTACTGCCACTTTGGTTGGAGACCAAGCCAAGATCGGCACATCCGGCCCCTCTACTCCCCCGTGTGCGGAGCCCCTGACTAAGACTAACACCAAGAGTGCACAGGGTGGAACCTCGACGACATCGGGGCCCCTCATTCAGAGGTTACCTGGCGTTTTTGAGCCCGCTGGCTTCGAACGCTTCCTCGTTATTCGCTCCACTGATGGCAACATGTCCAAGAGCAACATGATCCATCAGAGGAGAGGATTAGCTAGTGCAATTGGTAGAGAGACGAAAGTGACCCGTTTCTCGGACGGGAGCCTTCTGGCGAATGCGGCGAATCCCACCGAGGCAGCCAAGATAAGTGCTCTTCCGACACTTCATGGCACCCCGGTGAGTATGACGCCGCTCTCTACCATGAACTTTGTGAAAGGAGTAGTTTATGCGAGGGAACTCGTTGACTACTCCATTAAGGACATCACCCTAGAGCTGGCCGACCATGGGGCGGTCAAGGTCGAACGTGTGATGAGAAAACAGGGAGGGGCCTCGAGACCCACCCCTACACTCTTCGTCACGTTCGACTGTGACAAGCTCCCTGAGTCGGTGCGTGCCGGTTGGTACCGCTACCGCGTGAAGGCATTCGTGCCACTGCCGCGGCGGTGCTATTATTGTCACCGCTTCGGCCATACGAATCACTCATGTAGACGTGCAAAGTCGGGGTCACCCGAAGTCTGTGTAAATTGCTCCAAGGTCGCACACGATAAGTCCAAATCGTGTGTGGCCAAGTGTGTCAATTGCCGAGAGCCGCACCCTGCTTCTTCGAAGCAATGTGGTGCATATCTCCTTGAGAAAGAAATCCTGGCTGTTCAGGCCGAGGATCGAATCTCATTCCGTGAGGCTAAGGACTTGGTCCTGGCGTGCCCGGCTCTGCCTGGGACGTCATATGCCTATATAGTTAGAAAGGCACCCTCTGCTCCTGGCCCATTCGGAGCCCTTCTGCGGGCTCTACCCTACCCGGGCGTGCCCCTGGTGAAGCTGGCGGCAAAAAGGGTTCATACCCAGCCCCAGCTAAAACCAGGGCTCCCCCCTCTTCCCCCAGCGTGACCGTTTTCCGTAAGGCGAAATGGCCACGCGCCTCCACCGAGTCGTTAGACTCACAGGAGGCAACACCCCTGAAGATGGTTGCTAGGCCATCTTCCGGGGTTCCTAAAGCTGTCGCCCGAAAGGAGGACAGCAACAAAGGAGCTTCGGCTCCTTCGCCCACGCCCCGAGGTGGAGCGAGTGGCTCCACCTCGAAAAGAGGGCCATTCGCCTCCGAAGCCGCAGCGCCCGCCTAAGGTTTCGAGGCGGAGGGAGGAAAAGACTCGCATGGCGAGCTCACCTCCCCCAATAAGTCCTCGAAGGTTAGAGCGCCCGGGGTTCTGCCCCCGGGAAGCGTACGGCCATTCCCGTGAGGGTGTTCAGTTCGAGGAGGGCCCCCGCGTCTCCTCCAAGCTAGGCCTGGAGGGCATATTCCTTCAATGGAATTGCCATGGACTCCGGGCTAACTGGGAGGAGCTGCGGAGGCTCGTCTCGTTCCGTTCCCCGTTAGCTATCTTTTTGCAGGAGACATTCTGGGCGCGTGCTCCCTGCCCGCCCGCCCGGATATAAGGGTCTTGCGACCCCACCACCGCGGGATGGCCGGGCTGGAGGATGCGCGGTTTACACCCGGCATGATGTCTCCGTTCTTCCTTTCTCTTTAGATACCTCCTTTCAGGCAGTAGCTGTGCAGCTTCACCTGGATAGGAGGTATACTATCATTTCTGTGTACATTTCACCGTCAGCTGACTTCGATGCGGGGGACTTCCGCCGCGTCGTGGCACGGTTGCCGAGGCCCTATCTCTTGCTTGGAGATCTGAACGGCAGGCACCCTCTCTGGGCAGATTACTCCATAAATCCCAGGGAACAAGTCCTTGCCGATCTGATCGAAGAGCTTGAGATGGGTGTCCTAAACGTGGATGAGTTTACGCATCACTGTCCGAGAACCGCTTCATTTTCTTGCCTTGACCTATCTTTGTGCTCTTTGGATGCACAGCCTGATTTTGATTTGGGTGTGGTCGATGACCTCCATGGTAGTGATCACTTTCCCATTCAAATATCATTTTCAGGTCAACTGCCGCCTGAGAGACCACCTCGGTGGTGCTTGGCGCAGGCGCGGGCGCGGTGGCCTGCATTTCAGGAAATGACTGAATTCTCTATCTCAGTCGAGGAGTTTAGGTCGGTAGATGAGGCCGTTGAGTTCTTCTCCGGCAACCTCATCGCCGTGGGCCTGACTACTATCCTAGGACATCTGGCCGTTTTGCACGCCGACCACTCCCATGGTGGTCGGCCGAGTGGGAGACGGCCCTCAAACAGAAGCGTTATGCCTACATGCGCTATAAGCGCCGCACGAACGATTTCACTGTCGCTGAATTTCGTTGGGCTCGGGCTAGGTTCCGGTATATTTCGAAGCACGCCCGCCGCTCTTCTTGGCGGGCATACGTGTCTTCACTTAACGGGAAGACCCCTTTAGCTGAGGTGTGGAAGCGAGTCAAAAGGATTCGGGGCAAGTTCTCGCAGGACCCCGCTCCCGTTTTCCAGGAGAATGGGACCGCAATCTTGGACCCCGCGTCCGTGGCGGAATCCTTAGCGACCGCTTTTTCCGCATTCTCTAGCCGTGATGCTGCTCCGCCAGTATTCAATGCACGTCGTGATGTCGCGGAAGGCTTCCGGCTGGACTTTACCTCCAGAGGCGGTGAACCCTTCAACGACAAGTTTACTGTGAGTGAGTTGCGTTCCGCCCTCGCTTCGTGCGCGCACACCACCCATGGTCCCGACGATGTCCCGTACGCCATGCTTCGACACCTGGGTGAGCGAGGCATGGCCTTTCTGTTAGATTTGTTCAACAGGATCTGGGTGGAAAGTCTTCTCCCAGACTCCTGGCGAATCGCTACTGTGCCCGCCTTTCGCAAACCGGGGAGAGATCACTCTACTCCGACTGGTTTCCGCCCAATCTCTCTAACCTCTTGCGTGTGCAAGTTGATGGAGAAATTGGTAAATGTTAGACTAGCCTTTTTCCTGGACAGTGGAGGCCATCTGTCTTCCGCACAGTGCGGCTTCTGCAAGTTCCACTCCACGTCGGATGCTCTTCTCCGACTGGAAAATGCCGTCTGCGAGGCTTTCCTTCGTAGACAGCACTACGCCACGGTCTTTTTCGATCTGGAGAAGGCCTATAATACCGCAAGGCGATACAGTATCATGGAGACTCTCCACACGATGGGGGCGAGGGGACGCCTCCAAATGTTTATATCTGAATTTTTGCGAGATCGTTGATTCCGCGTACGGGTGGGGGGAGCCCTCTCCGGCCCAAAGGAGCAGGAAGAGGGTGTCCCGCAGGGAAGTGTCCTCAGTGTCACACTCTTTGCCCTGAGCATCAACGGCATCGCCTCGGTGCTGCCGGGAGATGTTCTCGCTACGCTCTACGTGGACGACCTTTCGATCTTTTTTGGCGCGGCCCAGATGCCAACTCTGGAGCGTCGACTCCAACAGGCATTGAACCGCGTCTCTCGCTATGCCGAAGCGCACAGGTTTCGGTTTTCTTTGTCCAAGACTAAGGTGGTGCACTTCTGCCGCCATCCACGGCTTTACCCCGACCCAGATTTGTTTCTTAATGGGGTGCGCCTGGATGTGGTTGAGTCGCACCGTTTCCTTGGTCTTGTATTCGACCGACGCCTCACCTGGGAGGCTCATATTCGCAGCCTTGGGGTCTCTTGTACCCGCACCATGGATATTCTCCGTTCCGTGACGTTCAGCGCTTGGGGCGCTGATAGGGCTACTGCCCTACTTTTTTATCGATCCTTTGTTCGTTCGAAGCTCGACTACGGATGCGAGTTTTATGCATCCACAGCCGAGCGTTTATTGCGGAAGGTGGATTCGATCCACCCCCCCTGCCTTCGCCTTGCGACCGGTGCCTTCCGCACTTCCCCCATTGAGAGCCTGTTGGTCGATGCTGGGGAGATGCCACTCGCTCTGCGCCGCGTGCAGTGCATCACTCGCATGTACGCGCGAGCCCGTCGCCTCCCACAGTCGCCAACAGCTCTCACTGCATCCGCAGTTGATCTCGATGGTGCCTATGCCTCTGAGAGACGCCAGTCATACCCTAAGCCCTTTGGGTTTAGGGCCAGGAAACTCCTTCGAGAGGTAGATATAGCTCTCGGGCCGGTGGCGCCCCTAGTTCCGCCCAGGACGCCACCCTGGAGGGTACCACATTTGGCTATTTGTCTCCACGCCTCTGCTCCCAAAGCTTGTATGGCGGCGGGAGTATTGCGTTCTACCTTTTTGGAGCACACATCGTGTCACGCTGAAAACGTGCCAGTGTATACGGATGGCTCCAATTCCCAAGAGCGGGTCGGCTTCCACGCCGTATCCCCTCTGTTTGAAGTCAGCGGGGCTCTACCAGGCGCTGCGTCGGTCTTCACGGCTGAGCTGGTGGCAATACACCACTCGGTACGGGAGATTACGCGACGTGCCCGGTTCGGAGACTGGATTGTGATCTATAGCGACTCGCAAAGCGCCCTGAGTGCTCTCGGGGCATTGGAATCTCCGCATCCCCTGGTTCGCGATATCCGTGACGCCACGGTTTTGGCGAGCCGGGCAGATGTCGAGATTATCTTCTGCTGGGTTCCTGGACATGTAGGAATTGCGGGGAATGAGCGCGCCAAAGAGTCCGCGAGGACTCTGCGACCGGACCAGCGTTTCGCTCTTCCTCACACCGACTACATGGCAGGAATAGGGGCAGCTCTTCGGACTGCTTGGCAAAGAAGATGGGAGACGGTCGAAGGGAACTTAAAGTTGCGTGCCATTGCGCCGCGACTGTTCCCATGGACCTATCCCCCAATGCCGCGGCGGCTTCAGGTTGCTTTCTGTCGTCTCCGAATCGGACACACTCGTGTGACGCATCGCTATTTGATGGAGCGCTTGCCTGCGCCCTATTGCAACGACTGTGTCGTCCCCCAGACTGTTCGGCACATTCTTGTTGAATGTCCCAGTCTGGGTGATCTTCGCGCACGATACCTGTCCCGGTACCGGGATGGGCGGGGTCGCTACCGCCTGTCCCTTGTACTCGAGACAGATTCGTGCACATTGACTTGTGGACTTGTTGACTTCTTGTGGGAGGCTTGCCTTCTCCCTATTATTTAAGCAAGGGGTTTTTTTGTTGTTTTTTCCTTTGGTTGCACGCTCCTGCGCCGGAGAGACCTCTCCCCGACGCACCAGCTTGCTTCCTTTCCCCCTTTTTGGGGCGTTTTTTTTCACTTTTATTTTATTTTAAAGTAGCCTAGAACTAGGCCAGTTTTAATACGGTGACTAATGCCCAAGTAGGCAGTCGCCAGATGAGCTCTTAAAAAAAAAAACTATTCTCCATTGTACTCTGGACGGGTCCCGATTGGTGTGCTAGCCTCCTCCGTAGTACTTAGTTTGTGTTGGGTGGTTCCCCTGGTGTTGGTCTTTTGTTTTTGTTTTATAAATTTAAAATAGCCTTGTCTATGGCAAAACTCGTATTTTAATTCCTTTGTTCTAGATTTGTGAACGCGGCTTTTGTAAGCACGATGGGTTAATTTTGTCTTGTACAAGCTCACAGAACAAACTGTCTGCAATCCTTGGACGTACTTCATTTACCATCATTCAGGACTCTATTGACAGTTGAAGAAATTCTGAACATTCTAAGAAACGCCTGTCGAAAGACCTATCGCCCAAGGTCGCTATTTAACAAGACGCCTGAAAAATCATTCAGTGCCACCTTTGCGCAGACTCTCTTTATCCTTTGAGTAGCTTAAGCTAATTATTTATTCATTCAAGGTATAAACTTAACAAAAGTTTGGACTATTGGGAACTTCAAATTTTTGAGTCAGAAAAAGGTCCATCAATCGGATACTTGCTTGGAAAGAACCACCACATTCCATAACATTGGCGCTGCAAATGGGATCCGATCCAGTGGCGTCTGTAATTAGTCAGATTTTCCTCGTCCTTTTAATTGGATTTAGTGGGAGTTTTTAGGATTAGTTATACACACCCAGTCACCAGTTATAGCTTGAACTAATTACTTGCAAGTCTGTTTTGTTATCTTTGGGGGAGAGAAGCAATTTTCCTGAGGTCAGGAGACTCGAGAGTGCCTCATCTGTGTATCGTATAGTTGGAACGGTCTAAGAAAAGCCCCCATCGTATACGTAGTTGGTATCGTCGCACTACACACCACGTCTAAATAGTATTGCAGGCCCGTCAGAGAGACGTTCATGCTACCAGTTGCGTCTCACCTATTTTCAAGGTGTGAAATCCTTCCGTTGAATCACCTCTTATCAATTCAGGGTCTGGAGCAACCGCCTGATGCCCCAGATAAGCTCGTAGGCCGTATAATAAGTTTAGGAGAGTTTGTTTATTTTCCCGAGTCATTTGGTTTAGACTCCGTGACGAGTGACAAACACAAATGGATACTGAATAAACTAAAACATTGATAGGAATTATTTGGATATTGTTAGTTCCGGAGTGGCTATCTTTGTTAAAGAGCAATAGGCTATCCAACACGAGGAAAAAGTGTTAGAAAAAGTCAAGATCGAGGAGTACCAAGAAAAGGTTCGGTTAGAGCAGGATTTAGTGCCTCATTGCAAGGTGAAATATTGTTGGATTGACAATGAAGCCTCACAGATGAATGCCATATGAAGGCTTTAAATGGGCACACACATAATTTTGCACATGCAAGTAATCAAAAAATATATAACATTTTGTCATGTAAATAATAATATCTACTGTTCTTGTAAAGGACTATAGGCAAAATGAATTCGAGTCTTTCACACGCTTACACTCACACGCATATATACCTACATGCACACACGAGGCCACACAGTAAGGCAGTTGCCGCAGTATCTGTCGAACAATATTGGGTCGCGTAAATTCTGGGAAACGCCACAGCTGTACAAACAAACGTCGAAGCAGGTGCAGTCATTGACTACGAGCTGAAGACAGGAAATCTTATTTTCGAACTTTGAGATAAAGATTTCTCTATCCCCCTATACACACAAACATTCAGTCGAGTAAGCGCCACCCAAACTGTATCATTGGCTAACAGTGGGCCACTTCATTATTTTCGATGCATTATATACCCTCCTGGGTAGACCCCCAAGAGGTCAGCCAGTCAAGGACAGTCTAAATAGGCTCAAACATTAGTAGGTCTTCCTCAAGTACCCGACATACGTTCAATCAAATTCATTGAACCTAAGCCTGCCGAGTTATCCGCCCAATAAAGAGGTCTTGAATCCGTCTTCCGAAATTCCTTTACCTGCGGGTAATCAACCGGTCCTATTACCCAATCTACCCCGTAAGGGCACGGCGATTTGCTTTCCTGGACGCCATGCTGACTGGGCTCAACGCCCCGTCCGGTCCCAGCTTAGCCTCTTCTTTCTGACACCCTGTCTTCTTACCATGCTTCCTCACTTTCCATACAACCTCTCTGACAACTTTCTCTGGTCGGCCTCTCTCACCCAACCATCCCAGATCGGGGCTGAAGGGGAAGTGGACAACGCCCCCTCTCCCCTGAGCTCACGTTTGGGGTGGGGGGTTTTTAACAACCTGCTTCACCCCTGCCCTCACCTTCCTCACATAACCTTTCTCCTTTCACAGTCTATCAATTTTACGCCCAGCCCAAGGTGGAGCCGCCATGCCGAAGCGCTCCCTCGCCACTGGGTGGGAAGAGTGGTCCCAAATGGCGGCAGCTGGTTTTTTCGGACCCGTATTCACCGCTCGAAGGGCAGGCTACTGTGTGGGGTGATTACCGTTTGCGTCGCGTGAAAATACCAGGGTCAACATGCCCCAGAATGAATCTAAAATAATCTCGCCCTTCACCAGCATCGGAGCCGCAATCGGGCAGCTCCACAGGGGAAAAGCAAGTCCAACACTCTGTGCTTTCTCAGGGGACCCTCCAAACCCCTCTGATCGTAGCGGAGGCCTACTCTTCTCTTATGCCCACGGATGCAGGGGACTCCCTCCTCACCCCTTCTCTGGAGTCGCCTTTGGGCAATCCCCTCCTTTTCTTTTACAGGGGACTGTAAAGAAAGCACGCAGGCGGCCCAATATTGACCTCGATAGGGCCAACACCCTTAGAGGATCAAGGGAAGGCAAGGCCCGTCGGTCCGTGCCCTACAACGTCCGGCATTCGGGCGCTCTCAGTTTACAGGGGGTCACTCACTGTAAGCCTCCCTCTCTTCCCCGACATGCCGACTTGCCGACCCTAGACGAGACAAAAAGTTCCTCGAATGTGAGAATGTGATCCGTCTTGTCTGGAGTCGAACCCGGGATCGGTTACAAGCACAAAACCCCAGTCCGCCCATGTGCAAGCTTCTCCTCAGATGGCTCGAGCCCCCGAGGATCCACAAGGAGAAGAGGGATCTGCTCCCCTGGCTGGTGCCCCTGTGACGGCCAAGACCTTTTCCATTTCAGAGAAGGATCTTCCTGAGGCCGGTCCATCTGGCCTAGGGGTTCATTCCGGTGGAAGAGAAAAGCTGGTTCATTCCCAAACCTCCTCTCCTAAAAAGAAAAGAAACAGGAATACAAAAAAGACTAAGGGCTCATCTCTCTCCGCGGAAGTTCAGGGTCCGCTGCCGTTTAGGTAAGCGACAGGTCAAGATCGGCCCTTCCGACCCCGTTGCTTCCCCGGGTGGGGAGGCCATGACTAAGCCCAAAATTGCAAGTGCGCAGAGCCGAGCCTCAATTACCCAGCGTTTTCGAGCCCGCTGGCTTCATACGCTTTCTAATTAATCACTCCACTGATGGCAGCATGTTGGCCAAGGGCAACATGTTCCATCAGAGAAGAGCACTAGCTAGCCTATTTGGTAAAGAGCCGAAGGTGACCCGTTTCTCAGACGGGAGCCTTCTTGGGAGTCGTCGGATCCCTACAAGGTGGCCATGATTAGTGCTCTTGGGACATTTGATGGCACCCCGGTGAGTGTGTGTCCGCATTCTACCATGAATTTGTGAAAGGAGAAGTTTATGGGAGGAAACTCATGGACTACTCTATAGATGACATCACATTACAGCTCGCTGACCAAGGAGACGTCAAGGTTGAGCGTGTATGAGAAAACAGAGAGGGACCCCTAGACCCACCCTTACACTCTTCATCGCGTTCGACTGTGACAGGCTCCCTGAGTCGGTGCTCGCCGGTTGGAATCGCTACCGCGTGATGGCATTCGTGCCACTGCCACGGAGGTGCTACTATTGCCACCGCTTCGGCCACATGAATCGCTCCCGGAGACGCACAAAATCGCGGTTACCCGAAGTCTGTAAGTTGCTCCAAGGCCGCACACGATGTCCAAATCGTGTGTGGCCAACTGTACCAATTTGGGAGAGCCGCATCCAGCTGCTTCGAAGCAATGTAGTGCGTATCTCCTTGAGAAGGAAATCCTGGCCTTTCAGGCCCAGGATCAACTCTCAGTCGTGAGGCTAAGGACGTCTTATGCCTCAATGTACAGAAAGACACCCTCTTCACAAGGCCTATGAGCACGGTCGTTTCTAAGCCCCTTCTGTAGGTTCTACCCACCCTGAGCGCTCCCCTGGTGTAGCTGGCGGTACAAAGGGTTCGGAGACCAGATTGTGATTTACAGCGACTCAAAAAGTGCCATGAGTGCTCTCGGGGCATTGGAATCTTCGCATCCCTTGGTAGCAATATCCGTGACGCTACGGTTTTGGCGAGCCGGGCGGATGTCGAAATTATCTTATGCTGGTTTCCTGGCCATGTAACAATTGCGAGGAATGAGCGCCGCAAAGAGTCCGCGAGGACTGGGCGACCAGACCAGTGTTTCGCTCTTCCTCACAACGAATACATGGCAGGAATGTGGACTGCCCTCCAGGCGGCTTGGTAAAGAAGAATGGAGGCGGTCGAAGGGAACTTAAAGTTGAGTGCCATTGCGCCGCGACTGTTCCCATAGACCAATCCCCTAATGCCGCGACGGCTTCTGGTTGCTTTCTGTCGTCTCCGAATTAGGCACACTCGTGGGACGCACCGCCATTTGATGGAACGCTCGCCTCCACCTTATTGTGAAGACTGCGTTTTCCCCAGACTGTTCTGCACATTCTTGTTGAATGTCCCAGTCTGGGTGATTACGCGCACGTTATCTGTCCCGGTGCCGGGACGAGCGATGTTTCTACCGCTTATCTTGTACTCGGAATGGATTCGTGCACACTGACTTGTGGATTTTACGAATTTTTGGAGTAGGCTGGCCTCCTCCACCTTATTTGAGTGTTTTTTTGTCGGTCGCATGTTCCTTGGGGAGGTGGGCCTATCCCCGACGCTAAAGCGGGCTTCCTTCTTGCCTTTTTGGTTGTTTTTTTAATTTTTTTTAGCCTCATTTTTTATCGTTATTATTTGTTATGTACATATTTTTATTTGTTTCTAAATATAGCCTAGTAATAGGCTGGGTTGAGTACGGCGACTTATACCCAATTAGGCAGTCGCCAGATGGGCTCCTAAATTTTTTAAAAACAAAAAATGTCAAGATCGCAATCAGACGGCCCAAAATCCACTGTAATGTTGGGAAAGACTCGATAGGAACAACCCCTTTAGGGTAGAAAGGAATAGCAGGGCCTGCCAGTCCGTGTTCCCTACAGTCCTGTATTTCTACTTCGCAGGGGATCTGGGTACCTGCCCCTTTCCCCATCTTTCACAAAGACGAACCCGGAAAGGACAGATTCATCGACTGTGATTCATGATGCTTTGCGGCGGATGGCCACTTGAGGCCCTTCATGAGATGGACATTGTCCCAGAGGTGACCAAGCACCAGACGGCATGATCTCTATGGGGTCGAAACCGACTCGTTTTCGCACCGAACCTGAGTCTTCCCAGAGCAAGCTTCTCAGGCAGTTCGGGCCCCCAGAGGTCTCATAAGGAGAGGAGGGACCTCTTTCCCCAGCTGGTGCCCCTTTGACAGTTAAGACTTTCCTTCTCACATAAGGATCCTGCTAGAGCCGGTCCGTCAGCCTAGGGGCTCCTCGCCCCCAAAACAAAAGAACAGGAAGAAGTTAAAGGTTCCTGTCCCTCTGCGGGGGTTCCGAGGAAAGACGGTTCCGCTGCCGTTTTGGCAAGCGATTAGGCCAAAATCGTGGCACCCTTAGGTTGTGGGCCAGACTAAAACCAGAGTTTTAAGTAGGTTGGGCGGAGCTACGACTACGTCGGGCCCATCACTAAAACACTATCTGGCGTTTTCTAGCCGCCTGGCTTCAAACACCTGGTTATTCGTTCCACTGATGGCCCCATGTTGACCAAGGGCAACATGATCCATCAGAGGAGAGCATTAGGTAGCTTGATTGGTAGATAGCCTGAGGTGACCCGTTTCTCGGACGGGAGCCTTCTGACGAATGCGTCATACCCTTCCGAGGCGGCCATGATTAGTGCCATTCTGCCACTTAATGGCTCCACGGTGAGTGTGACGCAGCATTATACCATTAACTTCGTGAAAGGAGTGGTTTATGCGAGGGAACTCGTGGGCAACTCCATAGAAGCCATCACCTTAGAGCTGGTTAACTATGGGCTGGTGAAGGTCGAACGCATGATGAGAAAATCTTGGGGGGGGGGGGGGGGCTCGAGACCCACCAATAAATTCTTCGCCTTGTTTGACCGTGACAGGCTCCCTGAGTCGGTGCGTACCGGTTGGTATCGCTACTGTGTGAAGGCATTCGTTCTACTGCCGCGAAGGTGATAATACTTCCACAGCTTCGGACATAAGAATCGCTTCATATAGAGGTGCAGAGTCAGGTTTAACCGAACTGTGTGTAAGTTGCTCCAAGGTCGTTCATCATAAGTCCTTATTGTGATGGCCAAATGTGTCAATTGTGGAAAGCTGCAACCCATTTATTCGAAGTAATGTGGAGCTTATTCCCTGGAGAAGGTAATCCTGGCCGTTCAGGCTACGAATCCTCTCTTATTTCCCGTTCCTGGCAGTGTCTGGGAAGTCTTATTCGTTAATTTAAAAAAAACGCCTCTGCTCCTCCCCCATCTAGGCCTATGAGCACGTTCGTTTCGGCGCCCATTCATAACCCTGCTTCTACGGGTTCTTCTCACCCCGGGCGCACCCCTGGTATAGCTGGTGGCACAAAGGATTCACACCCAGCCTCGCATTAAATAAGCCCACTACCCCATCTCACAGCTTTATCTTTTCGTGTATGGCGACAGGGCTCAGCGCACCCATCGAGTCGTTAAACTCGTAGGAAGCAACACCACTGAAGATTGTCGCGAGGCCATCTTCTGGGATTCTAAAAGTTTCTCCCAGGAAGAAGGACAGCAGCTCAGGAGTTTTGGCTCCTACGCCCCCACCCAAGACTGGACTGGGTGGATAGGAAAGGGTGGATCTGTAGTGCCACAATGCAAGGTAAAATAGGATTAAAAATGAAGCCTCACAAATGAGTGTCATCTTCCTATAAAGTCTTTGAATGGGCACGCAAATAATTATGCAATTAATGTACTAAAATTGTATGGCATTTGGCCATGTAAATGGTAATATGTAGCATCTGGTCAGGTAAATGTAATATGTAGCCTTTCGTCATGTGAATGGTAATATATAGCATTTGGTCAAGTAAATCATATATACTGTTTTTGTAAGAGCTATAGCCACAAATGAATTCGAGACGCTTTCGCGCTCAGAAAAGAGATTTCTGGCGCTATCTTTTACTGGGGGCGCCGAAGCAGCTGTGCGAACATGTTTATCATGACGCACCGAGCTGAAAATGGGGGAGACGGTAACCTTGAATATTCTCACAGAGCCGTGAAACGAAAAATCTTATTCTTGAAATTTTTATCAGTCACCGATATGAAGATTGTCTGGCGGAGGGACTACCTACTCCCCTACTCTCTATCCCCATGAACACACGAATAAACATAGTCAAGGAAGCTCAGTCCAAACTGAACCAATGGTTAACAGTGGGCCACGCCCACTATTTTCGACACATTTAATACCATCTTGACTAGACTTCAGAAAGAACAGTAAGAGAGTAGTCAGTTTCGAGGAAGCGTAGGCCATAGTAGACCCAAACATTTGTAGGCCTGCCTCAAATGCCGATATAAGTTTAATCGAATTCATTGCGCCTAAACCTACTGAGTTTTCCGCCCAATAACGAGTCCTTGAATCCATCTTCCAAGATTTCCCTTTCCTAAGTGTAAACTGGTCCTCTTACCTATCCTACAGCGCCCGGTAACTCAGTACCCCAAAAGCGCTACGTCGAAGTTAAGCAACATTGGTCCTGGTTTGTACTTGAATGGGAGATGCCCAAGTTGACCTCTAGCAGTGAACATCTAGCAAACCCACTCTTGACCACCACCAATGACTCCCTATAGATCATCCAAAGGAAGGACGAGCCCAGCCTCTGAAGCCAAACCACCCGCAAATATTTCGAAACGGAGAGGAAAAGACTCGCATAGCGAGTCCAACATCTGCCGACAAGTCCTCAAAAGCGACAGTGCATTCAGCGATTTGTTTGTCTAACAGTGACCGGATTCTGCTGTCGGGAAGCGTACGGCCAAACCCCTGAGGTTTTTCTCTTCCAAGAGAGCTCCCTGCATCTCCTAGCTAGGCCCGGTGTCCATATACATTCAATGGAATTTCCACGGACTCCGGGCCAGCTGGGAGGAGCTGGGTATGTTCGTTTCCTTTCTCCGTTACTATCTTTTTGCACTAGACCATGCTAGGCGCATGCCATTTGACAACCTTGCCGAGGTATAAGGGTTTTGCGAACCAATACTACGGGATGGGTGTCGGACAGGTGGATGCGCTAGATAGAAGGTATTCTTTTATTTCTGGGTAGATTCCGATTTCGATGCGGGGGACATCCTCCGCGTCGTGGCACGTTTGCCGAGGCCCTTTCTACTGTTCCGGGATTTGAACACTAAACACCCTCTATGGCGAGACTATTCGATCAATCCCCGTGGTCAGGTCCTAGATGAGCTGGAGATATGTTATAAATGTGGATGAATTTACGCATCACTGCCCGATAACTGCTTTATTTTCGTGTCTTGATATATCCCTGTGCTCTCTGGATGCACAGACTGATTTGGGTTGGGAGGTGTATAGGTTTGGTTTTAGATGAATATTGCGGCAATATCCTAGATAGCTCTCATCACAATAAACATAAAAAACTATATTTCGTTATTCAAGGGAATGAAGTTAAATGCTAACGCGAAATCTAAATTTTGCAGACAAACTTCCTTAGGCCTAAATTTGAGGGACGTTGGGAAAACGTTTATTAAAAACAAATAGTTAAGAAAATATATATTATTGAATAAACAGTTATTATTGAAAGGTGAATTTATACAGTAACAGTTTATGATTGGATTGAATTATGCTTGTGAATTAAATTTGCATGAGTTAACGAGAATGGATTTACAATTGATAAATATGGTTTGGTAATTAGAGTACAACATATAATGATTGATAATTAGAATATAATTGGTAATTGGATAATGGTTAAATAGATTGTATTATAAGTAATTTGTAAGTAGTAATTGTTAAATAGATTGTATATTTAAAGAGTAATTTGTAAATTGAGTATAACAATTGATGATTGATAATTAGATTGGGTAGTGTCAAATAGTTTTATAAATTAATTGTTAAATGAAAATTATAATAATTGGGAAATTGATTGGCAATTAGTAATTGATTTATAGTTGATAAGTAGTAATTGGTAAATATTGGTAATTTGATTGGTAATTATTAATTGGTAAATTGTTTGATAAATAGTAATTGGTAATTATTTTGATAAATATTAAATAGATTATAATGGAGTTGAATGGGTCTGTAAATGAGAAAAGATTCACGCATTAATTCGGGATTCTTTTGGGAAATATTTAGCTAAACAATTACAATTCAAATATTTATAGACTTGATTCACCGATGCGAGGCCAGCAATGCGAATGAACCTCATGGGTTAATTTTAAGACGCTTGGGAAAGCGGGTGTACCAATCTCGATTTAAGTCATGGTTACCAATCCTACTTGAAATTATATATATATATATATATATATATATATATATATATATATATATATATATATATATATATATATATATATATATATATATATATATATATATATATAGAACTACAGAAATAACCAGCAAAGACCCTAAGGTCCGCTCAAGGCCAGTCCGCTTACACATTCTAACGTTAGTGTATCATGCTTTTTTTTTTGTTATATATATATATATATATATATACAGTGGCGGCAACAAAAAAAGTGACATTGAATATTGGCAACAGAAATCGATACACAAAATCGCTTTCACGATTTTACTTGCCAACAAGCCAATGAAAAGGGGCAAGGCTTATGCCGCGAGTGGATGACTCTCCTGAGCTAAGACAACAGAACTGCGCTTTATTGGAACTCACTGTCTCGTTTGAGCTCGTACAGTGAGGTTTTAGTGTACAACGCTCCAGCGTGCTGATTTCCTGCATTCGTGCCTACATTTGACGTGCTATAACTTCTGTGCAAGTGGATACAATGGGGCAGTAAAAGCTTTATATGACAGAGAAAAGCTGCGCCTTGACCCTATTAGAGCAAGGAAAGTCTTTTATTGATGTATCAGCAGATTTAGGAACCTCAAGAAATACGATTTATCGCCTAAACGGGCAGCTGAGTTATTGCCACCAGGTAACATACAAAAGAGGAAGGAGGGCATTGGTGCAGCTAGGAAGACATCTCCAAGGACTGATAATATCCTAAGGCGTGAAGTGATGTCAGACCCTTCTGTAACCTCCGCTCCAATCAAGAAAAAACACCCAGACCTCCTCCAGAATGTCGCCCTCAGGACCATCCATCATCGCTTAAAGAAGGATCTAGGCCTACCGGCTCGCCGCGCTGCCAAGAAGCCACTTCTTACCAAGGCTATGAAGATGAAACGGCCCAATTTTTGCAAGACCTATAAACATTGGACAGCTGCTCATTGGAGAAAGGTCATGTTCAGAGATGAGAGCAGCTTTAGGCTGGTCAGAGGAGAGTCAAAGATCGTGCTTGTCCCAGCAATGTGTCTCGGTATGACCCAAAATATACTGTGAAAACTGTGAAGCACCCTGATAGTGTGATGGTGTGGGGTTCCTTTAGTGGAAACAAGGGCAGAGGAGGTCTGTACTTCCTTCCCAAGAATGTAACCATGAGGGGGACTAACTATCTTGAAGTTTTGAGGCAGCACATGATGCCATGTTGGGAAATTCATCAGTGTAAATTTTTAAGGCATGATGGTGCCCCTGCTCACAGGTCCCAGTTAGTAAAAAGGTTCTTCAATGATAATAATATTAGTAATTTGGAGTGGCCTAGTCATTCCCAGGACCTAAATCATATTGAGAATGCTTGGAATCTCAGGAAAACCAAAGTTCAAGAGACAACACCCGGCATCATCAAGGACCTGATAGAATCACTGAAGAAGATCTGGGTTACGATCGACCCCACCTACTTGGCAAACCTCGCTGAATCAAGGCCCAATCGACTCAGAATGGTCATCAAGTGCAAAGGCAACATGACCAAGTATTAACTTTCATGAAATATTCATAATAAAATATGTAAGTTACATTTTTCTGTTTCATTTTCCCCGAATTGTCACATGTCACTTTTTTTGTTGCCGCCACTGTATATATATATATATATATATATATATATATATATATATATATATATATATATATATATATATATATATTAACTGTTTCAACTCTACGGTACACACTTATCTACATGTGTGCCCCTGACATGCAGGTTTAGCTATCCCTCAAATTCACTAACACGCTTCTTCGAACCAGGTCGGACGGGGGTTAATAGGACAGTACTCTCTTTTCCCGCAGGCGTCGCCTGCTAATGATGAAAATAATATAGGTATAGTACAGACAGAAAAAGAAATGGGGAATTCACATTCACTACATACATGGAGTCATCGCTGGCATCTTTCTATTCATAATTTCATTTTAATCCTCAACTTCTTATAATATATCGACGTTTTAATCTGTGCTCCTACTACGTTATATTTACACTATTGAAGTACTCATCAAGTCAGTTTTTGAACATATTAACTGACGTGCTTTCAATTACACGGTTGGGAAGGCCATTCCACGTTTGCGTGATTTTAAACGTGAAGTAATTTGAGGCAATAGTAGAGTTAAATCGCTTGTTCACTAATTTTAAACCATTTTGGCGTGTGTTGGCCCTTTCGTTCAGCTCGAACAATAGTCTGTAATCAATATTAGTAAATCCTTTTAAGATTTTGAATAACTCTATAAATTGTCCACGTAATCGGCTACTTTCAAGTGATAGTAGGTTTAATGAGCGTAGTCTATCTTCGTACGGTTTGTTTCGGATTTCAGGAAATAGTTTCGTAGCCCTACGTTGCACTCTTTCTAACTGCGCTATATCCTTATTTAGGGAGAGACACCAAAATTGGACCGCGTATTCGAGGTGTGGGCGCACGAGCGATTTGTATAGTGGCATGATTATATCTTTTGATTTGAAAGTAAAGAGAGAGAGAGAGAGAGAGAGATAGATAGAGAGAGAGATAGAGAGAGAGATAGAGAGAGAGAGAGAGTTACAAGGAGTTACAAGGAAAGTAAGTACCTAGGAGACCTTACGGTCCATTCAAAGAGGGTACCTTTGGAATATTAATCGAGAGAGAGAGAGAGAGAGAGAGAGAGAGAGAGAGAGAGAGAGAGAGAGAGAGAGAGATAGGTAGAGAGATAGATAGATAGATAGAGATATATATATATATATATATATATATATATATATATATATATATATATAGAGAGAGAGAGAGAGAGAGAGATATATATATATATATATATATATATATATATATATATATATATATATATAGAGAGAGAGAGAGAGAGAGAGAGAGAGAGATATATAGAGAGAGAGAGGAATAAATATTTACATTTGTAGGGGTATAGACGGCTACAATACTGCCCCACCGAGAGAAAAGCTTGCACAACACAAGGTATTTACATAAATTTTAGTCTATATAGCGGCGAGGCCTTACAACGCGTCCAGAACGGGTTATGATGCCAATTGACTGACTCGGATTTCGAGTCAGGTGGCGATTAGTAGTGACACTCGTTTGAGGCGGGAGATTGTCGCCAGCGAGGACCGGAGCATCGGGTGACGATTGTTTTGGACCTCCCGAAAAGGCGACTGTTGGGAGTTGCGCGTTGTTCGCATGGTGTTCTTCAGCTGCTGTCGAGTGGTCTTGCAACAAAAAGGGAGGCGGCAGCAGTTGGGAAGAAGAATTGGGGGTGTAAAGATGGTTGGTGGAGGGTTTGCGAGTAAAGAGGTGGGAGGAAATGCTGCAGTTTGATTTGAAACAGCTGAAGAAGGGTTCAAAAGTGGAGTTTGTTGGTTGGGAAGTGTTGAAGGAATAGTTGGGTGCGGAAGGTAGGCTGGGATGACCACTGGACCTATATTAGTGGAAGAGAAAGGTAGTGGCTGTTCTAGATGAACGGCCCCTATGAAAGCGGGTTTAAACCGATCGATGGAAACCGTATCCTGCTTGGTGCCAAGCTGCAGTACAAAGAATTTCGGCTTCCTGGAGACGACGAGAAAGGGTCCGTCATAGACAGGTTGCAAGGATGTGCGAGTGGAATCGCGACGGACAAAAACATGAGAGCAAGTTGCCATCTCCTTTGGCACGAAGGGTTTCTGATTAGCATGCACTCTTGAGGCGGTCGGCTATACCTCAGACATCGCCCGTACTAAATTGTACGTATGCAACAGGAGGTATGTCGGAAGGAATAGGACAGTCAGCGGAAGAAAAGAATTGACCTGGAAGACGAAGTTGCGTACCATATACAAGTTCCGCAGCAGAACAATTCAAATCCTCTTTCAAGGAGGCACGAATTTCCAAAAGAATTAAGGGTAGCTTGTCCACCCAAGTGATGTTGGGGTCAGGGGAGCGTAAGCTTCCCTTGAGAGTCCTGTGAAAACGTTCCACCTTAGAGCTACTTTGGGGATGGTGGCTAGTGGTACGGAGACGAAAGGAGCCAAGCACTTACATGAGTACATCCCATTGGTGGGATTCAAATTGGCTACCTCGATCAGTCATGATCGTTGATGGGACACCAAAACGAGCAACCCATGCTGAGACGAAGGCTTGAGTTACAGGTGGAAGCTCTGATGTCGGGGATAGGAACTGCCTCTGGCTAAGAGGTAAAACGATCGATCATGGTGAGAAGGTAAGTGCAACCACACGAAAAGGGCAGAGGATCAACCAGATCGATGTGAACGGCGTCAAAACGTGCCGATGGAAGTATAAAAGCAGCCAGAGGGGACTGCACAATGCACAATGAGAGAATTGAATTAGGAAATAATAAGTGAGAGGTAATTACAATTATACGAATGAATGAGATAATTAAATTGAGAATTGTTAAGGAATACTACGTAAATATAATTGAATTCTGGATTACAGGATGGTATTGAAGGATGATATTATAGCATTGTATTACAGGTATAATTGACTTGTGAAGAGGATGGAAATTGTAGGATAGTATGGTTGACTTGTGAGGGAGGCAGTATGAAAGTAGTGAAATGTAAGGTAACTATGATGGACTGTGAATTGGGATCTGCAATGACAGAAGTAACCAGAATTAGGACCTACTCTCGTATGGCAGTTTGCAGAGAATAAGTGAGAGAGGATTTATAACTGACCTTGATTAGAAGTAAAGTGGGGCACAAGTGAGTTAGGTGATTGCTTCAAAGCGGGCAGCTAAAGAGGTGCGTTCGCTTGTGTGTTGGTGTAAGGGAAAATATTTTACTAGAGGGATTTTTGTGGAATACATTTTGAAAGTAAAATTGGTTTCCCGTTTATGTTGAGATGGAATACAATTTGAATATATATATATATATATATATATATATATATATATATATATATATATATATATATATATATATATATATATATATATATATATATATATATATATATATATATATATATATATATATATATATATATATATAGATTAACCCTTTAGGTCCTGAATTCAACATGGGTAAATAAATCTTTTTATATTATTTTTTCCAATGAAAAGCATACTGAGATTGTTGGTACATAAAATATTAATAGTAGTAGTATATTTTTTATGAGGAGGACGTTTTCGTCCTCATCGGCCCACTGTCATAAAAATTCTAAAATGGTTAAAATTAAAAAAACCTGTATAAAGAAATGTTTATTCCTTTTTGTGTATCATCAGTGCTCTAAGAAATATTGTTATATTGTTCAGAACCATTTATAAAACCTTTTTTTTATGCTTATGAAATATAAACAATGTTTTTTTCTTTTGAATTACTCTGTACGAAACTTCAAGAAGCAGTTTTTTTTATTATCGCAGCATAATTGGACATTGCATTTCACACAGTATAAAACAATCTTTCTTTTACATCCAGGTAGTTTACAAACCTGTCTGTTGTTGCTTATGGCAGGAAAATCCCCAAAGCCATCATGTCTAATATCCTTTGTAGGCATTGGATGAGTAGAATTGCCCATTTTTCTGCTTTTTTATAATCATTTTCAACGTTTGATCGCCTTCTTCTTTTTTATAGCAATCCTTTCCACCAAACAGCAGTGATTGTGTTATACTCAATTTGAAATTCAACAGTGGAAGTTGTTGTTTTCCAGGAATTGCAAGTTTATCGCACCCCTTCTGTAAAGTAGCCAGATGTTTACCACAATCATGTCAGTCAAATGAAATGTTATTTTGTGATAATATTTCCTCGTTGGAAAGATATTCTGTATAAAGCAATGCATTGATCATGCAGATTAACTCCTCCCACATGGTCATTGTAACATTTGTCAGTATTAAGACAAGGAATTGAGACTTGAACTTTGCTTTTTTTATCATATCTCTGACATTTACCCATTGGCTTAGCTTGCAAAAAGGTAGAAAGCAAACAGACAGATCGGGTGTATACCCATTTCACTGCTGTCAATGTTATGTCATCACTAGCATTTTTGTACTCCTCATGAGTACCACAATCATGCAGTAGCAACTCTTTGTCAGCCTTGAAAAAAGTCCACGTAATCGGTTTGACTGGACAGTTCCTGTGCACCAAATACCCTTGTGGCAAAGTGTTTGAAAAGTGGAACTGATGAAAACCAGTTGTCCGTACAGCTTATGGTTTTTAAATGGTGGTATACATTCAGCAAGATGGATGACTGAATTGGAGCTTGGTCCAAGATCGAGAACGAAACTATTTTCCACTAGATTGATTTTACCGTGGAAAAAAAATCATATATATAACCATTACTATCTGCCAAAGCAAATATTTTAAACCCCCACTTGTGTGGCTTCTTGGGGATGTATTGCTTGAGAGCAGATTTTCCTTTATATGGAACCATCTGTTCATCAATGAACAATACTTCCTGCATATCAGCCTCTTTGAATTTTTTCCTAAGGTGATCCACCAAAGGTGAAGAGTTTATCATTTGCAATGGCAGTGGAATTATCCACCAAATGAAAATTAGACTTTATTAGCTGGAATCTATCTCTTGTCATTGATGAAGTTACTATCTCCTGAACCATAGGTGGCTTCTAGTGAAACTTTGTATTTGATATTTTACTAGTAGAAAACTAACCACTGCTCTAACTCATTCTGTTTCAAATCTAAAGGCTTATTTGGGTTCTTTTGAATGCTATATAAGTTTGATTGGTCATCAATCAGTTTTATCATGGGATAATCCATAAAACTCCTAAAATACCATATGGGCAGCCGCACTTCTCCTTCTTCTGTTGAATCAGTCGATTCAAAGCAGTTTGTCTATGAATCTCTTTATCACCGATACTCTGCTCCCAAAATAGTCACACAGTTTTATTTATACGAGTAGGTGGCTTAGTGGAAGGCGTTGAAGGGTTATTCCGTTCCAAAGGTTCATCTAGTTCCAATACCAGTGGAGTGTTCGAGTCATCGTCGAAAGAATCATCATCATCCGAGTTCATATCTTCCCCTACAAATACGCAGTAATAGGATTCAATGTTTATCAAAGAGGACAGAATAATCCTCGTAATCCCTAAAGGGTTAAATCATCCTGATTATTTGATTGGAGCACATTTAAATATAATAAAATAACCTGGGAGTCTTGGCATTATAGGAATGCCCTAGAGGGCATTGCTATAAAATTGGACGTAGGTTAAGACCTAACCCGACCAAAATTTTTCCAGTATCTACCTACGAACATCACACTCATCATCGCAGCCTCAAAAGGACAATTACTGAATCAAGATGAAAACAACAGACGAACTAACGCCATTCATTCGGGCAAAGTTTAACAAAAATTAATGACAATAATAGTGCTTTATAAAAAAAACCAGTGCAAATAAGTTTAAAAGTGTAAATTCAGTGCTTATTTTATAAGTGTAAATAATGAAAAAGCCAACGTTCGGTGATATGAATAATATTAATTTTGCTGGAATGAGCTGTCTGGCCTAGTTGAGAAGGAAGAAACCATGCCGATTTGACGGCAGTTGGCGTAAAGCGCGTTGGTCATAACGTTGTATCGCTGTGGCAGATCCTGGGGTTGGCTAGGTGGTCCTGATTTTCTCCAAGGTCGATTTAGGTGTGGGGAAGAAGTGAAGATTGAGGTTTACCGGCACCGGTCAGTAGAGTTATTTTCTGGAAAAGGTTTGTTTACGTTGACGCCGTCGATCGTTTTCCACGCTGCAACTCGAGTAAGTAAGACTTTCTACTTTGTATGATCTGGCAACAAGCTATCTAGGCCTCAACAATAGAAGGGGAGTTCAAAGTGTCGTCGGATGTAATAAAGCCATTCACTCGAAAGGGTGACGTGATGGCGTGGTTGAAGAAAGTAAAGTTGATGGCCAAGCTGGAAAATATAGCGGCCCTAGCAAGTTTCGTGCCATTATATTTGGAAGGTCTGCCTTAGCCATATATCTATAGATGAAAGAAAGTTAGCAAGCAGACGTCGATAAGATTGAGACCAGGCTAAAGAAAGCATTTACTGATGGGACTTTTGTGATTTATGGGAAGTTAGTGAATATGAGGTGTACTGGTGAAAGGTGGATGATTATGCCAATTGAGATAAGGAGATTGTCTAGCCTGGCAGGGTTTACCGGGGATAACTTTGAGCGCATTGTAGGGCTTAAATTTGTGAATGGGTTTCCTGACCACATATTTATGGAGCTTCAGCAGGCAGAAGACATTGCAAAAATATTAGTGAATGATATTATCTCCAAGGCCAGATTCTTGACTGCTTGTAGGGCTAGTCAAGTAGCAGCAGTAGCTGTTAATCAAGTAAGCAAGCAGCAGATTATGGGTAAAGAAGCTGTTAGAGAAAGTAAGACGCAGACTTTTAAAAGAAAGTGTTTTCGATATGGAGGACCACATATGGCAAGGTTCTGCAAGGAGCAAAGACCAATCCTGTGCTTTAGGTGTGGGAAAGAAAGGCACATGGCCATGCAGTGTGACCAGGCCAACTAGAAGCTGGGGGCTGTTGAGCCAGCAGCTACCCCCTCAACAGAAATGACGCCGAATGTACTGCCAGTTGTTGAGGCATCATAAAGGGGAGCACTGGTGCGTGCGCTGGTTGATACAGGGTGTTCAACTACAGTGGTGAAGTCTCAGCTGGTGGATTGCTGTGAGGGAGAGAGTCATGTTAGCGATTGGCGGGAGAGAAGTCAAATGCAAAGGAAAATGTTGGATTGAGCTGGTGGTGGGTGGGACACACCAGGAAGTGCAAGCAGTAGTGATTGATGAAATTGTTAATGGTGCTGATGTGGCGATGGGAATAGACGTTGTTGAACGGCTCGCGGTCGTCACCATCAGTAAAGAGACTGTGAGATTCAAGGGGAATCCTTGTTTGGCAGTTGCTGTAGAAGAACAAAGAAGCTACGAAGAGAAAGGCAGTGGGTGTTTAATTGAAGATAAGGTTTTTACAGCGAGATTTGATGGCCGGTATTGGATTATGAAGATAAGCCACCTGTGTTAAAAACTTAATCTCTTGCTACGACAAACAGTTGACTCAGAGAAAAAGAGAAAAGTTTGAAAAAGAGGTAGAACACTGAGTAGATGAAGGTATCCTTATACCTTGGAAGGAGGAGGTTGAAAATAGCGTTCTGCCGCTAATGGCAATTGAACAGCCGACTAAGAGAAAAGTACGTCCTGTTTTAGGCTATTGAGAGTTGAATGCCTATGTAAAGAGTCACCCCCGAGACGAGGTGACTGATGTGTGCAATGAGGTTATGCGTGAGTGGAGGCAGGTGGAGGGAGGTGCGACTCTTGTTGATTTTAAATCCACTTATCTGCAAATAAAGGTTGCAAATGAATTATGGAAATACCAACTACTCAAGTATAAAGGCCGTACATTTTGCTTGACGCATCATAACAAAAATCCTGAGAACCGTGTTCTCTAATTCAGAGGAGATACAGCTGGCCAGAAGCTCATATATTGACGACATCTTGGTGATGAGTCACAGGTGTCTACTAAAGAATTAGTTGGCCATATAAATAGGTTTGGTTTGATTACAAAGCCGCCAGGGCTTCTGGATGGAAGAGCAGCACTTGGGACTTAAACTGCAAAGGAATGAGAAAGGTGAGCTTATTTTTTTTCAGGAGGAATGAGCTGCCATGTATAGTGAAAAATCTTACAAGGAGGGAGTTGTTCTCTGTATGTGACAAGTTGGTCGGGCACCACCCCCTCATTTCCGATGCAAGTATAGTTTGTTTGCCTATTAGTATGCCGAGCGCATAATCTACTAGAAGATTATAATGCCTTAGAAAGTCAATACTTAATAACGGTCAAGTGGTATCTGCGACTACAAATGCCAACTAAATAATCGGCGAAGACTGGGGATCACTATGTCCGTGTGAACCTTACCGTGCACTTTTACTTTCCCGCCATTAGCCGTTGAAACATGTATATTAGATTTGCGCAATTAACCCTATTTCACCAATTTAGCCGGAATTATCGATGCACTCGCCCCCGGGTCGATTAAGAAATCACATATATTATTACACTTTAGCAGCGACAGTGAAAACAGACGCCATACCAGCGGCTGCGCTTGCAATGGCATGCCCGCCTAATTTTCCGCCGGGGTTGGCGAAGATGGCCTGGAGGTTAGGTTGCATCTGGACCTTCTCTTTTCTCTTGGGCCACCTGCACCAGGGTTTGCAGAATTTCGCTTTTTCCCCCCAAATATACATGTGAGCGGCAAACTACAGGTATTTATTTTTTTCCGAATGGTCGCACTCCTCCTGGTATATTACGCACGCTTTAATCACTATTACCGCGTAAGGGGCACGGCGATTTGCTCTCTTGGTCTCCGTGCTGACGGGACTCAGCGCCCCCTCTGGCCCCAGCTTGGTATTCTTTTTCTTCCGCTAACCCCTGCTTCCTCTTCTGTACCAATTCTCTTTCGTTTGTTTGGCGATCTCGGTATATCAGAGCTGTCTGTCATGGGGCGCGACCCCATTGCTGGGTCCTGCCTGAGCCGGAGTGGTGCTCTTGGGGGGTCTTTGCTTTCTCAACCGTTAAATTTCCGAGGCTGGCCGGCCATTTTTAAAACGATGGTTGGCTCAGGGGTCGACGGGCTCACCCTCCTGGTTGGGCCGGCGCTCCGAGTAGGTGTCGCGACGGTAGAGTGTGACTGCGCTGCGCGAGTTCGCACCTCCTTTTATACAGGGTGGGCCAAAAGTCACAGGGATTTTGAATTTTAATAGCTCACAAATCCATTAATTTGACAGTGAAAAGTTAAAAAAACCCGTCGTATTTCATTGTCAGATAATTAATTAAATTAATTATCTGACAATGAAATACGATGGGTTTTTTTATAATTTTCACTGTCAAATTAATGGATTTGCGAGCTATTAAAATTCAAAAACCCTCAGTGACTTTTGGCCCCCCTGTACTTTACTTTATATGGGTAATAATAGAAAGAGTCTCTCCCAGAAGTCGCAGACATTCTAGTACTACGCCTGTCAATAAGTCCTTTTTTTTCGTGCTTGTTAGATTCCTTCGCAGAAGACATAGATCCTGATTTGGATTATCATCGTTTTCTGGTCCTGAATTCCAGTTCCGGGTCTCTGCTTTCTAAACTGGACGTGTTTGATTTGAATGAGAAGTTTGAGTCCCGCTGTGGCGTGCCCCGCCGTATGTGGGCCCCTGTTGGTGGCAATTTAGTGATTGAGGTATCTTCGCAAGAGCAGTGTGGCGCCATGCGGGATTTGTCCTCCCTTTCGGAGGTCCCAGTTTCGGTTGTGCCCCACCCTCGCCTTAATTTTGTTAAGGGAGTGATTTGCTCCAACGAATTACTGCAATATGATGTCTCGAGATTAAAGGATAAACTTTCGTCCTAGAAGGTTATGGACGTTTATAGGGTGTATAAGTCTGTTGGCCCCGCTAAAGTTTCAACGAGTACGCTCATCGGCACTTCTGAGCATCAATTTGTTCGTTCTCGTTATCTTCGTGTCCCTGTGTCCTGTTATGTCGAGCTCCGCAGACGTTGTTTTAATTGCAACCAGTTTGGCCACATGAGCAGCAATTGTAGGCAGGCTCGTCGCTGTGTGGCCTGTACGTTGGAGTAACATGGCTCCTCTTGTCGGAATCATGAATGTTGCACCAATTGTGGAGGTTCCCATACCGCGGCTTTGCGTTCTTGTCCCGTATTCCTTTTTGAGAAGGATGTCCTGGCTCTTCGGGACTCCCTCAGGCTGGACTTTCGTGAGGCCCGTCGTAGGGTGCTGGGGTAGCTCGCCCCCTTCAGCCGTCTCTTCTCTGATGTTCTCCAGGTAGCGAGTTCCCGCCGTCCTTCTCCCGGTCGTCCCACTCCTTCTTTGTCTTCTCCTCGCAGTCCCTCCCTGCGGTTCCTCCATTGCCATTGGTCTCTTCTCATGTTTCTCCCTCTCTCGCGGACCGTGAGACCGACTGAGCTGAGACGCTGGAAGATATCCGGCAGTTCTTCCAGGCGTCTGCCCTCGCTGTTCCTTCCGTTCCTTTGCCTCAGCGCAAACGGAAGGTTCCTCCTCACCCCGTTCGTAGTCCAAGCGCGCTGCCTCTGATGAGGCTGTATGGTCCACGAGTCGGTTGTTGGGGCACCCTCAGTTTTGATGCCTTCTCCTTCCCGGTCCTCGCTGGCTTCCCTCGTTGGTATCACCGATTTCATCGTGAGGGCGGAGGTTCCCCGGTTCCGTCTTTCTTGCCTCCTATCCCGGTTCCTTCTTCCTTGTCTCTGACCTCTGTTCAGTCTTCGATGCGACCTACCCCAGTTCCGTCTCCCTTGCCTCCTACCCCTGTTTCTTGATCTCCTTCTGACCCTGTTCCTTCCTTTCCATCTAACCCGAATCCCTCCTTACCCCCTATCCATGTTCCATCTTCTTTGCATCTTAGTTCTCCTCCGTCTCTGCTCGATCTTCTTTTCCCTCCGGGCCATGAGCCGTCCACTTTGGGGATTCGGTCTGGCTCTCAGCTGTCGGTTCCCGCCGTACACGCTGCCAAGTCCGTGCCGAGTGCATCCCCGACTCATCGCAATTTATCCCTTGTCCCCTCTGGGTCTTCTAGTCAACGGTTTCCGCCATTAGAATCCCGACGTTGGTGTCGAGACGTTTTTTTGTTTTGTTTTTTAATTCAAGGGGCCATCTGGCGACTGCCGACTTAGGCATAAGTGGCCGTAAACAAACAGCCTAGTTCTAGGCTAGTTTAAAAAATTGAACAGGAAACAACAATAAAAAGAAATAACAATAACAAAAACAACAATTAAACCTGGTTAAATGAAGGGGAGAAGGCCGGCCTCCCCCCAAAAGTCAACAAGTCCACCAGTCAAAGTGCACGCATTTGTCCCGAGTACAAGGGACAGGCGGTAGCGACCCCACCCATCCCGGTACTAGGACAGGTGTCGTGCGCCAAGATCACCCAGACTGGGCCCTTTAACAAGAATGTGCCGAACAGTCTGGGGGACGACGCAGTCGTTGCAATAGGGAGCAGGCGAGCGCAACATCAAATAGCGATGCGTCACACGAGTGTGCCCGATTCGGAGACCACAGAAAGCAACCTGAAGCCACCGCGGCATTGGGGGATAGGTCCATGGGAACAGTCGCGGCGCAATATCACGCCACTTTAAGTTCCCTTCGACCGTCTCCCATCTTCTTTGCCAAGCTGCCCGTATTCCTGCCATGTAGTTGGTGTGAGGAAGAGCAAAACGCTGGTCCGGTCGCAGAGTCCTCGCGGACTCTTTGGCGCACTAATCGGCGCGCTCATTCCCCGCAATTCCTGCATGTCCAGGAACCCAGCAGAAGATAATCTCGACATCTGTCCGGCTCGCCAAAACCGTGGCGTCACGGATATCGCGAACCAGGGGATGCGGAGATTCCAATGCCCCGAGAGCACTCAGGGCGCTTTGTGAGTCGCTATAGATCACGATCCGCTCTCCGAACCAGGCACGTCGCGTAATCTATCGTACTGAGTGGTGTATTGCCACCAGCTCGGCCGTGAAGACAGACACAGTGCCTGGTAGAGCCCCGCTGACTTCAAACAGAGGGGATACGGCGTGGAAGCCGACCCCCTCTTGGGACTTGGAGCCATCCGTATACACTTGTACGGTTCCAGCGTGACACGATGTGTGCTCCAAAAAGGTCGAACGCAATACTCCCGGCGCAGTACATGCTTTGGGAGCAGAGGCGTGGTGACAAATAGCCAAATGTGGTACCCTCCAGGGTGGCGTCCTGGGAAGAACCAGGGGCGCCACCGGCCCGAGAGCTATATCTACCTCTCGAAGGAGTTTCCTGGCCCAAAACCCAAAGGGCTTAGGGTATGACTGGCGTCTCCCGGCGGCATAGGCACCATCGAGATCAGCTGCGGATGCAGTGAGAGCTGTTGGCGACTGAGGGAGGCGCCGGGCTCGCGCGTACATGCGAGTGATGCACTGCACGCGGCGCAGAGCAAGTGGCATCTCCCCAGCATCGACCAACAGGCTCTCAATGGGGGAAGTGCGGAAGGCATCGGTCACAAGGCGAAGGCCGGTGTGGTGGATCGAATCCACCTTCCGCAATAAACGCTCAGCTGCGGATGCATAAAACTCACATCCGTAGTCGAACTTCGAGCGAACAAATGATCGATAAAAAAGTAGGGCAGTAGCCCTATCAGCGCCCCAAGCGCTGAACGTCACGGAACGGAGAATTTCCATGGCGCGGGTACAAGAGACCCTAAGGCTGCGAATATGAGCCTCCCAGGTGAGGCGTCGGTCAAATACAAGACCAAGGAAACGGTGCGACTCAACCACATCCAGGCGCACCCCATTAAGAAACAAATCTGGGTCGGGGTGAAGCCGTGGATGGCGGCAGAAGTGCACCACCTTAGTTTTGGCCAAAAAACCCCAAAACCTGTGCGCTTCGGCATAGCGAGAGACGCGGTTCAATGCCTGTTGGAGTCGACGCTCCAGAGTTGGCATCTGGGCCGCGCCAAGAGAGATCGAAAGGTCGTCCACGTAGAGTTTAGCGAGAACATCTTTCGGCAGCACAGAGGTGAGGCCGTTGATGCTCAGGGCAAAGAGTGTGACACTGAGGACACTTCCCTGCGAAACACCCTGTTCCTGCTCCTTTGGGCCGGAGAGGGCTCCCCCCACCCGTAAGTGGAATCGACAATCTCGCAAAAATTCAGATATAAACATTGGGAGGCGTCCCCTCGCCCCCATCATGTGGAGAGTCTCCATGATTCCGTATCGCCATGCGGTATCATAGGCCTTCTCCAGATCGAAAAAGACCGTGGCGTAGTGCTGTCTACGAAGGAAAGCCTCGCAGACGGCATTTTCCAGTCGGAGCAGAGCATCCGACGTGGAATAGAGCTTACGGAAGCCGCACTGTGCAGAAGACAGATGGCCTCCGCTGTCCAGGAAATAGGCTAATCTAACATTTACCAATTTCTCCATCAACTTGCACACGCAAGAGGTTAGAGAGATTGGGCGGAAACCGGTCGGAGTAGAGTGATCTCTCCCCGGTTTGCGAAAGGCGGGCACAGTAGCGATTCGCCAGGAGTCTGGGAGAAGACTTTCCACCCAGATCCTGTTGAACAAATCTAACAGAAAGGCCATGCCTCGCTCACCCAGGTGTCGAAGCATGGCGTACGGGACATCGTCCGGACCATGGGCGGTGTGCGCGCACGAAGCGACGGCGGAACGCAACTCACTCACAGTAAACTTGTCGTTGAAGGGTTCTCCGCCTCTGGAGGTAAAGTCCAGCCGGAAGCCTTCCGCGACATCACGACGTGCATTGAATACTGGCGGAGCAGCATCACGGCTAGAGAATGCGGAAAAGGCGGTCGCTAAGGATTCCGCCACGGACGCGGGGTCCAAGATTGCGGTCCCATTCTCCTGGAAAACGGGAGCGGGGTCCTGCGAGAACTTGCCCCGAATCCTTTTGACTCGCTTCCACACCTCAGCTAAAGGGGTCTTCCCGTTAAGTGAAGACACGTATGCCCGCCAAGAAGAGCGGCGGGCGTGCTTCGAAATATGCCGGAACCTAGCCCTAGCCCGACGAAATTCAGCGACAGTGAAATCGTTCGGGCGGCGCTTATAGCGCATGTAGGCATAACGCTTCTGTTTGAGGGCCGTCTCACACTCGGCCGACCACCATGGGAGTGGTCGGCGTGCAAAACGGCCAGACGTCCTAGGAATAGTAGTCAGGCCCACGGCGATGAGGTTGCCGGAGAAGAACTCAACGGCCTCATCTACCGACCTAAACTCCTCGACTGAGATAGAGAATTCAGTCATTTCCTGAAATGCAGGCCACCGCGCCCGCGCCCGCGCCAAGCACCACCGAGGTGGTTTCTCAGGCGGCAGTTGCCCTGAATATGATATTTGAATATGAAAGTGATCACTACCATGGAGGTCATCGACCACACCCAAATCAAAATCAGGCTGTGCATCCGAAGAGCACAAAGATAGGTCAAGGCAAGAAAATGAAGCGGTTCTCGGACAGTGATGCGTAAACTCATCCACGTTTAGGACACCCATCTCAAGCTCTTCGATCAAATCGGCAAGGACTTGTCCCCTGGGATATATGGAGTAATCTCCCCAGAGAGGATGCCTGCCGTTCAGATCTCCAAGCAAGAGATAGGGCCTCGGCAACCGTGCCACGACGCGGCGGAAGTTTCCCGCTTCGAAGCCAGCTGACGGTGGAATGTACGCAGAAATGATAGTATACCTCCTATCCAGGTGCAGCTGCACAGCCACAGCCTGAAAGGAGGTATCTAAAGAGAAAGGAAGAACGGAGACATCATGCCGAGTGTAAACCGCGCATCCCACAGTCCGGCCATCCCGCGGTGGTGGAGTCGCAAGACCTTTATACCCCGGGAGGGCAGGCAGGGAAAAAGCACCTAGCATGGTCTCCTGCAAAAAGATAGCTAACGGGGAACGGGACGAGACGAGCCTCCGCAGCTACTCCCAGTTGGCCCGGAGTCCACGGCAATTCCATTGAAGGAATATGCGCTCCAGGCCTAGCTCGAAGGAGACGCAGGGGCCCTCCTCGAACAGAAGACCCTCACGGGAATGGCCGTACGCTTCCCGGGGGAAGAACCCCGGGCGCTGTTGGCCGGACAAAGCGCTGTCGCCTTCGAGGACCTATTCGGGAAGTTTGGGCTCGCCATGCGAGTCTTTTCCTCCCTCCGCCTCGAAACCTTAGGGGGGCGTTGCTGCTTCAGAGGCGGGGGGCCCTCTTTTCGAGGAACCAGCGTCTCCGAGCCACCCGCCACACCTCGGGGCGTGGGCGAAGGAGCCGAAACTCCTTTGTTGCTGTCCTCCTTTCGGGGGACAGCTTTAGGAAGCCCGGAAGATGGCCTAGAGACCATCTGAAGGGGTGTTTCTTCCTGTGAGTCTAACGACTCGGTGGAGACGCGTGGCCGTTTCGCCTTACAGGACACGGTCACGCTGGGGGAAGAGGGGGGAGCCTCAGCGGGATTCACCGCATTCGCCAGAAGGCTCCCGTCCGAGAAACGGGTCACCTTCGGCTCTCTACCAATTGCACTAGCTAATCCTCTCTTCTGATGGATCATGTTGCCCTCGGACAACATGCTGCCATCAGTGGAGCGAATAACGAGGAAGCGTTTGAAGCCAGCGGGCTCGAAAACGCCAGGTAACCTCTGAATCAGGGGCCCCGATGTCATCGAGGCTCCGCCCTGTGCATTTTTGGTCTTAGTCAGGGGCTCCGCAACCAGGGCGGCAGAGGGGCCGGATGTGCCGATTTTAGGCTTGGTCGCTTGCCAGAGTAGCAGCAGACCCATCCGTCCCCGCAGCCCCCGCGGATTGAGAGGAGCCCCGAGTCTTTTTTGGAGAGGAGGGCGAGGAATGAACCCGCTTCTCACCCCCGCCAGGAGAAGCCCCTAGGCCAGATGTACCGGCCTCAGCCAGGTCCTTCTCCGAAATGGAGAAGGTCCTGGTGGTCGCAGGGGCATCATCCGGAGGAGATCCCTCCCCTCCTTGTACTGCCTGAGAATCCCCAGCCGTTTGAGGACCTTGCATAGGGGCGGATTCGGTGCTTGTCGCCGAGCACGGATTAACCCCCCATGGAAGGTCCTACCGTCTGAGGCTGGTTTTCCTCAAGGAACATGTCTATCACAGGAGGGGCCTCCAGTTGGCCATCCCCTCCCAGGACATCGCAGGTCCCCTTGGCAGCGTCATGAGTCTTTAGTGGGGAGGCACAGGCCTTGACCCCGGCAAGGTTTAATATTCTTGCCAGCCTGTCTTTTGAGGGAAGCGACCGAAGGGGCCTGGCTTCCCTCTCCCCCCTAAGGGGGTTTGCCCTACCGAGCCGATTACACGAGGGGCGGTCGGCAATGGGCTGCCTGCTGGCTTTCTTGGCAGTCCCCTTAGAAAGCAAAGGAGGGACTGCCGCTGGAAATAGGGAGGTGTCCGAAAGCACCTCCAGAGAAGGGGGTGAGGGGAAGTCCCCTACACCCGTAGGCGTAGGAGAGGAGTAAGCCTCTTCTACGGTTAAAGAAGTATGGAGGGTCTCCTGCGCAAGCACAAGGGCGGGGACCTCTATTTTCTCGGTGGAGCTGCCCGAGGGCGGCTCCGTTGATGTTCTTGGGGAAGTTGGGGGTTGGGTTTTTTTTTATTTTCATCATTGGGCATGGTGACCCTATTTGTGCTACGGGGCGCAATAGCTCATCACCTCTTGCAGTTGCCCGCACTGCAAGAGGTGCTTACAGGCCTGGCAGAGCCAGGCGCCGCCATTTTGGACCACCCCTCCCACCTGGTGGCCTGGCAGTCCATCGGCATGGCGGCTCCACCTTGAACACGGCGTAAAATTGATAGAATGTGAAGAGAGGAAAAGGGATGTGAGGAAGTTATGGGTGGGGATGAAGCAGGTTGTTAAAAACCAGCCACCCCAGACCGGAGGTCAGGGGTTAGGGAACATTGTTCCCTCCCCCTCAGCCCCGATGCGGGACGGTTGGCTGAGAGGAAGGTCAGCATCTACCCTGTGAAATTAGAGGCTGACCTGAGAAAGTTGTGGGAGAGGTTGTATGAAAAGCGAGGAAACAAGTGTTTTGAAGGAAGAAGAAGAGGCTAAGCTGGGGTCGGACGGGGTGCTGAGTCCCGTCAGCACGGCGGACAGGATGGCAAATCGCCGCGCCCCTTACGGGGTGGAGAAATGGTAGCGTCCACGCTCGGTAACATCCCCCAAAGTGGGACATTCTACGAAAATGTGCTGGAAGGTATGGGATACCAAGCAGTCGTCACAATAAAGTTTTGGGGAGCGCTCAGTCAAGTGGTTCCGCGTCACGCGAGTGTCCGATTCGGAGGCGACACAAACCTGAAGCCGTCGAGGCATTGAAGGGTTAGGTCCTCGAAAAAAGTCGCTATGCAACTTTAGGTTCCGGGTGGGCGAAGAGCAAAACGGGTCGTCAACATAGGATTTTTTTCGGATTGAAAGAATGAAATCGAACAGGAAAGGGACAGACAGAAGGGATGTGAGGAAGGTATGGGTGGGGATGAAGCAGGTTGTTAAAAACCAGCCACCCCAGACCGGAGGTCAGGGGTTAGGGAACATTGTTCCCTCCCCCTCAGCCCCGATGCGGGACGGTTGGCTGAGAGGAAGGTCAGCATCTACCCTGTGAAATTAGAGGCTGACCTGAGAAAGTTGTGGGAGAGGTTGTATGAAAAGCGAGGAAACAAGTGTTTTGAAGGAAGAAGAAGAGGCTAAGCTGGGGTCGGACGGGGTGCTGAGTCCCGTCAGCACGGCGGACAGGATGGCAAATCGCCGCGCCCCTTACGGGGTGGAGAAATGGTAGCGTCCACGCTCGGTAACATCCCCCAAAGTGGGACATTCTACGAAAATGTGCTGGAAGGTATGGGATACCAAGCAGTCGTCACAATAAAGTTTTGGGGAGCGCTCAGTCAAGTGGTTCCGCGTCACGCGAGTGTCCGATTCGGAGGCGACACAAACCTGAAGCCGTCGAGGCATTGAAGGGTTAGGTCCTCGAAAAAAGTCGCTATGCAACTTTAGGTTCCGGGTGGGCGAAGAGCAAAACGGGTCGTCAACATAGGATTTTTTTCGGATTGAAAGAATGAAATCGAACAGGAAAGGGACAGACAGAAGTTTGGGGCCAAAGCACCCAAAAAGATTAAAAAAATTAAGGTAGGTGAGAAGAGTAAGCGGCTATAAATTAAGGCTAAAATATAAACACCCAAATAAATAAAATGTAGGGAAAGAAGTAATGGAAACGAACTCCACTTCACCCCTCGCAGGCAAGAGCCTCTTCATACTAAGACCCGTAACACCGTGTTTTTCCGTGAGGTGGTGAGACAAGGGATGATGAAAGCTGGTCGGCGACTAGCCTGCAAAATTAGATGCCGACCAAGAAACTAAGTGAGAAGGGACTCATAAAGAAAGTGGCGACAAAAAGGAAAGGGAAATGCATTAGGGACAGGAAGGCACACTACCCCTCACACCTTTGTGGGAAGAAATGAATGATAATAGTTGTTTAGCCCTAAGATAGCTAGCCGAACAGCCCTGAGGTCCTGAGGAAGGGCACACCAGGCACTCCCACAAACTTTCCAAGAGTGTATATTGTGTTGTCCGAGTAGGCGGTGGTGGTTTATGCAGTGCTCCAGTGTTTTAGGGTGTGAGTGGACCTGCTACAACCTGGATAGAGTCATTCAGCATTTCCAGATAGCTCAGGAGGGATGGATGGTGCCCCCATCTCTGGCCAGGTTCTCTGTCCTCGCGATGTAGGGGAGCTTCAGATGTATATCAGGGGGTGAGTGTGTAGTTGTGTGTTGTTGGCGTGCGCACGAATGGAGCAGGGTGATTTCAAAGTATGTGATTCTGATTTGGGGCTTGAGGCGGAGGGATAGTTGGCATCGTTTGAGCATGGTATCCTGTACTGGGTGTTTTTTATGTTTCTAGGTGTGTGTGTGTGTGTGTGTGTGTGTGTGCTGCAATGTAGTGTAGCGGAGGTTGTTGGTTTGTGAAAGATGCAGCAATGAATTATGCGCATCGTGTCAAGGTGATCCTTGACTTTGATGACTTTTGATTCCTCGTATACTTGATCTGTGGGTGTGATAACTATGCATCCAGTGATTATTTTAAGGGCTTTGTTCTATAGTGTCAGTTGGGTGTCGAGGTGTCAGCCAGCTTGGGAGCTTATGCGAGACCTGCATATTCCATCACTGGCCGTTTGTATGGTTTGTATATTGGGGTAGTGTTTTCTTTTTAATGTCCAAATGTTGTATGTACGAGTGTTAGTTTCTCTTTTAAGTTTGATATGTGGTGTTTGAATGACATTGACATGTACATTACACCGAGTTTTTTTGGTGCTATTGTGAGTCTGTTAGTGGTAAACCAGTCGTGGAGGGTCTTTAGATAGGGTTGAAGGAGTTGAGTGGCTGTGTATTTGTGGTATGTGGTTATGTCATACATGTATAGAGTAAAAAGGAAGGGGGGGGGGACGGAACCCCGGGGTACTCCATTTGTGAAGTTTCTGGTATTTGAAGTTTGGCCAGCAAATGTTATATGTACACATCTGTCGGATAAGTAGTTGGCCAGCCATCTTTTTGTGCTGCATATTTTGTTTGTGAGGTTGCGTCGGGTGATAGCATCAAAGGCTGGCCTATTTGAGTTCATAGCATCAAATGCTCCTTGTGTAAGTTATGTCATGTTGTGCTGTGGCCAATGGGATATACGACGTGAGTAGTTTAAGTAAGAGTTGTTAGGGGACTTTGAAGTGGGTACAGAGTAGTGTAATTGCTGTGCGAGGAGGGTAGCGTGATAAAAGTCTACTTAGTTACAGGCAAGCATGCCAATCAAATGCCAATCAAATACCCCTCACCTCGAGATGGGAGCTCATCCGCAGCCAGCCCGCCGATGAGGGGGAAAGACGAGGGGGGGGGGACTTGGCATTAATGGCACCGATCCCAATTTATGGAAAAGCAAGAACGACAGCCCTTTTCAGTTTCACCCCTTCCTCAGCGCGGATCCCACCAACGCTCTTCCCTTAACCCACCCGTTGTACACAATTGAGAGGGAGGGGGGGGGGGGCATACAGGCTAAGCCAATCGAATTGGGGAACTTGCTCAGTCCTGTTTATTTCTGGAGGTGTTTGTCAACCTTTATGATCAATAGTTGGATTGATCCGGGTGGAAAATGAGGGAGAACCATCCATCATCATCAACCGTTTTCCAACCACAAGTGGGGTTGGCGCCAATCAACGCGACTACCAGCATCGCTAGATGGGATCTGCGACAACAGGAGAAAGCTTTCGGGTGCGTGGCTTTACACGCCAGCGGCTCCTACCCAGGCTTGGCCGTTTTTAACGACACGTATTGTAAACATGATCTCTGATTATCGTTGTAATCGAGAAACTTTTTCCTAAAAAAATGGGCATAAAAAACAATTTCGAAGGAAATAATAATTTTTTTTTATTCACAATACAATTGGGAAAAGATTTTTATTCTTAAAATTGATTACAAATTTCATGACTAAGCGATTGTCATTAAAACATGACAAATTTAACGCACGACTCTGAGACAACATCGTGACCGTTGGATGAGTTAATGGGAGATGAAAGTGACAGGCAATAGGTTGTAAAAGACAAGGGAAAAGGGAAGCTGAAGGCATTAACTCACTCAAACAAGAAAAGGAAAAGAATAAAATAAGGGCTGCAAGGGCAAATTCATTCAACTTTAATGCAGAGAAGCTAAATTTCAATATTCTGAGAGAAGTGTAGGTAGAGAGGACACAATAATTCCAGTCTCAAATACCACCAAATTCCCCACGTTGTACTTTCTAAAAGACATGGGACATAAAGCAAGCCCCCTGGAAGAAGGAAAGGACAAACCTCGAAACATCCTCAGGATTTGAGGGTGCTAAAAAAACTTTAACGTTACTCGAGAGCTTCATACATAACGGTACTATGATTCAATCTGGTTTGCATTACATTATTTGGTTCCCCTAAATTTTAATCATGAAATCCGATATCCATACAATATCGAACTGTCAAGAGAAAATCTCTCAATTCAAACTGAAATCTCAGGCGTTTAATCACCTGCTGTTCATGAGCCACAGTTTCGACCCTCTACAAACGAAAAATTACAAGATACACTTGCATCTTTGGTTCTTACTGAGCAAGCGAAGTACTTCCTTTTCTGCAAGATGACTCAGTCCACCTTCTCTACTTTCTCCTTCCGAAAACGGAAGAGTCGGAAGATAGTTCTCAAAGACAAAACCACAGGAATACTCACAGGGAGAAACAAGGGTACATATATGGCGTATCTGAAAATATATATTTTAAAGAATTTTCTCCCCCTACCCCGTTTTTAATTTTTTCTTTAGATTTTAACACCAGCTGTTTACTGTCTAAGCATCGTTTTTAAATAAAAAATAAGCAAAAACCAAGGATTATTTCCACCAAATGCGCAGGGTTGAAATAATACGATCAATTTAAATCAGTTAATATATACAATATAAGCAAAGATAAAAAATGGTCAATGATGTCATAGGATAGGAGAAGCCTTTTCCTAAGTACCTCGTTAGGGCCTACAAAAACTCGCCTCGAGAAAGGGTGATCATTCCAGCATTTATTCCATATCCAGTAAATCTTTGACAGCAAGATTCTACAACATTTTGCATCCTGAAAGACGGGTGCACTGGCCACCTACCTCACTAGCTTACCATTTTGGAGGGTACAGTGAAACAAACACTCACCGTTGCGTGATGGAAATCAAAAGGCCTTCAACTGAGACAAGATCATCAAGTTTTTATCTACATTTTAATTCAATACCTAAATATACGAGGAACAATTCCCTCCTTTGATTCGCCCATTTTTAGTCAACATATCACTTTTATGAGAATATCCTAAGTATTTATCTCACCCGTCCACAACATTCTTTTGCCCAAACCCTTACCAGTAACACTACAGTTTAGAGAGGGAATTTTTTAAAGAATATCGATACATCCCTTCCTAGGATTATTATACACTATGATATGTATAGCGGAGATTAGGTAGATAGGACAGGGAAGTTGTACATGAAAAATGACAGCCAAGATGTAATTTGGGTGAGGGCGAGGGGGCAACCTTTGGTAAATAAAATCTTGTAAGCTGATGTTATGAAGTGAAGTCTGAGTGAAATGTGTAAACTACATTAGGCGATAGGAAGTGTGGGGAAGCACGCAACTGTTCTGAATATCACCCAGTGGGAAGGGGTGGGAGAGGAGCTATGTAGACTTACACCTGGTGCCTGGGGAGCGGCATTTACTCCCGGCCCCAGTTCCTCCTTGGAGTCTCAAACTAGACTGAGGCTACCTGGGCTTTATTCCTTCTAGACATGCTTTTTTTCAACTTTTTTTCCCAAGTGCCTTCACACATATTTTTAAAAGACTAGTCGCCAATCAAACGTCGTCCATTCATCCTGGTTGGGACCGGGAAGGGGGGCGGGCTAGCTAACTCACCCCTCAGTTTCAGCATGACTCCATTCTTCACACCTTTTTATCTAACTTCCATATCTTCCTTATCTATCCTTTTAATGTACCTAAAAGGGGATGTCAGATGACACCTGGAGTCTTGCGTGCCTGGAGAATCTGCATTTCTACATCTTTCACACATTTTCACTTTCTCTTGCTTCAACCACTTTCTATACAGAGCTCTTACAAACTACGCTTTGAATTTAATAGAAAAAAACAATCTCTTGAATAGACTCGGGCCACATCACACTTACTTTTGGTTATCAGGAAAATAAAGCAAAGCGAGCATGGATGGGTGAAAGAAGGCCGCGTCTGAGTAGACAAAAGCGTCCTTGCAGTACACGGTGGCTTCCTTGAGGCCTCCTTCCCTGCTGGCGTGGATGCAGGACTCCCAGTCTCCCACGGCGGCCCATACCCAACCAGCGACTTCATCACTCACCACCATGTTGCTGATTTCGCCAACGAGATCGCAAAGAGACTGAAAGAGGAATTTCTTCCCTCAGTCCAATGTTAAAAGGAGGGTCGTCATTTATGAACACCTAAACTTCTTTAGGTCACAATTTCTGCTAAGGGAGGGTCACATCCTGCGATCGATGATTTTTTTTTAAATCTTAACAACCAATCTGGCGACTGCCTAGTATACTAGGGCAAAAGTCGCCGTAATCACGCTACAACATAATACTAGGCTATATTAAAAAATAAATAAAGATAAAAATAGGAAGCTAAAAAACAAAACCCCAAAAAGCAAAAAGGAAGCGCGCTCCGGCGAAAGAACATGCGACCTACAACAAAAAGAGTCAAATAAAGTCGAGGAGGCCAACCTCCTCCAAAAAGTCATATAGTCCACAAGTCTGTGTGCACGAACCGTCTGAGTCTGTGCTCGATGAATCTGAGGAGTGTGAACGAAGGGCACGTATCAAATTTTTAGTGTTGGGCCATGAAGAAGCAATGTAGGGGCGGGCGTGATGGCCAGCTGGGGTAAGAGGATGAGACGGGCCGCGATTTTGAGGCTTGACCTCGCAGAGGCAGAGGTAAGAACCAGAGTTCCACCAATTATGCCATTCCTTTGAGTGGCATCCGCCTTTCGCAGCGGTACTCCTAAGGTGTGGACACCACGTGAAAGGACGCCATCATATCTAGAATCCTATTTCAGTTGGCATTTGTACTCCAGTATGAAAGGCGAGGGCCTTAATTTGAGGGGGTTCGCTCCTAAAATCCCCCAGTTTGAATTGAGGACGAATAAATAACGAAGAAGGCAGCAGATAATGTCCAGGCTGTATTTGGAAATTTGGTATATCCCTTTCAACATATGTAAGACTGAGGCATAGTGGGTAGCAAACTGAGGTTCGCAAGCCACGTCAAACTAATGGTTCCCATCGAGCTACTCAACTGACGTCAGGCACGAAACGATGGTACAAGAAGTGCCCTACAAAGATCACCATTTCAGTTTATGATGACATGAAATACAAAGTAGCAAGTTACTATTTATTATTGTTTTTAGCGAGGAGGGGTACCTACTTGTAGCGTAATTCTGATATTGTGTAAGTAGGATAAAACCCTGGCACGTGCGAGTCCATCCAACTGCCAATCGGTAAACAAGTTTCCATTCCTTTCTCCGACGAGAACAGCATTGCTCTTCGTTTCCTAAAGGCAAATAGACATTAGAAAGGTATCAATCAGGAAGTAAAAGTTATTAATAAACAGCTACTTAAGGTTACATTTAGCCACTGTTTACGAAAGGCAGTTGAGGCCACGATGATGATATTAATACCACAGGAATGAATAAAGTCTTACGAGGGAAGGGACGGGGAAGAGTTGGTGAAGTTGTGAAATAATGGTGCTCATCACCCACTGGGAATCGATCGTAAAACTTAATGGACGACTCCCATTTTCTTGCGCAGATAGATCGATTTGGGGGTTGTAGATCATAACCCCTCCCCACCGAGGCACCAGGAAACTGACAGAAGAGAAAAATGTCATTAGAATCCTTGCAATATCCTCAAAACCTGGCTTGATCGTTTCTGTTTTGAGCACCTGCGAAAAATTCATTAATGAATAATAATCAAACTTCAAATACGTCAAAAAGGGGAAAATGAGCGCATCCCACACTTGAAGGGAAAAGTTGAGGATTGAATATTCTTATTTCGATTTGAGGGGAGTACAATATTAAAAAAAAATTACAAATGATCTAACAATCGATCAATGAAATGGGTGGATACAGAGGGAAAGGAATCTGGTAGTGTATGATAACATATTGATATTTATTTTGCCTAATTTTAGGCTATTTTAAAACGTTGACGCTCAAGGCCAATTTCCCAATGTGGGAAATTGGAGTCATCCATGTACACTGGCACGGTGTGCACCGAAAAAGTCGAAGCAATACACCCCCGGCGCCACCGGCCCGAGGGCTACAAGCTCTCTAAGGAGTTTCCTAGCCTTAAACCCAAAGGGCTTAGGTTAAGAATGGAGTCTCTCGACGCGATAGACACCGCCGAGATCGGCCGGGATGCAAAAAGAGCCGTTGACAACTGAGGGAGACGCTGGGCCCGTGCGTACGAGTGCGTTATGCACTGTGCACGGTGTAGGGTAAGTGGCATCTTCCCAGCATCGAGAAACTGGCTCTTACTAGAGAACCTGCGCAAGGCACTTGTCACCAGATGGAGAGCGATGTGATGGATGGCGTATACCTTCCGTAATTCACGCTGGGCTGCGGATGTGCAAAACTCGCTTCCGTAGTCGAGCTTTGAGCGAACAAAGGAAGGATAAAACAACAAAACAGCACCCCAAGTGTGCTGAACGTCACCTAACGAAGAATGTCCATGGCGTTGGAAGATTTTCCTTACGGATGCGAATATTGCTTGACGGGTGAGGGGTGAAACCGTGGATGGCGACAGAAGTACACCATCTTAATCTTGGGTAACGAAAACCGAAACCTGTGCACCTCGGTATAACGAGATGTGGTTTAATGCCTGTTGGGAATCGACTCTCCACAGTTGGCATCTGGGCCACACCATCAGACATCGAAAAGTCATCTACGTAAAGCGTAGAACCGAAGGTCAGGGCAAAGAGTACGACACTCAAGAGACTTCTCGCCCTAATGGACTGGAAAGGGATACCTCTACCTGTATGCGGAATCGTTGATCTCGGAAGAATTTAGATATGAAAATTCGGAGGTGCGGGTTTCCGTAGTAGCCTATCGATATGCGGTATCATAGGCCTTCCCAAGATCAAAAAACACCTTGGTATAGTGCTATCTACGAAGGAAGACCTCGCATACGGCCAGATCCAATCGGAGCAGAACATCTGACGTGGAGTGGAACTTTCGGAAGACAGGTGGCCTCCACTGAGTAGGAAATAGGCTAGTCTAACATTTACCAATTTCTCCATCAACTTGGGTGGAAAACCGGCCGGTTTGCGAAAAGCGAACACAGTAGCCATTCGTCAGGAGTCTGGGAGGATACCCTCTACCCAGATCCTGTTGAACAAAGCTAACAGAAAGGCTATTATACCTCGCTCACCTAAGTGTCGAAGCATGGCATACGGAATCGTCCGGACAAGGGGCGGTGTCCGCGCACGAGGTGGGAAGGGAACGATATTTGCTAAATGCAAACTTGTCGTTGAAGGGTTATTCACCTCTGGAGGTAAAGTCCAGTTGGCAGCCATCAGCGACATCACGACATGCATTGAATGCTAGTGCATCCCGGCTAGAGAATGCAGAGAAAGCAGTTGCGAATGACTCCGCCACGGACGCAGGGTCCGAGATTGCGGTCCCATTCTCATTGAGAACGAGAAGGGGGTTCTGCGAGAACTTGCTAGAGGGGTTTTACCGTTAAGTCGACACGTATGCCCTCCAGGAAGAGCGGCGGGCGGGTTTCGAAACATACCGGAACATAGCGCTAGCTTGACGAAATTCACCGACAGTGAAATCGATCGGAGGCGCTTATAGCGCATGTAGGCATAACGCTTCTGTTTGAGGGCCGTCTCACAATCGCTTGACCACCACGGAAATAGTCAGCGTGCAAAACGGCCATACGTTCTAAGAATAGTAGTTAGGCTCATGGTAATGAAGTTGGTGGAGAAGAACCCAACAGCCTGATCCACCGACATAAACTCATCAACCGGTTTGTAAAATTTTTTGAGAACCCATCTAGCGACTGCCTTATTAGGGCAAAAGTCGCCGTACTCACGCTAAAGTTTACTAGTAGGCTAGATTACAAAACAAATAACAAATATATATATATATATATATATTAATAATATATAAATTTAATATATATTAACATTTTAATATATATAAAGTAGACTATATTGAAGCTAAAATATCATTGAATTCTAATTACTGGTTTTTTTTTCAGATTTTCAAATTAATACATACTTATGTGATAACTTTTCTGCTACTGATAACTGGTAAAGAAGATAACACGTCTATCAAAATTTTGCTCTGATAAGAACTTTATGGTAAGGATCTCACATTGTGTAGTTTGCTTGCTCAAGTTAGTATTTGAAATTCTGTCATGGCTTCAAGTTCTAGACGTGGATGTGTAAACAGCCCCAACATATTTTGTTATGTTTGAGGGTAATTTAAGCCAGTGGTACAACAGAGAAAAATAGAAACGGCAGTAACGATGAAGCAAGCCTAAAGATACTATTTTGGATGCAAAGTAGGGGACCAGGATAAAGATTGGGCCCCTCATATTTGCTGCACGCAGTGTAACACAATATTGACAGTTTGGTTAAATAGGAAAAGGAAGGCAATACCATTTGCTCTTCCCATGATATGGTGTGAGCCCTCAAATCACTTTGATGATTGTTATTTCTACCTAACAAATGTGGCTGGATTTTCAAAAAACAAATCTAAAATTGTTTATCCAAATTGCCTATCAGTGTTGAAACCGGCACCACATGATGAATCTACTTCAGTACCGAAGCCACCTACTACAATAAGTGAATATTTTAGTTCAGATGATGATTCTACATTGATTTCTGGAGAAAGTGAAGAAGATCAAACATATGTTCCAATTGATCAAGATACAGAACCAAATTTATTTTGCCAACAAAGTTTAAACGACTTAATACAAAATTTAGATCTGAGTATAGAAAAGGCTGAGTTACTTGCCTCCAGATAAAAAGAAAGAAATTTTCTCCTTCCAGATGTCAGGGTATCTTTCTTTCGAGATCGTCACCAGAAGTTATCAAAATTTTATTCACAAGAAAATACTGTATGTTCTGCAACAATATTAATGGCTTGATGCAGGAAATCGGCTGTGACTATGATCCTAATGAGTGGAGACTTTTCATTGATTCTAGTAAGGTAAGTTTTAAAGCTGTTCTAGGCACAATGGGAATGAAAAAGCTGCAATTCCTGTAGCCCAGGCTACATACAGGTTTTCAAGAAACATATTCATCAATGCAACTATTGCTGAAACTTATTGAGTACAAAGAGCATAACTGGAGCATCTGTTGTGATTTGAAAGTTGTATCACTTCTTCTTGGGTTACAGTTGGGATACACAAAGAACATGTGCTTTTTATATCTATGGGATAGCAGAGATGATAAAAATCACTATAAAAAGCGAGAATGGCCAGTCAGGGAAGAACACATTGTTGGCAAACATAATGTTAAGCATGATGCTCTAGTAGATCCCCAAAAAGTTCATCTTCTACCTCTTCACATTAAATTAGGGTTAATGAAAATTTTTTTAAAGGGTATAGATAAAAAAAGTGAAGGCTTTCAATATTTGAAAAACAAATTCAAAGGATCATTAACTGATGTAATAATAGAAGCTAGAGTTTTCATTCGCAGAGTTGTTTCTGATGATTCCTTCACTTTGTGTCTCAATGAAAAGGAATGCAAAGCATGGACATCATTTGTGGAAGTGACGGAAAACTTTCTCGGCAATTTTAAATCTCCAAATTACCGAAAAATAGTAAACAATATGCTGGAAGCCTATGAAAAGATGGGATGTAGAATGTCACTTAATATGCATTTTCTGCATACTCATCTCGATCTTTTTCCTGAAAATCTGGGAGCGGTTAGCGATGAACATGGTGAACGATTTCATCAACAAATTTTGGTTATGGAAACGAGGTACCAAAGGAAAATTTAATCCAAATATGATGGGGGATTATTGCTGGTCTTTACAAAAACAAACTTTGATGTCTCACAAAAGAAAAACGAGAAGGCTACAGCAAAGTTTCTTTAAATTTTAAGTGCATAACAAACTTAATCAATACAATAAAATCTTCATAACTTAGGAGGGAGGGGGGGGTAACTTCGCCAGTGATGTACACTGTCTGCCCTAAGCCAGAATAAAGAAGAAAGGTCCACCACTTTTAAAATATTTTTGCTTAAAAAATAACACAATAAATAATATTTTATTTATTAATCGGAACAAATAGCGAAAAAGGGGGGACGGGGGAGGAGACGGGGGTCATTACACAAGTAGCTATCTGGCGACTGCCCACTTGGGCATAAGTCGCCACAAACAAACAGCCTAGTTCTAGGTTACTTTAAAAATAAAAATTTGAAAACAAAACAACGATAAAAAGGGAAGAAGACAATTAAGAAGCAAGCTCTGGCGTCGGGAGCAGGTCCCCCTCCCCCCGGCGTAGGAGCGTGCGACCTGCAAAGAAAACAATAACAAAAAACAACAAAACCTAGTTAAATAAAAGGGAGAAGGCCGGCTACTCGCCAAAAGCCTATCAGTCCACCAGTCAAGGTGCACGCACTCGTCCCGAGTACAAAGGACAGGCGGTAGCAACCCTGCCCATCCCGGTACCGGGACAGGTATCGTGTGCGAAGATCACCCAGACTGGGCCATGCGACAAGAATGTGCCGAGCAGTCTGGGGGGCGACGCAGTCGTCACAATAGGGCGTAGGCGAGCGCTCCATCAAATAGCGATGCGTCACACGAGTGTGTCCGATTCGGAGACGACAGAAAGCGACCTGAAGCCGTCGCGGCATTGGGGGATAGGTCCATGGGAACAGTCGCGGCGCAATGGCACGCAACTTAAAGTTCCCTCCGACCGTCTCCCATCTTCTTTGCCAAGCAGTCCGAAGAGCTGCCCGTATTCCTGCCATGTAGTCGGTGTGAGGAAGAGCGAAACGCTGGTCCGGTCGCAGAGTCCTCGAGGACTCTTTGGCACGCTCATTCCCGCAATTCCTACATGTCCAGGAACCCAGCAGATAAGCTCGACATTCGCCCGGCTCGCCAAAACCGTGGCGTCACGGATATCGCGAACCAAGGGATGCGGAGATTCCAATTCCCCGAGAGCACACAGGGCGCTTTGTGAGTCGCTATAGATCACAATCCGGTCTCCGAACCGGGCACGTCGCGTAATCTCCCGTACCGAGTGGTGTATTGCCACCAGCTCGGCCGTGAAGACACACGCAGCGCCTGGCAGAGCCCCGCTGACTTCAAACAGAGGGGATACGGCATGGAAGCCAACCCCCTCTTGGGACTTGGAGCCATCCGTATACACTGGCACGATTCCAGCGTGACACGAGGTGTGCTCCAAAAAGGTCAAACGCAATACTCCCAGCGCTGTACAAGCTTTGGGAACAGGGGCGTGCCGACAAATAGCCAAATGCAGTACCCTCCAGGGTGGCGTCCTGGGCAGAACCAGGGGCGCCACCGGCCCGAGAGCTATACCTAGCTCTCCAAGGATTTTCCTGACCCTAAACCCAAAGGGCTTAGGGTATGACTGGTGTCTCTCGGAGGCATAGGCACCGTTGAAATCAGCTGCGGATGCAGTGAGAGCTGTTAGCGACTGAGGGAGGCGCTGGGCTCGCGCGTACAGGCGAGTGATGCACTGTACGCGGCGTAGAGCGAGTGGCATCTCCCCAGCATCGACCAACAGGCTATCAATGGGGGAAGTGCGGAAGGCACTGGTCGCAAGGCGAAGGCCGGTGTGGTGGATCGAATCCACCTCCCGCAATAAACGCTTGGCTGCGGATGCATAAAACTCGCATCCGTAGTCGAACTTCGAACGAACAAAGGATCGATAAAAAGTAAGGCAGTAGCCCTATCAGCACCCCATGTGTTGAACGTCACGGAACGGAGTATATCCATGGCGCGGGTACAAGAGACTCTAAGGCTGCGAATATGAGCCTCCCAGGTGAGGCGTCAGTCAAATACAAAACCAAGGAAACGGTACGATTCAACCACTTCCAGGCGTACCCCATTAAGAAACAAATCTGGGTCGGGGTGGAGCCGTGGATGGCGACAGAAATGCACCACCTTAGTCTTGGCCAAGGAAAACCGAAACCTGTGCGCTTCGGCAATGACTGTTGGAGTCGACGCTCCAGAGTTAGCATCTGGGCGGCGCCAAAAGAGATTGAAAGGTCGTCCAAGTAGAGCGTATCGAGAACATCTTCCGGCAGCACCGAGGTAATGCCATTAATGCTCAAGGCAAAGAGTGTGACAATGAGGGCACTTCCCTGCGGGACACCCTCTTCCTGCTCCATTGGGCCGGAGAGGGCTCCCCCCACCCATACGCGGAATCGACGATCTCGCAAAAATTCAGATATAAACATTGGGAGGCGTCCCCTCGCCCCCATCGTGTGGAGAGTCTCCATAATACCGTACGGCCATGCGGTATCATAGGCCTTCTCCAGATCGAAAAACACCGTGGCGTAGTGCTGTCTACTAAGGAAGACCTCGAGGACGACATTTTCCAGTCAGAGCAGAGCATCCCACGCCGAGTGGAACTTGCTGAAACCGCACTGTGCAGAAGACAGATGGCCTCCGCTGTCCAGGAAAAAGGCTAATCTAACATTTACCAATTTCTCCATGAAATTGGGCGGAAACCGGCCGGAGTAGAGTGATCTCTCCCCGGTTTGCGAAGGGCGAATTTTTTTTTTTTTTTTTTTTTTTTAAGAGCTCATCTGGCGACTGCCTACTTGGGCATTAGTCGCCGTATTAAAACTGGCCTAGTTCTAGGCTACTTTAAAATAAAATTAAAGAAAAAAACAAAACAAAACACCCCAAAATGGGGAAAGGAAGCAAGCTGGTGCGTCGGGGAGAGGTCCCCCCGGCGCAGGAGCGTGCAACTAAAGGAAAAAAACAAACAACAAACAAAACAAAACAAAACACAAACCTTGCTTAAATAATAGGGAGAAGGCCGGCCTCCCCCCAAAAGTCAGCAAGTCCACCAGTCAAAGCGCACGCACTCGGCCCGAGTACAAGGGACAGGTGGTAGCGACCCCGCCCATCCGGGTACCGGGACAGGATTGCGAAGGGCGAGCACGGTAGCGATTCGCCAGGAATCTGGGAGGAGACGGTCCACCCAGATCCTGTTGAACAAATCTAACAGAAAGGCCATGCCTCGCTCACCCAGATGTCGAAGCATGGCGTACGGGACATCGTCCGGACCATGGGCGGTGTCCGCGCACGAAGCGAGAGCGGAAAGCAACTCACTCACAGTAAACTTGTCGTTGAAGGGTTCTCGGCCTCTGGAGGTAAAGTCCAGCCGGCGGCCTTTCGCGACATCACGACGTGCATTGAATGCTGGCGGAGCAGCATCTCGGCTAGAAAATGACGAGAAAGCGGTCGCGAAGGATTCCGCCACGGACGCGGGGTCCGAGATTGCAGTCCCATTCTCCTGGAGAACGGTAGGGAAGGGGTCCTGCGAGAACTTGCCACGAATCCTTTTGACTCGCTTCCACACCTCTGCCAGAGGGGTCTTCCCGTTGAGTGAAGACACGTATGCCTGCCAAGAAGAGCGGCGGGCGTGCTTCGAAATATACCGGAACCTAGCCCTAGCCCGACGAAATTCAGGGACAGTGAAATCGTTCAGGCGGCGCTTATAGCGCATGTAGGCATAACGCTTCTGTTTGAGGGCCGTCTCACACTCGGCCGACCACCACGGGAGTGGTCGGCGAGCAAAACGGCCAGACGTTCTGGGAATAGTAGTCAGGCCCGCGGCAATGAGGTTACCGGAGAACTCAACGGCCTCATCTACCGACCTAAACTCCTCGACTGAGATAGAGAATTCAGTCATTTCCTGAAATGCAGGCTACCGCGCCCGCGCCAAGCACCACCGAGGTGGGCTCTCAGGCGGCAGTTGCCCTGAAAATGACATTTTAATGGGAAAGTTATCACTATCATGGAGGTCATCGACCACCCCCCAATCAAAATCAGGCTGTGCATCCAAAGAGCACACAGATAGACCAAGGCAAGAAAATGAAGCGGTTCTCGGGCAGTAATGCGTAAACTCATCCACATTTAGGACACCCATCTCAAGCTCTTCGATCAGATTGGCAAGGACTTGACCCTGGGATTTATTGAGTAATCTCCACGGAGAGGATGTCTGCCGTTCAGATCTCCAAGCAAGAGAAAAGGCCTCGCAAACCGTGCCACGACGCGGCGGAAGTTTCCCGCGTCGAAGTCAACTGACGGTGGAATGTACGCAGAAATGATAGTATACCTCCTATCCAGGTGAAGCTGCACAGCCGCTGCCTGAAAGGAGATATCTAAAGTGAAAGGAAGAACGGAGACATCATGCCGGGTGTAAACCGCGCATCCCCCACTCCGGCCATCTCGTGGTAGTGGTGTCGCAAGACCCTTATACCCCACGACGGTAGGCAGGGGGCACGCGCCTAGCATGGTCTCCTGCAGAAAAATAGCTAACGGGAAACGGGACGAGACGAGCCTCCGCAGCTCTTCCCAGTTGGCCCGGAGTCCACGGCAATTCCATTGAAGGAATATGCCCTCCAGGCCTAGCTCGGAGGAGACGCGGGGGCCCTCTTCGAACAGAAGACCCTAACGGGAATGGCCGTACGCTTCCCGGAGGCAGAACCTCGGGCGCTGTTGGCCAGACAATGTGCTGAAGGCGCTGTCGCCTTCGAGGACTTATTGGGGGAGGTTGGGCTCGCCATGCGACTCTTTTCCTTCCTCCGCCTCGAAACCTTAGGCGGGCGTTGCGGCTTTGGAGGCGGGGGGCCCTCTTTTCGAGGATCCACCGTCTCCGAGCCACTTAGCCTACCACTAGGCGTGGGCGAAGGAGTCGAAGCTCCTTTGTTGCTGTCCTCCTTTCGGGGGCCAGCTTTAGGAAGCCCGAAGATGGCCTGGCGACCAACTTCAGGGATGTTGCCTCCTGTGAGTCTAACGACTCGGTGGAGGCGCGTGGCCGTTTCGCTTTACGGGAAACGGTCACGCTGGGGGAAGGGGAAGAGCCCTGGTTTTAGCCGGGGCTGGGTGTGAACCCTTTGTGCCGCCAGCTTTACCAGGGGAGCGCCCGGGTTGAGTAGAACCCGCAGAATGGCTCCGAATGGGCGGGGAAACAACCTTGCTCGTTGGCCTGGATGGGCCTGGAGCAGAGGGTGTCTTTCTAACCATTGAGGCATAAGACGTCCCAGGCAGAGCCGGGCGCGCCGGGACCAAGTCCTTAGCCTCGCGGAATGAGAGGCGATCCTGGGCCTGAAAGGCCAGGATTTCTTTCTCAAGGAGATACGCACCGCATTGCTGCGAAGAAGCGGGGTGCGGCTCTCCGCAATTGACACACATGGCAACACACGATTTGGACTTATCGTGTGCGGCCTTGGAGCAATTTACACAGACTTCGGGTGACCCCGACTTTGCACGTCTACATGAACGATTCGTATGGCCGAAGCGGTGATAGTAATAGCACCGCCGCAGCAGTGGCACGAATGTCTTCATGCGGTAGCGGTACCAACCTGCACGCACCGACTCAGCGAGCTTGTCACAGTCGAACGTGACGAAGAGTGTAGGGGTGGGTCTCTAGGCCCCTCCATGTTTTCTCATCACACGTTCGGCCTTGACTGTCCCATGGTCAGCCAGCTCTAAGGTGATGTCCTCTATGGAGTAATCAACGAGTTCCCTCGCATAAACTACTCCTTTCACAAAGTTCATGGTAGAGTGCGGCGTCATACTCACCGGGGTGCCATCAAGTGTCTGAAGAGCACTTATCTTGGCCGCCTCGGAGCGATCCGCCGCATTCGCTAGAAGGCTCCCGTCAGAGAAACGGGTCACCTTCGGCTCTCTACCAATTACACTAGCTAATGCTCTCCTTTGATGGATCATGTTGCCCTTAGCCAACATGCTGCCATCAGTGGAGTGAATAACGAGGAAGTGTTTGAAGCCAGCGGGCTCGAAAACGCCAGGTAACCTCTTAATGAGGGGGCCCGATGTTATCGAGGCTCCGCCCCGTGCCGATCTTGGCTTGGTCTCTTACCAAAGTGGCAGCAGACCCATCCATCCCCGCAGCCCCCGCGGATGGAGAGGAGCCCCGAGTCTTCTTAGTCTTTTTCCTATTTTTTTTTGTTTTTAGGAGAGGAAGGCAGGGAATGAACCCGCTTCTCTCCTCCGCCGGCAGAAGCCCCTAGGCCAGATGGACCGGCCTCAGCTAGGTCCTTCTCCAAAATGAAGGTCCTGGTAGTCGCAGGGGGACCGGTTGGAGGAGATCCCTCCCCTCCTTATACTGCCTGAGAATCCACAGCCGTTTGATGAGGACCTTGCATAGGGGCGGATTCGGGTTCGGTGCTTGGCGCCGAGCCCGGATTCCCCCCCATGGAAGGCCCTACCTTCTGAGGCTGGTTTTCCTCAAGGACCATGTCTATCACAGGAGGGGCCTCCAGTTGGCCATCCCCTCCCAGGACATCTCAGGTGCCGTTGGCAGCGTCACTAGTCATTTGTGGGGAGGCACAGGCCTTGACCCTGACAAGGTTCAATATTCTTGCCAGCAGGTCTTTTGAGGGAAGCAACCGAAGGGGCCTGGCTTCCCTCTCTCCCCCTAAGGGGGTTTGCCCTACCGAACCGCTTCACTGGGGAGCGGTCGGCTATGAGCTGCCTGCTGGCTTTCTTGGCAGTCCCCTTGGAAAGAAACGGGGGGACTGCCGCTGGAAAAAGGTAGGTGCCCGAAAGCACCTCCAGAGAAGGGGGTGAGGGGGAGTCCCCTACACCTGTAGGTGAAGGAGAGGAGTAAGCCTCCTCTCCGGTTAGAGAAATATGGAGAGTCTCCTGCGCAAGCACAGGAGATGGGGGGCCTCCATTTTTTCGGTGGAGCTGCCCGCAGGCGGCTCCGTCGATGGAACAGGGGAAGTTGAGGGTTGTTTTTTTTTTATTAGTTCATCATTGGGCATGCTGACCCTGTATTTTATACGAGAAGCAATAGCTACTCACCCCTCGCAGTAGCCCGCCCTGCAAGGGGTGCGTACAGACCTGGCAGAGCCAGGTGCCGCCATTCAGGACCACCCCTCCCACGTGGTGGCCTGGCAGTCCCTCGGCATGGCGGCTCCACCTTGGACACCGCATAAAAATAAAGATTGTGAAGTGAGAAGGAAGGGACATGTGAAGAAGGTATGGGTGGGGATGAAGCAGGGTGTTAAAAAACAACCACCCCAGACCAGAGCTAAGGGGTTAGGGAACATTGTCCCCCCCCCCCCCCTCATCCCCGATCCAGGCCGCTTGGCTGAGAAGAAGGTCAGCATCTACCCTGTGAAATTAGAGGCTGACCAGAGAAAGTTGTGGGAGAGGTTGTATGAAAAGCGACGAAGTAGGGGAGAAATACAGGGTCTGAAAGAAGGAGAAGAGGCTAAGCTGGGGTCGGACGGGATGCTGAATCCCGTCAGCACGGCGGCCAGGATGGCAAATCGCCGCGCCCCTTACGGGCCACAAAATCTAGATGCGTTAGAGAAATTTGTTTTTCAAATTAGGATTCAGCACCCTCAAACTAATTAGAAACACTTATTCACATGTCTGTAACAAACAAAACGTTAAAATTTGTTGCCTAGTGTTATATTAAGGTAAGTCAGTATCAGAGAAATAATCTTAATTTTATACATATTTGTTGAAATTATAAACATAATATGAATTTTGAATTAAATAATGATAAGTAGCATTCATTTCTTGAAAAAAAAAGTGTAATTAAAAAAACCCCAAACCATGGGTTTTATTGGGTTCTCTTTTAATCTATATTTTTCAAAAAACAAATGCTACAAGCATCATTAGAATAGCATAGAAAATTAATAGCTATCTCTAATTTTATAATATAAATAATTATATTATAATAAGAACAGATCGCTGATCGAGAATTGTGAGTACCCATGATAGCCATAACCTGTAGAAAGAGAGATGAATTATGAGTCAGTATCAGAGAAATAACCTTATTTTGATACATATTTGTTGAAATTATAAACATAAATATGAATTTTAAATAAAATAATGATAAGTACGAGGGGCAGTCAATAAGTTTTGCAATTCGGATATAAGGAAAAGTGTTTTATTATTTTTCAATATAATTACCCTCGACTTCAATGCAGTTGCGCCACTTGTCCCTGAGGCTTCGAATTCCCGACAGAAATCTCCCCAACTGCTGTTCAATCTACTCCTGGAAGGCGGTTTGGACATCTTCATCGCCCACGCAGTGCAGCCTTGAGCTGGCGGAATAAAAAGCAATCGCTAGGGGCCAGATCTGGACTGTAGGGGAGATGGTTGAGCTCCTCGAATCCGCACTCGCGCAGGGCAGCTTGTGCAACTCTGGCCTTGTGGATTTTGACGACGTTGAAGTCGATCATGAGGCGTGAGGTTTCTAGGGACCCAGCAGGCCTTGTTCATGGCCAAATTGTCGTGGATGATGTTGATAACACTTCCATGTAATATTCCAAGTTCTCACTCGATTTCTTCGACCTTCACCCGTCGATTTTCGACGATCCTCCTCTCCACACGGGCCACATTGTCCTCGTTGGTCACGTCTGACAGGGGTCAACTTCAAGGGACTCACGACCATATCGGAACTCCCTATTCCAGCGAGCAATAGTTGCAAAGGAAGGGGCGGTGTCGGTGTACACTGCAACCCATGCATTCATGGATCTCTTTGGCATTCTTGCCTTCCTTGGTCCAAATTTGATCACTGCGCGGTGCTCAACCTTCTCCATTGTTGAAAAATTTGTGACTGACGATCTGCGATCAGCTTCTGCTTCTTAAATAGACGAGGCAGGAGCGTGCGGCTGCAGGTCCTGACTTGTCATAACTTGTCCTAACACCCCCACAAACAGCCATCTCCCTTCCTCTATTTTGCCCTACCGATTCGCAAAACTTATTGACCGCCCCTCGTAGTGTTCATTTCTCAAGAAAAAAAAAAGTAATTTGAACCCCCCCCCTTTTCAAATTTCACTTGAAAAAGCCCCCCTCCAAAAACCGACAATAAAATCCGGGCTTTTTGATTTGCCAACCCTGCAGTCGTCACAATAAGGCGCAGGCGAGTGTTTCATCCAATGGCGGTGCGTCCCACGAGTGTGTCCAATTTGGAGACGACAAAAAGCAACCTGAAGCCGTCGCTGCATTTTGGGTTAGGTCCATGGGAACAGTCGCGGCGCAATGGCACGTAGCCGTCTCTTATCTTCTTTGATAAGCCGCCTGGATGGCAGCCCGTATACCTGCCATGTAATCGGTGTGAGGAAGAGCTAAACGTTGGTCTGGGGGTCCAGTCCTCGCGGACTCTTTTTGCGCCCATTCCCCGCAATTCCTACATGTCCAGGAACCCAGAAGATAATCCCTACATACATCCGGCGTCACAAATATCGCGAACCAGGAGATGCGGAGATTCCAATGGCCCGAGAGCACTCGGGGCACTTTGTGAGTCGCTATAAATCACAATCCGGGCTCCGAACAGGGCACGACGTGTGATCTCCCGTACCCAGCAGTGTATTGCAACCAGCTCGGCCGTGAAGACAGACAAACACATCTATTGTGACAGAGAAATTATCATTTAATTAAATGCGGACCACCGAGCCAAACACCACCGGAAGGTTGTCTCAGGCCGTAGCAGTCCAGAAAATGATAGTTGAATGGGAAAGTGATCACTACCATGAAGGTCATCAACCACCTCTCACTCAAAATCAGGCTGTGCATCCGGAAAGCACAGGAATAGATCAAGACAGGAAAATGAAGCGGTTCTCGGGCAGTGATGCGTAAACTCATCCACATTTAGAACACCTATCTCCAGCTCGGCTAAGACCCGACCCTTGAAATTGATCGTGTAGTCCCCTCCACAGGGGTATCCACCGTTCAAATCCCCTAGGAGAAGAAATGGCCTCGGTAACAGTGCCATGACGAGGCAGAAACCCGCCACGTCGAAGTCGGCTGACGGTGAAATGTACGCAAAAATAACAGTACACTTTCACTGTCCGGCTGCACTGCTACTCCCTGAAAGGAGCTCTTAAAGCAAAGAGAAGAACGGAGACATCATGCCTGGTGTAAATGGCGCATCCTCTTGCCCGGCTCCCGTTCCGTGGAGGAGTCGGAAAACCCTTATACCCGGGAGGGTGGGCAGGAGGCACGCACCGAGCATGGTACCCTGCAAAAATATAGCTAACGGGGAACGGGAGGAGACAAACCTCCGCAGCTCTTCCCAGTTGGCTCGGAGCCCGCGGCAATTCCAATGAAGGAATATGACCCCCAGGCCTGGCTCGAAGGAGATGTGGGGTCCATCCACACCCGGATGGACGCGGAAGCGACCATGCTCGTAGGCCTGGAGCAGAGGGGTTTTTTTTTAAATATTGAGGCAGAAGACGTTCCAGGTAGTGCTGGGCGCACGAGGACAAAGGCCTTAGCCTAGCGAAATGGGAGGCGATCCACAGCCTGAACGTTCAGGATTTCATTCTCGAAGAGATGCGCACTAAATTGGTTCAAAGAAGCAGTGAGCCGCTCTCCGCAATTGACACACTTTGCCATACACGATTAGGACTTGTCGACGGCCATGGATCAACTTACACAGACTTGGGGTAAACCCGACTTTGCACGTCTACATGAGCAATTTGTATGGCTTAAGCGGCGGCAGTAGTAGCACGTCCGCGGCTGTGGCACGAATGCATTCACATGCTAGCGATACTAACACGCACTGACTCAGGGAGCCTGTCACGGTCGAACGTGATGAAGAGCGTAGGGGTGGGTCTCAAGGTCCCTCCCTGTTTTCTCATCACATGGAGATCCCATGTAGCGAGAGGAACCCCTGTCCTTTTTCTTATTTGGAGAGGAGTAAACCCGCTTCTCTCCCCTCCAGGAAGGGGCCCCAAGGGCCGGACCCCTCCTCTCCTTGTGAGTTCTCAAGGCCCGTGACGCCTGAGAAGGGCCTTGCACAGTGGCGGACTCAGGTTCAGCATCTGGCACCGAGCCAAGGTTGCCCTCCTTTCCTTTGGAAATTGGAAAACTCTTCCATCTGGAGCGAGGTCACCTCCAGGACCATCTCTACCTCAGGTGAGGCCTCCAACTGGCCACTGCAAGGTGTCAGGTATCCTGAGCAGCTAGAGTGGCAGGTGTGACAAAGTAGTTCCTTTATTAAGTTGGATTATTCGTCAAACGACTTCCCTAGCAGAGTCAGTACCCTGATATGAACCAAATAGAACCTCTGTGGGAAATACTAGAGAAGATTTGACCGAAAAGTCCAACAAACCAGGAACACAGAATTGCTGAAAGTCATTTCCTAAACATGGGAGGAAATACTACAAACTGTACGAGTAAGCTCAGAACTTATTATTTCTATGTCTAGGGAAATTTTAGGAAATTAAATAAATGCAGGGTCGTCAGGTTATTATAACTGAAATAAGGAGGAAGAAATAGCAATAAGTTATATATGCTCCAAACAATCAACAAGAATTAACAAAATACAAAATTTGGCAAAACATACTGTTGACTAGACTGGGCATGTCCACCTCTGAACAGCCACCATTACACCGCCCGCCGCACGGCGATGACGTCACAACACAAACAATTGCACAGTGCGCAGCGTACAACTGCGGGCTATTATTACTCCGCCAGATATTAACACAATTTGTCTTTTCTTTTCACTGCCTGATCTCTTTGGCAGTGAAAGTGGCTTGATAAATAACCATTAGTCTCTACAGATATCAGCCCGTAGCCGCTGGGTGGACGCTTCACACTTAGTGAGACTGTCTGCTAGTTTTTGTGACGTGTCAACCAAAGTTACTGATGTTATATCCTTACTAGCAAGCATATCGGGTAGAACAGCCACATCAATTCTCAGCCTTTGATCATCAACCTTCTTAGAAGAGTACAGAGCATCAACTACACTCTAGTTGTCCACAAAACAATGAATGTTAACACCAGCGCAGCGAGATATTTCAACAATGATACTGGCGATGTACACTGAAGCTTCAGCACACTCAAGAAGAGGCAGGGTCTCAGCAGACAATGTTGACTTGACAATACGCTGGATTTTCCTAGTCTGCCAGTAGATTGAACAACTAGCACCACTATCATCCTCAAGGAATACAATAAACGATCCTTGAGAACCGCCATCAGCCAAATTAGCAAAAGCTGCATCCAAATAACACTTTAGAGAACAGGCTTCGAGTGGCTCAAGTCTAATCTAATGTTGTCTCTTGTCACTTGAACTATTAACTTATTCAATCTGAGCAAATCACCAACAGTTGCCTTGTTACACATGACACTCAACTGACAAGTTTCAAAAGCAATGTCTGGTCTGGTATGTGTTGCGATCTAGTTCAGTTGTCCGATTCATATCTGGAGACTGAGGTGATCAATCCATCACCATGATATCCTTGTCCCGGAACCATTGTATGGTGGATGAAGTTTTGATGTGGAGCATTGTCCTGACGGAAAATCGCATTCCAGGCATTTCTGGAAGGGTCTCGGGTGAGGATAGCATATAATCTCTCAAGACAGCTTGGTACTTCTCTGAATTCATGATATCATCAACAAAGAGTGAGATAAAACGCCTCTGAACTTGACATACAGTCCCATACCATTAAAGAGCAGCCACCATGCTTTACTGTTGGCCCTATGCACTCTCGATTCCTCTTCTCCCTTGGCCCCATGCAGACTCTAACGATGCTTGGAATCAAGAACAACTAGAACGTGGACTCATCAAACAATAAGAGACATCTCAACTGATGTATGGTTCAATTGCGGTAAGCATAAAGCCCAAGCTAGTTGAGGTTGACTTTGCTGAAGGTTGATCAGTGGCTTTTGACAGGCTTTACATGACTTCAGACTGTTCTGATGGATACATTAACCCCGCCACCTTATGTCCATTCATGTTGAAGCTCTACTGTGGTTTTCTTACAATCTTCAAAAGTTCTTACGATGCAGAGACCCGTTGTCAGATTGCATACTGACCCTGGCACATGAAGAATGAACAAGGTAGGGCTTGATGTTCCAAGTTTCTCAAATCCTTTTAATACATTTACAACATTTGAATGTGACCTGTCAACCTTCAGGATGATTTGTCAACAGCTGAGACCCTCCTTGTGCAGCACACAAATCAGACTGGGAATATTATATTAATTAACAAGTATGATGTGTTATATGAAGACATCTTGACTAACATACTACATACTGATAACAGGATTTCATAAATTTCAATAGCACCAACATTTTAGATATTTCAAAAAGTTATAAGGAAGGTTGTTCTTTTATTTTGCTTTCTAGATGTCTTGGACACATGCATGAAAACCTACACCAACATATTCCTAGACATCCCTCCAAAATAAGAAAAGTTGCAGGGGTCCAAAAACCTTTGGTCCAGGCTGTATTTTCATTGTTTTAAATTTACAAATAAAGGTAGTTCAGTTATTAACTGTCTATTTGCATGTCTCTGTACCCACTTCTACCCTACTCCTGCAAGCAGCCCCAAATGGTTGACTCCCATAATTCAAAGGAATCCAATATCTCACAAGAGTACCTCTCTGACCAAAATATCCACACACATCTCTTATGATCTAAACTCTCCATCTATTCTCCTCAAAATGGAACATCAACATGCAAAGATTTTTTCTCTAACAAAACCTAGAGAGTACAACAGAACACACCTATTTGAAGCCAAAGGTTCTCCATCTTTTGTATGAATTTGCAATGGTGACTGATATTCACTGGGAATATAAATGATGAAATGCAGTGATGGGCGAGTAGAGACAAATGATCCTGCAATAAAAACACTAAACAAAGCCATTTCCAATAAGGGTTATGGAATTTATAGCTAAACAGTCATCAAGAGTCAAAATTGATTAATTTTAGACTTTTCTGACAGGAGGTTCAAGAGAAGCAGTAGGAAGAAAAAATAGAGCAGAAAAGTAGAGAATGTTAATTAAGGGAGTGAAATATTGAACTTTGATGGTAGAGATGTACCGATTAATCGTCATGGGCTATATTGGCCAATTTTTTGTCATCGACATTGGCTAAATTTGGCATTTACTATATTCCATATTATAGGTGAATAATACTAACCAGAAACAAGACTGTTTTGTGAAGAAGTAAGAATTGAATATATTATTCTGTACTCCGGCAAGAGGAAGCAAGATTTGGGGTGAAAGAGCTGGCTTATTTCTGGCTGGAGTTCGACACTCCGCTCAGGTTCCTAGCCATTTCTTTTTTCACCTTTCTTTTCCTATACTGTATGAATGTGACAATCTGAGTGCAATCTGTCTCAGGCAAGGAGGCTAGGAATTTCCATCCTATATTCATGAAATAGTTACTCTATAGCCATTGTGCTACTTCACTTAGTGCAAGAGAAGGCATTTGGTATATTAAAAAAACATTCTGTATTTTGATATCACACTAAATCTTTGATAAGTTCTATATGCTTTTATAGACATCCACTTATATTTGTAGTTGTATGTGACTCATCAAATGGAGTTACCTGTTCTTTGCCCAAACTTTTCATAAGCCAATGACCAGTTAAACTTATGAATGATGAATCAGCTGTGATAACTGTCCACCTATCTGTTGTAAATGAAATGAATGATGCCTCATCTATCGTATCTTTTTCTAAGTTTAATCATATATATAAGGTTGAGTGGGCAGTATTTTACACTGGCCCTGCTAATTTTTTTAACCCTTTAAGCGCCTTGCTAATTTGCTTAAACTAGCCCTGGGCGAAATTACAAATGGTATATGTTATCAAAAATAATTAAAATAAAATATTTAAATCTTTTTTTATAAATCAAATAATATATTATTTTAATTGAAAAGAATTATTCTATCAATATAATTAAAAAATTATTAATAACCTTCTACATATGTATAATTATGATTGATAATCAGTTCTTCCACAAATTTTCATTGATACCCATGGTTATTTTAGGCTTTTTAAATCAGTTACCACTTTTAAATTGTTTCAAATTATAGAAAACAGTGCTTCTACTCATGGAACAATGGGACACTATTTTATATCTTAAATTTCATGAAAGTTTTGCTCAGGGCCTATTTTTAACCTATAAAGCTGTATTTTCCTGATAAAATAAGGCTTGCTGGTTTATGTGCTTTCAATAATATAGTAACTTAAGGCATTTCCTCATTTTAATTGGATGAAAAATGAAAACATAGGTGTATTTAAGCAAAAAAAGGAAGAGTCATTAAAAACTGGCTGTTTAGACGTGTGTAAACAAAGAATCAGTGCTTTATGGCAGGGAGGGGGGGCAAATGGTGTGGCCTAGAAGAAGTCAAGTTACTCTCATTCATAAATCTCTGTTTACAAACAAAGAAGGACTGACCTAAGCCATTTATGTACTTTAATTTGATGTTTAATCACTAACATAAGAGTTTGATAAAAAAAGAGAGATAAATTATCATAATAATCAGGGCACATATATACACATATATGTTAAAGGCCAAAAAGAGCCTGCGGGCAATTACGTAGCACTGAATCAAGGGTGCTTAAAGGCCATAGGGCAACTAATGGGTTAAAGGTGATGGTAAATTTGTAATGTACATAAAGCTGGGTAAGGTTGGGCAATAGGTTACAAAAGGCCTGCAGGTGATTACGTAGCACCTAAGAGAAAGAAAAGGTTGGGTCTAAATCTAATGAAGACACAATAAACAAAACCAACACTCAAGTAAAAGAAGATATAGGCAGATATTTAAAACAGAGTATCATTGGACTAACAGCGTGCCCCTTAAATTGGTGGAAGGAACATAGGTTACATTTTAAAATTTTGCCTCGGTTAGTGCTGAAATATTTATCATCTCCTCCATCATCTGTTGAGAGTCAGAGATTATTTAGCTGCATTGGTCAGGTCTACTCTCCAAGAAGAAACAGACTAAGTCTATCAACTGGCGAAATGGCGATGTTTTTGCACCATAATCTTTAATTACTAGATTTTAAATATTAAAAGGTCTATGTTTATGTTATAAACATTTACTGCTCAGATGTTTGGGGGTTAAGGACATGTAACTATGACCTGCTCTTTGCACTTTCTCCCCAAGCATGCCAAAATAAACTTTTTTCTTTTTTTGGTTTCTCAATACATTATGTGCATTTAAAAAAGGAAATGCAGATTTGCTTTAAAACCAATTGTCTAAAACTTTTGAAGTTTAGTTATAAATAAGGTAAGTTTTGATTCTATATAGATAATTAAATATCTAAAAATCTATTTTGTTTCCAAGTTTAGTTATTGATCTGAATGATTAAAAAATACAATATGGAAGGATTGGATGGCTATGAGGGGTGATGAGGAGGCCATTATAAAAAAGTGAGTCTTTATTAAAGGTTAAACATACGATACATTGTAAAATATTAATTAAACTAATAAACATTTAATTTATTATTTTTTATTATACCAAATGCCTTTCCCATCACAATAAAGGGTTGCACACAGTGCAGAAGGCAATTAATCTGAGGTGCCAAGGAGGCTTTAACTTCTTCCCTTGACTCCTCCTTTATAACAAAGAAATTTAATCACTATTGCCATCGGCATCGGTTAAAATTTGCCATCAGTGCATCACTATTTGATAGCTCATGTACATAGAGAAAAAAACTAGTGAAAACAATGAGTGTGTAGGTAATCAGGAGAGAAAAATGTGGAATTTAATGTATTTTTAGCGCCTATCTGGCAAAGGCCTACAAGGGCATTAGTAGCCATACTTAATTTTAAGTCTAATACTAGGCCACATTAGAGTATAAAAACCCCACAAACCCCCCCAAAAATAAATAAATAAAAACAAGAAGCAGGAATCATGCTTCTACATTGGGCAGAAGCCCACCTCATGCTGGTGCAGGATCCTGCAACCAACACCAAAGAGAGTTGAATAAAATGGATGAACCAGCCTCCTCCAAAACGTCAGATAGTCAACAAGTCTGTCCCAAGTACAAGGGACAAGCAGGAGTGACTCCACTCATCCCTATACAGGGAGAGGTAATGTGTGTGAAGATCACCTAGATGAACATTCAACAAGAATATACCAAACAGTCTGGGGGAGAATGCAGTCATTGCAGTAACATGCAGTGGTCCATGAGAACAGTCATGAGGCATGGCAAGCAACTTTAAGTTCCCAACGGCCATCTCCAATCTTTTATGCCAAGCAGACTTAAGGGCTGCCTTTATTCCTGCCATGTAGTTGGTGTGAGGAAGAGTGAAACGCTGGTCTGGTTGCCCAGTTCTTTGGCACACTTATTACCCGCAATCCCCAGATATCCGGGAACCCAGCAGAAGGCAATCTCAAGATCCACTTGACTCACAGCAACTGTGGCATCATGGATACCGCGAACCAGCAGGTAAGAGAGATTTCAATGCCCTGAGAAAGGCATGATACATTATCTCCCATAATGAGCAGTGTATTTCAACCTAAAGTAGAGAGTTTGTATGCTTCAATGCCACTAAAAATTACCCCTCCCCCTCATTTTATGCCCTATTAAGCTTTAGGCTAATAACCTTTTCCATGCCAAATTGGTTCTTCATACCAATATGGTGCTTTGTTCTGGAGCATTTTGTTAAGTTATGGTCCATCCATGGGCAGAAGGCCCCTAGCATACCCTTCCATGCCCATTTATCATTCATTTCCTCCCCTGCCGGCCCTTTATCAAACACATTCACATTTAACCCAACTTCTACATACTCTTCCATACATTCTTGTTACATAACACCTAAGAATACTTTCAGTTACAACCTCATTCATACCATCCGTCACTATGTACCCTTTGTATACCAAACATCCTTTCCAAGTTGTCAATTTTTACTGCTCTCACTCAAGATCTTTCATTCTCCTTCGTTACCACTCTCACTCACATACACCTAATTTGGCACCAGTATACTCTCACGCAGCTTTCTGGCACATTCCACACTAAAACTCTGACTCTTCACTAACGTTCTAATTGCCCAGTAGACTTTCGTACCATTTAAAGCCTTATGTTTACAACCTGGTTCATCTGTATCACCATCACTTAAAATGCGTCCTATTGGTTAAAACTTCAGAATTGTTCATGGGGGCCACCACAAATGTGGATATCACACCCCCAAATACCATTACCATGCTCTTTTCCGAATTAATTTTGAAACCCCTCTCACATACCCTGTCAGAAGCTACAATCAACATTTTGGAAAAACCTCCCTGACTCCCTCTACTATTTAATCACTTGTCTCACTTTTCTTTTCATCTACTTCTATGCATTCACTCACAGCATATACCCACATGGAGAGAACCCATCACTCACCCCTTTCCTTCATTTTCATATTTGCTTCTCTGGGTACTCCATCATTATTAAAAATCCATGTCAACATCGCAAAACCTTATATTACATATCCATCAAACAACTAAGTCCAGCTATCTTTCACCTTAATACCTGCCTTACTTTGAAAATAAATACTTCACATCATCCAATAGTTTACCACTCACTCCATACATTCTTCACAGCTGCCATATGCTTCTCTGAAGCCAGGATAAAATTTAACCTTTTATTTTTTCAGCTAGATCCCCACACCCCTAACCACACTAAACCCCCCTTGTTCACCCCCTATCAATCCCTCAGCTATCCTTCTTATACACCCAATTAGAATACTTCTCTATACTTAGAATTACCTCCTTGTAGTTTTTGCATTTGCATTTCTCCACTTTACCTTCATACAATGGCACATTACTGCATTCTTCCAGTCAGCAGGCACTCGTTCTACTTTCAAATGCATTACAACACAGCCATCAGACCTATTCCATAACACAATAACATTTTTAGCATCTCAGAGACTATATCATCTACTCCAGATGTCTTCCCATTTTTCAGACCTCTCACTGCACTAACAACCTCTTGTAAGCATAATTCTTCCATATCCCAATACCTATAGCACCCAATTTACAGCCACAAAGCCAATCATATTTACAACCACATTATACAACTCATCAAAGTATACTCACTGCCTACTTTTGACATATTCATTGTTCACAAGTACTCTGCCATTTTTGGACATGTTCGCACAGCTATTCTTCTCCTGGTTCCACGCATTATCACTTCCTTTCAGAATAGCTTCCTGTTCTCATCAGGATCCTCATTCATCTGTCCAAACACTTCATTTGCTGCTTTCCTATTGTCTCATCACTTGTCTTATTTTCTTTTTTACCTCCTTATATGCATTCAATTGCATCATGGTTATTGTCATCTGCAGTATTTAGCATTTCCATGTATACCTTTTTACTTTCCACTACATACTTCACAATCTCATTCCACGCTTCATCATGTTGCCTTCTCTTTTCAGTTCTGGCACACCAACACTGCCTTTGCACTACCTATCATTTCTTTAAATTTGTTCCAGCTTCATGCTTGCACTTATTTCCTCTCCTTTTAAGCAATCTCACATACTCTCCCCCTTCCTAGCTCATTTAAAAATAGTTTACTTCTGATTCTCCCTTCTTTTCCAACTTCCTCACTTCTCATCCATGCCTCAACCAAGTAACCTTACATAGCAGAATCATATGTTCAGATCAGGGCTGTGGAGCTGATAGTTAAGTCTTAAGCTCCAGCTCCAACAGTTTGAAATTTACTGGCTGTAGCTCCAACATTTTGAAATTTACTGGCTGTAGCTCCAACATTTTGAAATTTACTGGCTGCAGTTCCAACAGTTTGAAATTTACTGGCTGTAGCTCCAACATTTTGAAATTTACTGGCTGTAGCTCCAACATTTTGAAATTTACTGGCTGCAGTTCCAACAGTTTGAAATTTACTGGCTGTAGCTCCAACATTTTGAAATTTACTGGCTGTAGCTCCAACATTTTGAAATTTACTGGCTGCAGTTCCAACAGTTTGAAATTTACTGGCTGCAGTTCCAACAGTTTGAAATTTACTGGCTGTAGCTCCAACATTTTGAAATTTACTGGCTGCAGTTCCAACAGTTTGAAATTTACTGGCTGTAGCTCCAACATTTTGAAATTTACTGGCTGTAGCTCCAACATTTTGAAATTTACTGGCTGCAGTTCCAACAGTTTGAAATTTACTGGCTGTAGCTCCAACATTTTGAAATTTACTGGCTGTAGCTCCAACATTTTGAAATTTACTGGCTGCAGTTCCAACAGTTTGAAATTTACTGGCTGTAGCTCCAACATTTTGAAATTTACTGGCTGTAGCTCCAACATTTTGAAATTTACTGGCTGCAGTTCCAACAGTTTGAAATTTACTGGCTGCAGTTCCAACAGTTTGAAATTTACTGGCTGTAGCTCCAACATTTTGAAATTTACTGGCTGTAGCTCCAACATTTTGAAATTTACTGGCTGTAGCTCCAACATTTTGAAATTTACTGGCTGTAGCTCCAACATTTTGAAATTTACTGGCTGCAGTTCCAACAGTTTGAAATTTACTGGCTGTAGCTCCAACATTTTGAAATTTACTGGCTGTAGCTCCAACATTTTGAAATTTACTGGCTGTAGCTCCAATATTTTGAAATTTACTGGCTGTAGCTCCAACATTTTGAAATTTACTGGCTGCAGTTCCAACAGTTTGAAATTTACTGGCTGTAGCTCCAACATTTTGAAATTTACTGGCTGTAGCTCCAACATTTTGAAATTTACTGGCTGTAGCTCCAACATTTTGAAATTTACTGGCTGTAGCTCCAACATTTTGAAATTTACTGGCTGTAGCTCCAACATTTTGAAATTTACTGGCTGCAGTTCCAACAGTTTGAAATTTACTGGCTGTAGCTCCAACATTTTGAAATTTACTGGCTGTAGCTCCAACATTTTGAAATTTACTGGCTGCAGTTCCAACAGTTTGAAATTTACTGGCTGTAGCTCCAACATTTTGAAATTTACTGGCTGTAGCTCCAACAGTTTGGAAATTTATTGGCTGCAGCCCCAACATTTTGAAATTTACTGGCTGTAGCTCCAACATTTTGAAATTTACTGGCTGTAGCTCCAACATTTTGAAACTTACTGGCTGTAGCTCCAACATTTTGAAATTTACTGGCTGTAGCTCCAACATTTTGAAATTTACTGGCTGTAGCTCCAACATTTTGAAATTTACTGGCTGTAGCTCCAACATTTTGAAATTTCTGGCTCCAGCTCCATTTAATCTCACCATATATTAATTAATGATTGATATAGCTTACTAAAATTGTACTTTGCTCAATGCTATTCATAGGCCATAATAGATGGCTATTAATCTAAATTCTAATGACTATACCTCAGATTTACTAATCTCCTATTATTGATTAAGAATATAATCAATAATAGCTAATTATTGATAATAATATAAAGTTCACAACATATATTTTTATTTACAATGCAACTACCCTTTGTTAACTATAAGTCCAATGTTTAAGTGAAAATTATAAAGAAAGGTATAAAAAAGTTTTATACTTACTTGGATGAGTTTAAAATCTTTATTTTATGTTAACTTTAACAAAACAATTTTTTTATTAACTTGTCTTATACTCTTACTCCAATAAAAATTAATATTTTCTAGTTTTAATAATGAAATATTTGACTGTTAATTTTAAATTCTCTTTAAAATTATAAATTAGCTTCTCATATTCTTTATTTTTAATTCATTATTGTTCTCAAAAATAAAACTGCTTCTTTCATTGCTCTTAAATCTGATTTTATGATTCTTACTGGGAGGCATTATTGTTACAGTCCTAGCTGTAACAATAATCTCTGGATACAGGGGTAGGACTTCTTCTATAGTCAGTTTTGATGCGCGGTTATATTTTTCCACTTCCTTTAACCCTATCAAAAAATCTTCTTTAAATTTGGTTTCTTCTATATTAAGAGGTTTGTCTCCATCTTCATTGATGCGCTTTATATTTGCTTTTTCAATTCTGTCTAAATAATTTTAAAAATCTTGATTATCATTTAAAGAATCTGATTTTCTTCTTCTCGGTCTTCTCAATTTTCGGATCTCAGTCCTTTCATGCGATTGCTATTTCATAAAGTGCTGTTTTTCCTTTAGCATTCTGATCATCATTCAATAGGACTTTATTCATTGGGTCTACATAAATGCAGCCAATAGGATTGTATTTTGTATAAGTAGTTCCTCCCTTCTCTTCATTGAAGATACAATTCCATCAGCAAGCAGTCCACCAGTTTGACCAAGGCGATATAATAATTCCTTCGAGGCCAGCAAGAACTCTCCAGGGGTTAAATCTTGAGCGTGAAATTTTTTTGTGGTGAAAAAAAGGAAATCAAAGCAAAACTTCTAATTCGGATAATTGCATCCATTCATATTCAGTGAGTAAGACATCTTTATTAGCTAGGTGTTGAAGATATGGTGTCAGCTCTAACAAATGCTTGATCATCATATAGGTGCTCCCACAACATGTTTCTTGATCTAAAATGGCTCCCAAACCTGAATTCCTTTTCAAAATAGTCTACTTTTGGTGTTCTAGCTGCAGTAGCTACTTGCCTGATTTTGCTAATCATAGTTGCTACATGGTGTCCTTTTAAACCATCTTTTATTGCTAACTGTATAGTGTATGCACAACACAACACTGATGTTGGATGAAAGATAAGTTAGATGCTTCTACAATCAAATCATCTATAAATTTGTCTTTGGATGTTATTAAATCATCTTTTTCAGAGATGTCTTCATTATTTGAGATTTCATTAACTGTTGCTGAATTAATTTTTTCAATTGTACTTAACATATTTGAAGCATTATCTGTGATAATACATAGAACTTGTTCTTTCTTAATTTCAAAATCCTGTAAAACAGTTTCCACCAATTTTGAAAGATATTCACTTGTGTGGTTTGCATGTGTATCTTTAACTGCTAGGGTTTGAGTCACCACTTTATTAGTCATTAATAAATCTGACATTAATCGCAAAATAATTAACTATGTCAAGTGCATCCATCCATTTCTAGGAAAATAAAGAGCCCCTTAAGAGTTTTTGGAAGTTCTTCTTTTTGTTGCATAGCTTCTTTAAGTATGATCTTCCTAATGTTATCTTTATCTAGAGATAGTCTGAGTTTTTGAGACATTTCACCATTCATGCCTAAGAATGCTGGTTTTGAGAAAAAAATTAGAGGTATAGTGTTTTTTACCACCATTTCTATATTTAGCAGAGGTCATTGTGACAGTAACTTTGTTTGTTACAAAAAAAACTTGTTATTGGTGAAATTTGTCCAATAGTATGATTCATATTTCCAGTTGAAGTAGTCACTTAGAGTCTTTCTTGTTGACAATTTCATATTATATCTTTGGATGAAATCTGTGTAGATGCCTTTTCAAATTTGATATCTTGCCAGTCATAGTCAGTCTTTTTGGATCAGAGCTGGTAGTGCCGCTTGTAGTGATCAAGGAACTAATTTTGGTTCCACAAAATTGTTCATCATCTTTCTTGCAATGGCAGATAAAATGTTTGCAATCATATGAGACAACAAAATACTCAAACACGGCAGATCTTGTTTTTGTTTGAGATATAGTACCCATTTTAATGGGGTTTAAAAAAATAAATTATAGAAGCTAAGCAAAAATAAGTTTTGTAAGTTACAAGCAAATTAAAACATTAATTCTAGATTATTATGTGAACGAAAAAAAATGATTAATTAATTTATTTGGGAAAATAATATGGTTTAATTTTTCAAAGTGATACATTTTATTATTGTTGAGAAAGAGGAAAATTTATGCAGGACTTTTATTTTATGGAGCTGGAGCTAGTACATTTTGACTGGCTCCAGCTCAGACTGCACAGCTCTGGTTCAGATATTCCCACACTCATACCCTCTTACACAGCTTTCACATTAAATACATCCTACATTCTTGCCCTCTCCTTTGCCCAACCCATGTGAATTTTTTTTTAAAATGTCCTTGTGCTGAAAGAATGTTTAGCATGCAAGGTTCTTTCAGCACAGAACCATAGCACCCTCTCTTCATTTTCATTTCTATAGGTGTACAAAAAGCTCAAGCTATCCCTTCTCTCATTCTTTCACCTATTTGTCCATTCATATTTCTACAACCATCAACTAACACCCATTTCCAACTCTAGCTACCATTTGTCCCAAGTCATTCCAGAATCTCTCTCTCTCAGCTTCACTTCTATAATTACTGTGCTCATGTACCAAAACCACTCAGTTTCACACTCGCAAATATAAACTTCACCCATAAAATTCTCAAACTCAAATATAAACAATCATTGTATTGTGCCACTCCTCACTCAAAAGCACTGCCATGCTCTTTACTCCTAACAGTCTGATTGCATCGACACAACTCATTTCCTTTCATATTTGTGTCACACAGATACTCCCCTCCCATCACATTCCATACACACATTCAGTTTACACACTGATGCATTTTTTTTTTAAGGGGCTATCTGGCAACTGCCCACTTAGGCATAGGTCGCTGCAAATAAACAGCCTAGTTTTAAACTACTTTAAAATAAAAATTTGAACAGAAACAATAATAAAAAAGAGATAACAATCAGGGAGCCTGCGACTTACAAAAAAACAAACAAACAACAATAACAAAAAAAACAAAAAGTTAAATACAAGGGAGAAGCCGGCCTCCCCCAAAAGGTCAAGTCCACAAGTCAAAGTGCACACACTCATCCCAAGTACAAGGGACAGGCGGTAGCGACCCCGCCCATCCCGGTACCAGGACAGGTAACGTGCGCGAAGATCACCCAGACTGGGACATTCAACAAGAATGTGCCAAACAGGCTGGGGGACGACGCAGTCGTCGCAATAGGGCGCAGGCGAGCGCTCCATCAAATAGCGATGCGTCACACGAGTGTGTCCGATTCGGAGACGACAGAAAGCGACCTGAAGCCGTCGCGGCATTGGGGGATAGGTCCATGGGAACAGTCGCGGCGCAATGCCATGCAACTTTAAGTTCCCTTCGACCGTCTCCCATCTTCTTTGCCAAGCAGTCCGAAGAGCTATCCGTATTCCTGCCATGTAGTCGGTGTGAGGAAGAGCGAAACGCTGGTCCGGTCGCAGAGTCCTCGCGGACTCTTTGGCGCGCTCATTCCCCGCAATTCCTACATGTCCAGGAACCCAGCAGAAGATAATCTCGACATCTGCCCGGCTCGCCAAAACCGTGGCGTCACGGATATCGCGAACCAGGAGATGCGGAGATTCCAATGCCCCGAGAGGACTCAGGGCGCTTTGTGAGTCGCTATAGATCACAATACGGTCTCCGAACCGGGCACGTCGCGTAATCTCCCGTACCGAGTGGTGTATTGCCACCAGCTCGGCCGTGAAGACAGTCGCAGCGCCTGGTAGAGCCCCGCTGACTTCAAACAGAGGGGATACGGCATGGAAGTCGACCGCTTCTTGGGACTTGGAGCCATCCGTATACACTGGCACGGTTCCAGCGTGACACGAGGTGTGCTCCAAAAAGGTAGAAAGGTAGAACGCAATACTCCCGGCGCCATACAAGCTTTGGGAGCAGAGGCGTGGCGACAAATAGCCAAATTTGGTACCCTCCAGGGTGGCGTCCTGGGCAGAACCAGGGGCGCCACCGGGCCGAGAGCTATGTCTAGCTCTCGAAGGAGTTTCCTTTTCCTAAACCCAAAGGGCTTAGGGTATGACTGGCGTCTCTTGGCAGCATAGGCACCGTCGAGATCAGCTGCGGATGCAGTGAAAGCTGTTGGCGACTGAGGGAGGCGCCGTGCTCGCGCGTACAGGCGAGTGATGCACTGCACGCGGCGCAGAGCGAGTGGCATCTCCCCAGCATCCACTAACAAGCTCTCAATGGGGGAAGTGCGGAAGGCACCAGTCGCAAGGCGGAGGCCGGTGTGGTGGATCGAATCCACCTTCCGCAATAAACGCTCGGCTGCGGATGCATAAAACTCGCATCCGTAGTCGAGCTTCAAACGAACAAAGGATCAATAAAAAAGTAGGGCAGTAGCCCTATCAGCGCCCCAAGCGCTGAACGTCACGGAACGGAGAATATCCATGGCGCGGGTACAAGAGACTCTAAGGCTGCGAATATGAGCCTCCCAGGGGAGGCGTCAGTCAAATACAAAACCAAGAAAATGATGCGATTCAACCACATCCAGGTGCTCCCCATTAAGAAACAAATCTGGCACTGCCATTTGGGACCACCCCTCCCGCCTGGTGGCCTGGCAGTCCTTCGGCATGGCGGCTCCACCTTGAACACAGCGTAAAAAGATAGATTGTGAAGAGGAGAGGAAAAGGAATGTGAGGAAGGTATGGGTGGGGATGAAGCAGGTTGTTAAAAAAAAACAGCCCGATCCGGGACAGTTGGCTGAGAAGAAGGTCAGCATCTACCCTGTGAATTTAGAGGCTGACCAGAGAAAGTTGTGGGAGAGGTTGTAAGAAAAGCGACGAAGTAAGGAAGATATACAGGCTATCTGAAAGAAGGAAGAGAGGCTAAGCTGGGGCCGGACGGAGCGCTGTATCCCGTCAGCATGGCAAATCGCCGCGCCCCTTACAGGGTACACACTGATGCAGGGTAGCTAGCCTGACAGGATGGGGTCCATGACAATCCTGCCCATTACTTTCATTGCATGTTGTGCTCCTATGATAAAGCCTCTGGGTATGTGGCTTCCAAGGCCAGCAACCCCATATCCAAATATTTTTGTGGCATTGATGTGTGCCCACTCACCTTTGTGGGAAAGCAGCAGAAGATAATGATGATGCTATGTATATTATAATCCTGTGAATCTAAGCAGGCCTGGATACATCACTTACCTAATTTGGCCTCAATTGCATTGATTGTAAGAGGAAGTTGTTGCTCTGGGAGGGAGTAATGTTTATGCTTTGAGGACCATCGAGGACTAATCTTCATACTGGTCATATAGAGAATTTGTGACCGTATTCGGAGATCACAGATACCTTTCAGCTGCTGTATCAATGGATCCAAGTAATCTGTTATGGCAAGCAATAAATACAAAGGTTGAAATTGCTGAAAACATTGATTATAAAATTGTCTAAACTTAAAATGCAATGTTTTCTTTGAGGGGAGAAAAAGAAACTTGTGTAATCCACAAAGGGCATTTTTAAATTTAAAACAAAAACAAATGAGAGCATGAGATCTGTAAAGAAAGTAGTGAAGATAGAGAATGTGAAAATGTGTGGAAGATATATAGCTGTAGAGGCTCTTGTAGGTATTAGGGAACCAACAAGGGCATAATCAGAGAATAGGAAAGACAGGAGAAAAAAGTAAGGTATAGAAAAGACAAAAGAAAAAAAGAAAAGAATGGGAGTAGTGAGCATCAAACATAGAAGCTGGACCCAGTAAGTAGATTTAAAGCATCTAAGAATAAATCCATAGACAAACCAAAAGTTGTATGAGAGGTAGAAAGCAAAGTTCCTGTCCTTTTAACCCTCCCTTTCCTCTTACAATTGATTTAATATGCTGGCCCTACATAGTCGCTGAAATTATGAATCATTTTACTCAAGATTTTAGCCTACCAATGGGCTAATTAAGTTAAAAATCCAACCCAACCCAACCAACTTAAAAAAGACTAAATAACAAAACAAAAAGAGTAAACCCACAAAACCAACTAAAAATAAAAACCAAAATTAAATAATAAAACAAAAAAAAAGTAAAATACAGAATCACAACCCAAATATACAACCTCCCGCAAAACTATACAATGGAGTCAGGCCACCTTTTCCCCAAATTATCTAGTCGGGTGAACAAGATTCAGTTCAGAGTACAAGGGACAAGTGCTAGCAACACGTGGTCATTGTGGTCCTTGGACAGGTCACACAAAGAAAAATCCCAAAGACTGAAACACTCATCTAGAATGTGCTGGAGAGTATGGGGGACTGCACAGTCAAGACAGTAGGGTTAGGGGTAACACTATCAAATGATGCTGTCACACTTCAGGTGACAGAAAATCACCCGAAGCCATCAAAGTATTGGGGGGGAGGGGCTAACTAAGTCCACAGAAAAAGTTATGGTACAATAGCAAAGAACTTTAGATTCCTCACAACTGCCTTCCATATTTTTTGACATGAAACTCGAAGGGCTACCATGTAGTCAGAGTTGGGATGAGCAAAATACTGATCCAGTCGCCCAGTCTTTGCAGGCTGTTTGGCACTTCCTTTCCCACAATTTCTACATGTCCAAGGACCCAGGAGCAGACAAACTTAACATCCTCCCGCTTGCACCAGTTTTGGCATCACGATACTACAAACAAAGTGCACAGAGATTACAATGTCTGGAGTGTGTTAAGTATTTTCTGGGTAGGTCCCTGCAAAAGAGAAATGGGGCTGCTGCTGGACCAATAGGGGAAGTTGTCTGAGGGTGATTGAGGAAACTTGAAGGGGCCCCTGAGTAAGTGGAGGAAGGAGTCTACATACTTATTGGAAATGAGTGCTGCTCCTCCTTCATGCCCTCTTGGACAGGAGAGAGCTATCCCCTCACCTATATATCATCTCATACAAACTCAGACAAGAATATTCTGTGACATTCCCTTGCCCCCATAGTACCAATGGGGCCATAGGGACTGCACTGCTACTGCTACTACAGGAGTGATTCATATGGCTAAGGCAGTGGCATGAATGCCTTCATGTGGTAGTGAAACCAACTGGCATACATCCACTCAGGAATCCTGTCAAGGATGAACATAACAAAAGAGTGTAGGGGGGGGTTTTGAGGCCCCTCCCTATTTTCATAGTGTGATTATATTTAAACACACATTCACCAAAAGGCTCCAATCGAAAAAACGGGGCACATTCGACTCTACCAATCAAGCTAGCTAATGCTCTCCTTTGGCCAACATGCTCCCATCAGTAGAGTGGATAACTAGAAAGTACTAGAAGCCAGTGGGCTGAAAAATGGCAGGCAGTCTCCATGAGAGGCCCTGACATGATCGAGGCTGCGCTCAGTGAACTTGCGACTTTGGTCTTGGTCTCTGTCTTCCCACCTGAGGGCACCTTGGAGTCGGATGTAATGATCTTGATCTAGTCACTTGCCAAAATGACTGTGGACCCATCTTCCCCAAGCCCCCCAAATGGAGAGGAACACCTAGACCCCTTTAACTTCTTGTTCTTTTTAGGAGAGTCAGGTGGGAGTGAAACCACTTCTCTCTCCACACCCGGAAGGCACCATAGGATGGATGTACCAGCCTAAGCAAGATCCTTCTCAGAGATGGAGAGGGTTTGGCTGTCAGGAGAAACCAGTTGGTGGAGGAGGTCTCTCCTCTCATTGTGAGTCCTCGGGGTCCTAAACCACCTAATGAGAAGATTGCACAGGGGCCAACTCAGGTTCGCTGTTTGACCCCATGGAAGATCCTTCTGTCTGGGACTGGGTCATCTCTGGGATCATGTCCATCTCATGAGGGCAATCCTTGTAGAGGTCATCCCTTCCCAAGACATCAGACATCACAACAGGCCCCCTTGAGGTCAATTTTGGGCTGCCTGTCTGGTCCTTTGGGAGACCCTCTGATAGGAAAGGTGAGACTGCCACTGGTAGGGTGAAGGAGTCACCCAAGGGCAGCTCCAAAGAAGGGAGTGAGGGGAAGCCACAGTTCCTGTATGCTTAGCAGAGTAAATTTCCTCTCTGGTGGAAGAGGGTTGGAGGGGCCACGGAGAAAGCACAGGGAGGGGGGGGGCCTCCTTTTCATAGCTGGAGCTACCCAAGAGCAGATACAAAGGTGGCAAACGGGGAAGCCCCTTTGCCACACGGGGATGGTGAGAGGCAAGCCTCTTCACCAGTCGAAGGGGTGGCTCAATTTTCCCTGATACCTCACTTTGAGGCAGCGGATCTTCATGCGCAGTGCGACTATTCGTTTTGGTTGTCACCATAGTTATGAGAAAGAATAGGAGGATGTATGGAAAGTAGTTACTATGAACTCCCAAAGCTTTGGGAGGAAAGGAGAAAATCACCAGAGGATCAGAAAATTCGCCATACAGGCAAACTTTCCTCAAGTTTTAACCATAAGGGATGGTGCAGGCATAACCACCTTGTTTTAACCATAAGGGATGGTGCAGGCATAACCACCTTATGTGTGTATTGGAAGGTGAGCAGAGTCGATGGCACAAGATATCCTATATCTAATACTTGCCTTAGCCGGTGGGCTTTTGGTCCTCACAGCAGGTAGGGATCTCATAGTATACAGTGCCCCTTGACTAAGGACCTATCCATAAGAGGATGAAAGTGTGCCACAAGCCAAAACCTTTGTGGATAGAAGAGCAAGTTTGGAAAGGAATAGGCATATATGTAATAAAGAGAAGTAGAGATAGGAGGGTCCACTAATGAGTAGGGTGGATGATCACCTATCATTATCATACATTGGTGCTAGGTGATCTCAGGATGGCATGCAGTCCAAGGTACCAAGGATACTAGACTGAATTCTGTACAGGCGGGAACAGTCCTTCTGGTTACAAAGTGTGGGTAGAAAATGTTGAGGGGATAGCCATAATAAGAATAATAGATAATATTAATAATAATAAATGATACACAATAATAATACATAATAATAATAAATACTAGTACTAAATAATAGTAAATTGTAATAAGAATGATAACAATAGTAATAACTAGTAATAAAAAAGTAGCACTGAGAGAGAGTTGGGGGAAGCACACCAACTTCCCCAGGCCCAATCAGAGTTCACATCATCCCAGTGGCACGGTTTCCTTAATTTGCACTCAGGTTCCAAGGATTCGCAGCTCCTCTGGATACCAAATGTAACAGGCAGCACAGGGTACCAGGCTGCAGGTAAAAGGAGGCAACATCTCCCGAAGTATTAGCTACCATGATCGATCCAAGTTTGTTTTTATTTTGTTTTTATTTGAAGAGCCAATCTGGTGACTGCCAACTAGGGCGAAAGTCGTTGTAACTAGTGGAAATCCTAATACTAGGCTAAATTAAAAAACAAGAAAATAACAAAGATAAAAAAGGAACAAAGGCAAGACACAAGGTAAAAAAAACAAAAAATAAAAACAAAAGCAACAAGAAGGAAATGTGCTCCAGCATCCGGGGTAGGCCCACCTCCACCTGGTGCAAGAACATGCAACCTACAACAGAGTCAAATAAAATGGAGGCCTACCTCCTACAAAAATCTGTATAGTCCACAAGTCTGTGTACACGAACCAGTCCCGAGTAAAAGGGACAAGCACCAGCGACCCCGCAAAGATCATCCAGACTGGGACATTCAACAAGAGTGCGCCGAACAGTCTGGGAGACAATGCAGCCGTCGCAATAAAGGATAGGCGAGCGCTCCATCAAATGGCAGTGCGTCCAATTCGAAGAGAACAGAAAACAACCATGGGAACAGTCGCGGTGAAATGACACGCAACTTTAAGTTCCCTTCGCCCATCTCCCATCTTCTTTGCCAAGCAGCCCGTATTCCTGCAATGTAATCGGTGTGACGAAGAGCGAAACGCTGGTCAGGTCGCCCAGTCCTCACAGACTTTTTGGCGCCCTCATTCCCCGCAATTTCTACATGTCGAGGAACCCAGCAGAAGGTAATCTAGGCATCCGCCCGGCTCGCCAAACCGTAGCATCACGAATATCGCGAACCAGAGAATGCGGAGATTCCAATGCTCCAAGAGCACTCAGGGCGCTTTGTGAGTCGCTATAAATCAATCCGGTCTCCGAACCGGGCACGTCGCGGTGTCTCCCGTAACGAGCGGTGTATTGCAACCAGCTCAGCCGTGAAGACAGACGCAGTGCCTGTCAGAGCCCCACTAACTTCAAACAGAGGGGATACGGCGTGGAAACCGACCCCCTCTTGGGAGTTGGAGCCATCCGTATACACTTGCACAGTTCCAGCATGACACGAACTGTGCTCCAAAAAGGTCGAACGCAATACTCCCGGCGCTGTACAAGCTTTGGGAGCAGAGGCGTGGCGACAAATAGTCAAAGGTGATACTCTCCAGGGTGGCGTCCTAGGCAGAACTAGGGGCGACACCGGCCTGAGAGCTATACCAAGTCTTGAAGGTGTTTCCTAGCCTTAAACCCAAAGGGCTTTGGGCGTGACTGACGTCTCTCGGCGGCATAGGCACGGTCGAGATCAGCTGCAGATGCAGTGAGAGCTGTTGGCGACTGAGGGAGGCACCAGGCTCACACTTACAGGCAAATAATGCACTGTGCACGGAGAAGAGCGAGTGGCATCTCCCCAGCATCGACAAGTACGCTCTCAATGGGGAATGCAAGAGGGCACCGGTCACCAGGCAAAGGCAGGTGTGGTGGATCAAGTCCACCTTCCACAATACAGGCTCAGCTGTGGATGCATAAAACTTGCATCCATAGTCGAAGTTCGACTACGCCCCAGGCGCTGAACATCATGGAATGAAGAAGTGAGGAGGTCGCCAGTTATGGGGGTGTTAGAAAATCAATTGTATGTGAATGAAAGAGGTTTCCATAACCACCACCTTATAAGGGGACAATGCATTCCAGCTTATAGGCGACGGGTGGCATTACAGCTAATTATTTATCTGAATTCAAAGATAAATGATTTTAATGTGGCCTTCTACTTGGCTGGGCTTACCTAAGTTTTTAAGGCAAAATGGAAATATAAAAATAAAAAATTTATTCTAATAACAGAATATTACAGTGCCACCAGCTCTACCAGGGAAGAGCCCGGGATGGGTAGAACCTGTAGATGGGTTCCGAATGGGCTCGTAGGCCTGGATGGGCCAGAAGCAGAGGGTGTCTTTATTAACATTGAGGTATAAGTCTCCCAGGCAGCGCCGGGCGCTGCCTGGCCTGAATGGCCAGGATTTCCTTCTCAAGGAGATACACACTACATTGCTTGGAAGAAGCGGGGTGCGGATATCCACAATTAACACACTTGGCCACACACAATTTGAACTTATCATGTGTGGCCTTGGAGCAACTTACACAGAGTTCGGGTAACCCCGACTTTGCATGTCTCCAGGAGCGATTCGTATGGCCGACCGAAACGGTGGCAGTAGTAGCACCTCTGCGTCAGTGACACTAATGCCTTCATGCAGTAGTGATACCAACCGGCATGCACCGACTCAGGGAGCATGTCAGTTGAACGTGATGAGTGTAGGGGTGGGTCTCAAGGCCACTCCCTATTTTCTCATCACACATTCGATCTTGACTGCTCCATGGTCGGCCAGCTCTAAGGTGATGTCATCTATTGACTAGTCCACAAGTTCCCTCACATAAACTACTTCTTTCACAAAGTTCATGGTAAAGTGTGGCATCACACTCACCATCATGCCATCAAGTGTCTGAAGGGCCCTAATCATGGCCGCCTCAGAGGATTTGACGCATTCGCCAGAAGGTTCCTGTCCGAGAAACGGGTCACCTTCGGCTCTCTACCAATCACGCTAGCTAAAGCTCTCCTCTGATGGAACATGTCCTTAGCCAACATGGTGCCATCAGTGGAGCGAATAACGAGGAAGCGTTTTAAGCCAGCAGGCTCGAAAACGGCAGGTAACCTCTGAATGAGGGTCCCCGACGTAATCGAGGCTCCGCTCTGCCTACTTTTGGTCTTAGTCTGGGAGTCCCTAACCCGGTGAGCACCGGAGCCGGACGTGCCGATCTTAGTTTGGTCGCATACCGAAAGGGAAGTGGCCCCATCCGTTCCCGTGGCTCCCGAGGAGGGGGAGGAGCCCCAAGTATTTCTTATCTTTCTATTTCTTTTATTTCTATGAGAGGACGGCGGAGAATGAACCCGCTTCTCCCCTCCACCGGCAGGAGCCCCTAGGCTAGATGGACCGGCCCACCAAGATCTTTCTCTGAAATATAGGTCTTGGCTGTCACAGGGGCACCAGCCAGAGGGAAGAGATCCCTCCTCTCCTTGTAAGGTCTCGGAGGCCCAAGCTGCCTGAGAAGGATCTTGAACAGGAGATGACTTGGGTTCAGTGCTTGCTACTGAGCCCAGGCTCGACTCCATATAAGTCCTTACCATCTGGGGCTTGGTCACCTCAGGGGGGGCATCCATGTGGCTATCACCTCGAGGTACCTTTGGTCTTGTTGTCCGCCAGTGAACGGGCATCCAGGGAGGAAGAGAGGGAGGATGTTAGGGGGTACGAACCAATGAGCCCTGCCATTCCTTGGCCCCATAAGGGGGTTGGCTCTATCAAGGTGCTTCCACCAGGAGCAATCAATTTTGTCCACCACATCAGTAGGCCTAGGAGAGGAGTAAGATCTCTCTGGTAGAAGAAAAAGACCACAGGGGGGGGGGGGCATTCTTTCAATGGAGCTACCTGAAGGCGGCTCCAGTGATGGTATAGGGAAAGTATTTGATTGTAAAAACTCATCATGGGCATGGTGACCCTATGTATTTCATGGGATGCATACGCTCATCACCTCACGCCCTAGCCCACTCTGTGAGGGGTGAATACAGGGCCAGCAGAACCAGCCGCTGCAATTTGAGGCCACTCCTCTGACCTAGTGACCTGGCAGTCCATCGGCATGGTGGCTCTACCTTAGGTATGGTGTAAAATTGATAGACAGTGAAAGGAGAAAGAAAGGGTATGTGAGGAAGGTGTGGGTTGGACTGAAGCAGGTTTTTAAAAACCCACCACCCTAAACCAGAGCTCAGGGGTGCGGGAATGTTGTCCACTCCCCCCTCAGCCCCAATCCAGGATAGTTGGGTGAGAGGAAGCTCACCTAACTATGTCAAGTCAATGGACAGGGAAGGTAGAGGATTTGCATTCCTCCATCAGAAGTTTCCATGAGTCAGCATGGAAAAACTGAAAGCAGGTGTATTTGATGGTCTTCAAGGACACCAGTTTTGATGGAAGCACTGAATCCTACCAAAATCTCTGCCTGGTTGTCCCTTAAGTCAGTCATTGCAAACTTCCTTGGAAACCAGAGAAGTCCTCAGTATGAGAAAGGGGTTGATGAGTTAAGGGGATAGCACATTTTTCATTAGTCACTTTTCAAATTCTTTTCGTTAAAAATTCGCATTTTTTGGTTTTGTATATCATTTTATTGCAAATTGTATGCACTTTTTTATGGTATAATTATTTTTTTAGCAACATGACTAGAACATAGTGAAAATTAAGATAATGCAAAATTGTATACATTCGTGGAAATTTTTCTTAGATATTTAAAGTTGATTTGTGAACAAAACGCAAAACTATACCATGCAATTTTAAATATTTGCTAAAAAAAAAAACAGCATCTAAGAACTGGTTTATATTTTTAGCATCATTTGATTATAGATTAAACTAAATTCCATGGCATTCAGGATACCCAACCTATTTACCGAACACCCTCCCATCCAACTGAGAACAAAACCTATAGTTGATGTCTGAAAAATATATGTTTTAGTCCACAATAACACAAATTTTAATGGAACTACAGTAAACTGATTTCAATGATAAATAAATTATATGTGCATCCTTTGCTTGTGAATGGAGTTTGAATGCTTAATTTTTAGTAATTCTATAGCCATTTATATGATATCAGGTTTGAAGGGGAAGGGGTTCTGAAAGAACCCCCTGTATCTCAAAAACAGCTCTGTAAGTTATGATTTTGGCAGGAATAAAAGGGCTTTTAATGAGCTTTAATTTCTTATATGATAATCTAATGCAGTAAAAAGTTGAAAAAATGAATGTGGTATCCGCTTAATGGAGAATTTCGCAAACTTGGTATGTGCATGTCAGTGAAAATGCACTTCCTTTGGTCCTCCCCCCTAGACTATTTTCCTGAGAATTGTGGAGACTTCAATAAAGAACAGGGTGAGTGCTTTCACAAAGATATCCATATGATGGAGGAATGCTACCAATGGCATTGGGATGTCAACTCTCTGGCTGCCTACTGTTGGTGCCTGCTAGGCAAGGCACAGACCAAAACAGTGGCAGTAGTAGCACCTCCGCGGCAGTGACACTGAAGATACCATTCACCCATAAGTAGTTTTTTTTTTTACTCACCATACCTGATAACTTTCTCCTTGCATTTTGCCACAAAGGATGGGGCTAGCATAGCCACCTCATATGTGCACTGGATGTCGTGAAAAGAGTTGACAGCCTAGTAAAATCCACCCCACTAGAGTTCCACTAACAAGAATTTGGGTGGTGTAGACATAAGGTAGAATAGGTATAGGTTGGTTTACAAAGAAGTAGGGTGGATAATCATCTTATTACCATACCCAGCATTGGGGCTGGGAGTGAGTGTGTGTTTCTTCCAAGTTTAGGTTGTAGGAGGTGCATTACCCCTACTACACCACCACCCCTTGCAGGAAGAAAGTTAATGTATGTTGTACATTGCCACAAAGGACACAAAGAGTAGCCCCTTTCATAAAGTAGTGAAGGTGGACAAATTGAAAATAGTGGAAGATATATAAACGCAGGTCCTCCTGCAAGTCAATATTGGGCCAAGAGGATATACTCCCTTTCCAGGTACCAGGGCTAACAGTCTACACAGGTACCCCCTTGCAGTGCCCTATGGAAAAAACCTGGTACAAGCCATATCCTTATTCATGGTCTCAGGGTTGCTCATCCAGAAAGTTTAAGGAACAACAACAATTCTGATGATTGGTTATTTATTAGCAGTGATTCATAATATATAACTAAAATTATGATACACTTCTTACACTGTTTCAATTTTAGTTGCTTTACTTCTTTCTTTTTTTTAAAAGTCATTTTTTATGAAACATTTTTATTTCAGAGACTAGATTTGAAAGCCAGTCACTTCCAAAATGTCTCCTGAATAAAGTTTTTCTGAAGAACTGCAACTGATTTTTTTCATTTAGAAGATTGATACACAGTGAATAACACCTTTATTTCTTTATTCTACCCATTAATCTGTTCCTATATTTTTTCCATGAAAAATTATTCCCTTAAATATTTAGATTTTTAAAAATTTTCTACATCCAGCCTAACTAATACAGGTCTAAAATGATCATTAGGTAACACCACCCTACCATCCCAAAACAAACCCAACCATTATGAAATGCCTTAGAGAAGCTAATAAAGGCTATATATATATTTTGAGGGATGTATGATGAAATAGCTTCTTTTTTTTCTTGAATGGACAATAAAAACTAAAATCAGCATAAAATGTTAAACAGAGCAAGACTCCACATTTGGTGAAGGAAATAAAAGTATAAAAGAAATCTATGACTAGTACCTTCAACAGCTCCAGCCACATCCCAATCAGCTTTCAGAAGGTGCGGTTGTGGTAACATTAATGTGAGGGTCACATCATATCCTGGTTCAGTTGGTACCTATGGAAAGAGAACAGAAAATTAATGGTATATTGGCACAAAGGATAAGAAAAAGGTAATTTTAGGAGGGGAAATAAGTGAGGACATCTTAAGTAGAAAGTGTTACATCGATAGGGTTAAAATTAGAGAAAGTGAAAATGCATGGGAGGTAGAGCTCAAATAGACTAATCATGTTATGGAGGAAAGTCTGCTGAGGGTGAAAAGGAAGCATAGGAAATAAGAGCGATGAAATAATATTTTATACAAATTCTTCTTTAAAAATGGACACAATAGGGATTTATTGCAGTAAAAAATTGATAAGGGATTTATTTCACTCTTTTTGAGGCCTAAGTCTCAGTAGGGACCTACAGTTTATGTAATATCAACCACTGATTCACCACTGCAACTGGCAGCCACCACGAAGGCAACTTGAATTCAGATTCTATCAATGTAATCAGAAGTTGTGTTTGACAACATTCCTTCTCCTATGAAAAGTTAAATACTCAATAGGTTTTGTGCATAGTTGTCGAATAAATCATGAAAGAAACAAATAACTACACCAACCTGCCTCAGAACCACATCTTTATTACTTTCATGCCTTGTAAGGAGGGAATGTCTCTTCAGGCTACTCTTAGCTAGAGGATCAAGAGCCAAAGCATGAATAACTTCAGACAAAGCCGCCCAATCTGTCAAATATAACTCCAATTTAATTACTATTTACTAATTCAGATCATATAATTTTATGGATGACAAAAGCCACCATGGCCTATCAAAGGTTAAATGAAATAACCAGAAACTGAACCCAAACCCCAACCTCATATATATTACGTGGTGATTTGAATGCACCCTAGTGAACATATGATGTTGTTCAAAGTTCTTTTTAACTGTGGCTATTTTCATTAGTTCAATTCTATTCTTTATTCACTTTTTTTACTTGATTTTCTGACTCTAAAATTGCTAAGTTTACACTCAGCAGATTAAACCAATTTCATTTCCTTTCTCAACAAAGTAAATAAAAATTCTACAAATAGCAAATGTCACTAAACTCAGCCAAACCCAAATTTCATTCAAATCTTAAATATACAATGCTAAACTGTCACAAGTAATGGACTTATATAGCTCCTATGTAATTTAAAGGATAAAATAGAAAGGATACTACAGAAAGATCACAAATGAATAGTACAATTTGAACCCTTAAAAGGGGGCTTTGAAATTTTAGAAAAACTTTAGTTTTAATTTAAGGATACAATTCTGCATTATTCTTAAACTAATAATTTTTTCAATCAAAAGTTAGAGTAGGGAGAAAGTCTTACCAAAGCTTTCTTTTAAGAAGAGGGCTCTTTTGTTGCTGATATATATTTTGGAAGCTTCAACCACAGATGAATTTGGGGGTAACAAGTAAATTCTAAGTGTTCCAGTAGGAATTCTTATAGGCTTCAGTCCATCCTCCAAAGTGTTGAGGGATTGTACAGAATGTGACATCAGATGCTTTTCTTCAGGATCAGGTGGCCGCACCAAAATCATAAATTTGGTAAATGTATCTAGAAAATAAAGCTATAAAGAATCCTCCAATAAAAATATTTATTGATTTATTCATATTTAGTTATTTATATTCATCTCTCTCTCTCTCTCTCTTTAGTAGAATCAGTTTATTAGATTACAGGACTAGCTTTGGAATCTACTACCATCTTCAACTGTACAATGCAAAAAAGACGACACAAATGCTTATATATATATATATATATATATATATATATATATATATATATATATATATATATATATATATATATATGAACAGATGGGGAAAATGAATGAATAGTGCTGAAAATAAATGCTGCACTAGCCCGTAGCCAAATTCAAGGATGGGTAATTTGCATGAGTGTTCTCAATAAAAATATAGACATCTGGAGAATATATAAAAATATAGTTATGAAATTAAAATCAATAGAATGAAAGTACAGGAATTTAAAACTATTAAGGGGTGTAAAAGGATATAAAAAATAAACTATTGAGAAATCGAGAAAGCATAAAAACATAGATTATAGATGGATCAACAATAGATACAAGAACAGAGAATATAAAACCATGAAACAATATATTCAATTTTGGCTAAAAGATTAGATTCTTCTAAAAATATTAAAAATTTATTCACACTAAAAGAAACATGAGTCTCAGACAAGATGCTCCGCAGAACCTGTTGGGGGGCCATCTGCCCAGTAATGAAAGGGAAGACCCTCTTCCCAAGATTTCTCAAAAGGAGACACTCGGCACAGATGTGAAGGATGGACAGCTGCACCCCACACAAGATGCACAAAGGTGGGAGCTGGAATGGAGCTTGGTGGGAGGAAGCTCATCCCACATCTTCTGCCATAAGCCGACTAGATATTCGGTGATGAGGGGATAGACATCACGAAGTGGGACTGGGGCTGATGGGGGTGTCCCCAATGATGCCGCCTCCTTGGCTGCAGCATCCGTCCTTTCACTACCTGGGATGCCCACGTGACTGGGCACCCAGAAAAAAGAAATCTTATGAATAGGAGAAAGATAAAAAAGCCACCGCTGGATCTTGGAAACCAGTGGATGGCTAGGACCAAAAGCACTCAGTGCCTCCAGAGAACTAAGGGAGTCAGAGGAAATTGTGAGACAACCAGATGGCATATGAGCAATAACAAAGAGTGCAGCAAGAATGGCAAAAAGTTCTGCTGTGAAAACAGAAGCTGCACTTTGTGGGCGAATGAATGCGGTCTGAGAAGGGAAGACAGCAGCAGCTCCAACTCCGTCCGATGACTTGGACCTGTTGGTGAATACAAAGGTGCTAGGCCAATGGTGGGAGGAGTGTTGATAATACATGGTTCTCAATGCTACAGGCAAGAACTGATCTTTGGGCCTACCAGTAAGCCCCTTGCATACCACTACAGGTGGTATGAGCCATGGAGAAATCTTTGGTAATGAAAATGGAATAACATAAAAATCCCTTAGATGTCCTGTGTGCTCAACCATGCGCAGAGCAAAGGGGCGAGCCAGGGATGGAAATTATCATATGAGGCCACTGTTCACAAATTGAATGTGCACTCATATACTGGCGACGATGGTAATTGCTCAAGTCTAAAAAGATATTTGAGGTTAGACTTGAGCCTGTGAAAAGGAAGAGGAAGAGCCCCATTCTCTGGATAGAGGCTCCACACAGGGGAGGACTTGAAGGCTCCAGAAGCCAGGCGCACACCCTAGTTACGCACAGTATGTAATTTTTCAAAAATGGACAGTGAGGCAGAGCACACCTGTGACCCATAGTCTAGCTTGGACTGGACCAATGCTGAATACAAAAGCCACAGGTTACATTGATCACTTACCCAAGAAGTGTGTGACAGTAGTTTCATTATGTCCATTCTCTTAGGCAAGACTTTTTCAAGGAATCCAAATGAGGCCTCCAAGAAAGCCTTGAATCAAAGATCACCCCTAGAAATCTGAAATGGGGCTCAAAGGTGACAGGGACACCAGAGTGACAAATGGGGAGGGTCCCATGTCACCGATCAATGATCGTAAAAGTGGACAGCCTTGGTCTTTACTGTGGAAGCCCTTGGAAGAAGCATTATCAGCTACGGTATTTACCACCCGCTGTAGCTTATGGATGACAAGTGGAAGTCTAGGCGATGAACAGATAAGCGCTAACTCATCCATATATAGAGTTGAGAAAATCTCAGCTGGGAGATTTGTGATAATGCTATTGATAGCCACAGAGAAGCAGGTGACAATGAGGACACTTCCCTGTGGCACACCCTCAATTTGCTCTACGGGCTCTGACAGGACATTTCAAACTTTTACACGCAGTGTGCGCCACATGAGGAATTGCTCGACAAACCTGGGTAGAAAGCCAAGCAGGCACCAATCATCGAGTTGTTTAAGGATACCACACCTCCAAGTGGTATCATATGCTTTTTCAATATCAAAGAAAACGGCAACAGAATGCTGCCTCTTTGAAAAAGCATCTCTTATATAAGACTCCATTTTAACAAGCAGGTCAATGGTACTCTGTTTTTTTCTGAACCCTGATTGAGAGGGAGATATAAGATGGTTTGTCTTCTAAAAGCAGACGAGTCTTGTAGGTAACCTAGCGCCATTCACAAACCTGGAAATGCGATGGGCACTTACAACCTTCTGATTGGTAAGTTTTGATACCATCCTGTCAACATCGTAATCTATTAACTCTCCCGATCGGTTAAAACCTTTACAGGTGTTAAATGTCGGGTGCGAAGCAGAGGACATGTCTACACAAGCTAAAGACTGTAGGGTCTTAATCTGCTGATGCTACTCGCTTGATTTCGCCTCGACTATCAATGTGCCATCATTACGTAACCACATTTCTCAACAAAATCCTCGTAGATGTCAAAGATGTCAGCCTTACTAAGAGGACTACCATTCGCTTTCAAGACTAAAAATCGGTCGTAATCCAACTCAGGGTCGACTTCTGACCCAAAAGGATCAAAGCGTCTACCATCAGGTTCCAAGGCACGATGACCAGAGGCTGCAGGTCTCTGGAAGTTATGTTTGTTAAATTTAGCCATATAAGTATATATTTTATTTGGGCTGCCCCTGGAGCCGAGGGCATGCACCACATCGTCATCGTGAGTCCAAAGAGCACCCATACAGCCCAGATGGGGTAACCCACCCCCCTAACTCCCACTGTCATTTTTAAAACAGTGGAGCCGCATAACGGAGATTCTCTGGACTGCGGTGCTAAGACCTCCCAGAAACAAAATGACAACCCGGGCAACCAAACTTCTTCTAAGGAACAGTCCTGCAGACGATGCCCCCCGGAGGCAAAAGTAAGAAAAGGAGAAGAGGCTAAACTGTGGCCAGACAGGGCACTGAGTCCCGTCAACATGGCAGCGGAAGGCAAATCACCGCGTCACTTACAGGGAAGAGAATTGGTACAGAAGACGAAGTAGGGGTTAGCAGAAGGAGAAAAAGATACCAAGCTGGGGCCGGACGGGGCACTGAGGACCATCAGCACGGCGGCCAGGAGAGCAAATCGCCGTGCCCCTTACAGGGAAAAGATGGGGGAAGGGACACAAGGAAGGGAGGGGGGGAAGAGAACAATGGAGAACATAGGCTAGGAATGGGTAAATTTGTAATGATTTTCAAAGCAAGTTTTGGGTTGAGAGAATTTTTAAGGACTGTGTGTTAAATTCAAAAGAGCCCTCTGACATATTGTAATTAGGAATTTGTTCAATTTATATTTATTCAATTATTAAAATCAATTTGGTGATCACAATTACTTGTGGGGTTGAACAAACTAGTAGATAGGCTTCCTCTTCTTATACCCCCCTCCCTATATGCATATATATGTTTAGTAAAATCCCCAGTTTCCCCTAGATAAGATATATTGCAATTGTTGGATGGAATAAAATAGACTCAAGACTTTGGTTACAAAGTTTGTTTTTTGAAAAGCACTTTTTTATACGGTGATTATATCTAAACCCTCCATTAATATTGGTATTTGTGGCAAGTGTTTTAGTTTTGAAAATTGTGGGGCAAAAGGTAATATAATAGATGATTTGGCATAAGCGTTACTCATGTTATTAGAATAATAAATCCATCTGGCTTTGAAATGACATGATTCAATGAATCATAAGGGATACACTAAACCAATAAATATATGTACAACTAATGAAATTAAGTTCATCTTGAAGAAGGTGCAGGTTGCAAAAGCAATAAACTTTTAAGATTTGTGAAAAGACAACCAGCACGCACCGATTCAGGAAGCGTGTTGCAGTCCAATGTAAGGAAGTGTGTAAGGGTGATTCTTGAGACCCCTGCCTGTTTTCTCATTATACATTTGACCTTGAACGCTCCATGGTTGGCCAGCTCTAAGGTGATGTCTTCTATGAATAGTCTGAGTTCCCTCACATAAATCACTCCTTTCATGAAGTTCATGATAGAGTGCGGCATCATACTCACCTGCGAGCCATCAAGTGTTGGAAGGGCACTAATCATGGCCACGTCGGAGTGATCCGCCATATTTGCCAGAAGGCTTCCATCTGAGAAACGGGTCACTTTCGCTCTCTACCAATCAAGCTAGCTAATGCCCTCTTCTGATGGATTATGTTGCACTTTGCCAACATACCTCCATAAGTGGAGCAAATAACTAGAAAATGTTTGAAGCCAGCAGGCTTGAAAATGCCAGGTGGTCAATGAGGGGACCCCCGCGACATAATTGTGACTCCGCTCAGTGCACTTGCAACTTTGGTCTTAGTGTGTGCTGTTCCACAGACCTGGCTTGGATGTGGCGATCTTGGTTTGGTCGCTTGCCAAAATGGCAGCAGACCCATCATTCTCAGAGCCCCCATGGAGGGAGAGTAACCTTTAGTTCTCTGTCTTTTTCTTGTCGTTTTTTTGTGTTTGTGGGAGGGGGAGAGCAGGGGAGTGAACCCACTTATCTCCACCACTGGAAGCCTCAGCAAGATCCTTCTCGGATCGAGGTTTTGGCTGTCAAGGAGGAACCGGAAGGGGTAAGGGGTCTCTCCCCTCCTCATGAGCATTTGGGGACACAAACTAGGAGAAGAGAAACTTACACAGGGGAAGATCTAGGTTTGGTGTTTGGCACTGAGCACAAGTTCGATCCAATGGTCGATCCTGCTATACACTCCTGGGGGAATTATTATGGATTTTTTTTCCAAAATTTGACTTTCTTCTACTAAAAAGCCAGTGAAACCAATTTCATGGATTGCAAATGGATTTATTTTATACACCAACACTGAGCCACTATTTAACTTTTATTTTCAAGAACCTTAGGTTACTTTGTAAGTATAATTGGTAACACTGAAGGAAAGACACTACATTGGAGCATTTCAATGAAGTCACAGCCAGTTGTGTGAGTCAGTTGATATTTTGGCTTTAGAGTGGAAATACAATGTTTTCAGTAATGTGTTTTTCTGTGTTTCAGATAGTTTATTAGTTATTTTAATAGTTTAATTTTGTGTATTTCAGGTAATTTTTTAACTATAAATGAATTAGACCAAATTGAGTAAACAGAGTGATTTGAGTCCACGAAAAATTAGACAAATAAATGTTTTACTGAAAGAAACTAAATTAAAACAATGAAATAGCAAAAAGACAAGGTGCTTCAACTCAAATAGTCAGTATTATTAAGAAAAAAATGATAACAATCAAGATTTAAACTCAAAATGGGGGTTGAAAAATGTGGTAAAAAATGAAAAACAACTCCAAGAACAGATAGAAAATTAATACATCAGGCTCTTAAGAATAGATAAACATCTTGCAGGAAGATTTATATTGAGCTGACAGCAGAGAGTGTTAGCCTTGTGGGAAAGAACAGTAAATGATAGGCTTTTGGAAACTGGATTGAAATCATATCACCCGAGCAAGAAGCCTACACTCACAGAAATAATGATGAAGGCACGCTATTCCTGGGCAAAAAATCACCTTGAGTGCACTTCAGAACAATGAGAAAAGGTAAGAATGACACATTTAGCTAACCAGTTACCTGTAATTCATAAAAAAGCATTAATATCTACTAACTTTAACAGGGCCACATTTTTGTAATGGCTCTAATTTTTTTAAACCAAAGTTAATTTGATGATTCATTACTTAAATGGCTTTTCCAATACTTCATGGCTGTTAAACTACTTATGTTGTATTTTCTACTATTGCAGGTAGTTTTCTCTGATGAATCAACCATTGCAGTGCTAGAAGACTGTGTGCAGTGTAAGAAGGTGGCCTAGAAGAATTTATGGATAGATGTCTGAGGAAAACAGTAAAATTTCCAATGAAAATCATGGTGTGGGGAGCCATTTTGGTGCATGGAACAAGTCATTTGCATATTGTTGAGAAAACTATGAACCAAGTAAAGTATATAGAAGTTCTTAAAAGTCATTTACTGCCTCAAATAAGGGAATGGTATGGCAGCAGACCTTGGATATTCCAACAAGTCTCGGTTCCCTATCATACAGCAAAATCAGTGAAGGCACGGTGTGCACAAAATGGAGTTCAGCTGCTTGCTGAACCACACCTAGGTGTGTAGGTGTGGTTGAGAGAGTGTTAGGTGTAGGGATGTTTGAGTGTGGCAGTGAGATGGTGAGTGAAAAAGCCTTCTCTTTACCAGTTCTATGGTAGTGCTAAGACCAGTTGTCGACATTTGGCTTTTGAGAGGTGGGAGCAACAGCCAGTCTAACTGCTGATCCCACTCTCCAAGACAGTTGTTGGAAAGAGTGTCTGCCAGTCCCCAAGGGAGGAGACGGAACCTGCAACCCCCTTCTCCAGTAGTTGCTGGAGCTCGGATCCCGGACTCCTAAGACAGGAAGCCGCTTCTGGAATCCCCCTTTTCCGAAAGAATGTGGGCCCACATCCCCTTCCATCTCCCGTTTTCCATGACTTGAGAGCTCTGAACATTTGGTTTAAGGGTGCACCCAGTAATTTAGACTATATATAAACATTTAACATCGCTTCGGCCAAGGTATATCTGTAAGGCCTTACTTGGAGTCTGATATTAGCATGTATATAGTTGAGTTGTGTCGGCCTGTATTTGTAAGGCCACCTATATATTAGATTAGTATACATATTGATTTTGTTTGTAAGGTACATATATTTTGGGAGGTTTGTGGTCATTCACCCTTATTTATTGTTATTCAATAAAATTAGAATACCCTCTCCTTGAACCACTGAGCAGACCTTGTTGGGGCAGCGGGGATTGTTGGTGTGGGAGTCGCAAACCTGCCGTCACACCATCACAGCCAGACATTCTAAGTATAGTAGTCAGGCCCATGGCAATGAGGTTGTTGGACAACTCAATGGCCTCATCCACCAACCTAAACTACCTAACAGGGACAGAGAAATCAGTCATTTCCTGAAATGTAAACCACCACATCCACTCCAAGTACCACTAAGGCAGTTTTTAGGTGGCCGAGAAAACTATATTTGATCACTAATGGTTATTGACTACCTTCCACCTAAAGTCATTAAGCTGTGCATCTGCTGGAGAGCATAGGGACAAATTTAGACAGGAAAATGAAGCAGTTCTCAGGCAGTGATACATAAACTCATCCACATTTAGGATACATTTCCAGCTCATTGATCAAGTTGGAAAGGATCTGACCACTGGAATTAATTGTATAGTGCTCTTAGCGGGGGCACTATTCAGGTTTTAAGACCTTTCAGAGTGCGTTTAAGAGTGGTGTTCGCAACCTGCATAGCAATGAACACTTTGAAGTTGCCAAGTGGCTAGTCATTCCCCAAAGGTTGCAGCTCTCAACTGAGCGGATATCCTTAATCAGATGTACTGATCACCAACAGGATAGCCAAGATCTCTGAATATCTGTTGTGGCAGACACAGACAGGACCCGACTTTTAGTTGGCCTGGCACCCAACAACGCAGTAAACCCCACCCAACCACAAGCATTATGAACCTAAGACCAGCCGCAGGGAGGTGATCAACCAATTACATACAGGAAAGTGGTTATTGTGGTGAAAACCAATCATTATTATTTGTGTCCCAATACCCAGGAATCCCCTAGTTCAGGTCTCTTGCAACTTGGATTGGGTCCAAAGTCTCCTGACACTCCAAGAGTTAGCTATTCAGGTCCTTAAGCATAGACAAAGGGTTGAGGGGTTAATCATAGAAAAAAGATTGCTAAAGGAAATGAGGTGGAACCACAAAAACATGCTACAGCCCGGTCAGAGTTCAAGTCAACCCAATAACCCAAGATGGATGGGGTTTCCCTAATTTTTATTCAAGACAGGAGGACCCCCTCTCCCACCCCCCGTGGTCAAGGAGATGAGGAGTTGGTACAGAAAGTAGATATTAGCAAGAGGAGAGACTAAGCTGAGGCCATGTAAACACATCAACGTGCTCCTTAGTTAAATAATCTGCATAAATGACAAAATATTGCTTTCTTAGTATTCAGTGCTAATGAAATGTATATATACAGTAAACCCTCGATATAACGAACCTCAATATAATGAATTTTGGATGTAACGAACCAAATTTCCTGGCCAAACTCCAATGGGTTTAAAGAACCGAAGTTTGTTAAATCTGATGGTTGGTTTGGTCATCGCATTGTATTCAGTCAGGCAAGCGTTACACGCCTCGCCACAGCACATCCACTCACTTACGTATATAGATTAACGAACAAACCATTGGATATAATGAACTTGGTTATTATTTCCATTGCTTTTAACGACCATCGGGTTTAATAAACTTTCGGCTTTAACGAACAACCCCGCATCCCATATAGTTTGTTATATCAAGGGTTTACTGTATTTAATTTTAGTGCGCTGATCTGGCACTTACCAATAAGTGCCCCATAAGAAACAAGCTCAGGCATCCGTGGGAAGTTCCCCTCTTTCCGGGACACTAGCAATCCAACATTTTTTAAAATTCAAATAGTGTGGATGAGGCTCGCCTATTCCAAGAACTCTAGCACATCATAATCCAGTGTGAAAGAAGCCAGACTCCAGCCCCAGGGACAAGCAGTAGCAACCCCACTCCTTGTGGTAGCAGAAGGATAGGTATTGGGCAAGAAGCTCCCCCAGACACAGAACATTCATAATGAAAAGTAGAAAAGAGCCAGGGTGGTTATTCTAGTAAATATTTGACATTTGTAAACAATATACATGGCTCACCATTGGAGTTTAAATGTCTTTCCAATTTCTCTTTTGATGTAGATGAAGGATTCATCATTATGCAAGTTATATGCACTGTATGGTAAGGGCTGAGAGATGATAAATTATCAATACTTGAATATGGCAATCCAGATCGATAAACTGTTGTTGTCCACCACCATATTGGCAATCCAACAAGAATGAGAACAACAGAAAATCCAGCAGCAGCCCAAGCCCCTTCTAACTGATCAAAACTTTTGGAATCTTTGGGTTTCATCCTGAAATCAATTAGTTGTTAATTTTGTAAGATGAGTCAGCAGTAAACATTGTGAAAAATCATTAACTTCTGCACATAAAAAATTTATCAAGCATACTACTACATACTAAAATTTTTATTAAACATCCTTTATATAATTTCAAATGGCTACCTGAATGTTTCCAAAATTTGATTTCTTAGCTGCATTTGAATAAACAATACAACTTTCTTAAACCCCTGTTTGCAAATCCAAAACATAGGTGAATTAGGGCTTACAAGATAGCAACTCCAACATGAACCAAAGGTTGGAAAGGCAATGATTGAATTAAAAAAAATAAAATATGCATGTTAACAAGGTGAAAACATAAAACTTGTTAGAAAAGTACATATGTATGGAAGGCACATAGAATGGGTAGACTTTTGAAATCTTTTGCTTTCTTTCAACTTGCCCCCATTCTACAATGATAAATGCTCCTTCCCTATATAGGTGCAAATACATGATGGAAACAAAGTATAGATTGATATTTAATTATTTTCAGAATAATGTGCATATTACATAATGCTTAAACTACAACAAAAGAAAAACAAATCCTACAAGATAATACAACTTTCTGTACAGATGATACAATGAAGTCGAGGTGGGACCTGAGTGCAATTGGTATGATGGGTTTCAGCTGATATTTCCTCTCAGCATTTTTCAGTTGGCACTTCAGAACTTCAAACTTTAATGAAATTTGGTACAGGCTTTCTGCTCAAACATCAGCCACATTCCAAAGTCCATAGGGTTCCATTGATCAAAACACCTTAAAATTTGCCTACCACCAAACTTTCTTTTTTTGTGTAAGGTTGCTATATCTTGTGGAAGGGTTACACTGGCATCCACACAGAGGATGACACTGTCCTTCAGTATGTCAAAATAAATATTTTGCTTGATCTGTACTTGCCTCTTCAATAAAGATGAGAGGTGTTTTTTTGGTCCATTAATGTTACGCCTGCCCACACCATCACCTATGCTGGCTTCTGTCTCCTGAATGATGTTTGCTGTTGAACCCAAATCTCATTTTTTTTATTTTGTAGCCAAACAATCATTTGGTGTGTTGTGGATGGCATGGACAGTGAACAAATTCTATTCCATCCACAGAACTGTAGGTTGGAAAGCAGATGTCCTTTAGTTATCATGAATGGACGAAGTCTTAGTTCATCTTTCAGCAATTTTTGCATGGTAACATGACTCCCTTTGGTCTCCAAAACAAGTTGTCTAGCACTCCTTGGTTTTGCCTGATCTTGTTCATCATATTCTTGATGAGGGCTGGGGTTCTCACTGATTGGGGTAGGGTAGTCCTCACTCTTGGAAGACAACTGCCTGTATATTTAAACAGTTTGATAGCACTAATAAACCCAGATATGCTTACAGTGGACATTAACATTTTAAAAATATGACTCACTGTCTTCCTGCTTCTATACAAGTACTCAATTGTTTCACATTTGCTAGTTATATTTGTAAGCAGATGCTTTGTATAAACTTACAATTTGATTCATAAAATTCAATAAATCCTGAAAGAAACTGCAAGAAAGTAATTAATATTATGTAAATATATTAAAAATGATTTGTTCAAGGATGTCTACACTTTCTCTCAACTGGTAAATATCTAAATTGTTTCAATGAATAAAACTAGGACTGGTTAGCAAATTCATGACATTCTCAAACAAGTTCCAAAGAACAGGCATGAACTGGTAGAATACTGCTATTGCAAATAACCTTTGCGACCTAGGTATCCTTGAATCCTTATATATTTTGAAAGCTAAACCCCCCTCAATGATCAAATCTCATCTATTCAGTTATTTGTTAAATGCTTCCTCCTTTATCATTACCTTTGTATTTGAGGGATTTAAAATGTCTGATTAAACAATATAGACATCGCCCTAAATTATCTGTGTTATTTTCAGTACCCTAATGATGAGGCTAATCCTCGCAACATTAGTGTACCTTTGCTGGTGGAGAGTCGTGTTACACTGAGCTCTGTTAAATATGATTACATTTCATAAAATTATTTCCTTTAATACTTAATTCATTTAAAATTATTAAGCTAGGTTTCTGAGATGGAATTCTGTTGAATTTACGATTATATTTTATATAGTTATTTCCTTTAATACTTAATTCATTCAAAATCATTAAGCTAGGTTTGCGAGGTGGAATTAAGTTGAATTTACCATTATTATATGTTTTTGCAAAGTTGTTTACTTCATTTAAATTGAAGTAAGCTCAGTCAAAATTATACTTGATACTTACTTACTTGATATTGACTTTGGATGGAACTATGATGTCTGATGACTCTGGTGGTACTAGAAAGAAAACACAGTGTAGCAAATGCAATGTATACCTTGGGAAGGATATGAAATGGATGGGATGTAGTACGTGTGATAGGTGGTATCACAGAAAATGTGTATTCTGGATGGATTAAGGGAAGATAATATAAAGAATTTAGTTTGGTGTTACAAAATATGTTATGATGAGCAATACAAAGCGAAGGAGCAGCTGAAGCTGTTAAAAGAAGAAAATCAGTGTATTGCTGGAAAATATGTTATGATCAGCTCTACAAAGCGAAGGAGCAGCTGAAGCTGTTGAAAGAAGAAAATCAGTGTATTACTAGTGAGCTGATATTATGTGATGAGAAAATCTTTTAATTGGAGGACAATAGACATGAATCAGCTGGAGTTGATCAAAGGGTTGAGACTAAGCTAAATGATCTTTCAAGAAAAGTGGATGTCTTACAGGATGCCATCATGAATATAACTCGGCTTCACCAAGATAGTATAGTTAAGGCTAGATCTATTGGAACTGGTAACACATATGGTGAGAAAGTGAAGGAAAAGAATTTGCTTAAAATTAAATCTGGTGATGATAAGGATAAAATAATAAATAGGAAGGAGGAGGTGGCAAAAGCACTAGGGGATATTCCAATTGTCAATACAAGATTCTCTCAGCCAGTGGCAATGTTGTGGGGGAGATACAGTGTAAGAGATAGGTATCATGTGCTGACTTGTTTCTTCTGTCAAAGGTATGGTCATACTGAGGATTGTAAATTTAAGGATCAGCCCAGGATCTGCGGTAACTGTTCTGAGAATCATGAAATTAAAGATTGTATATCAACTACAGTGGTACCTCTACTTACGAAATTAATTTGTTCTGGGAATCATTTCGTAAGGTGAAAATTTCGTAAGTAGAAACACTTTTTACCCTATAAATGCCCTAATCGGTTCCAAGCCCCTTAAAAATCGGACATAATTTTTTTTATAAATTACAAAAATGCATCAAAACTTGTAACAAATACATGTTAGAATTAAATTACTGCACAATAAACATAAAAATGAGAGTTGTACATAATGTAAAGAATAAAGTTTTTTTCTTCTTTTTTACTTCAATGGTTCTCTTGTTTAACTGCTATCGTTGTCACCTTTCGCCTTCTTCGGTTCAGGTTCACTCTCAGCAGTGGTTTTTGCCTGACGTTTTGTAAAGATCCGATCCAAGGTCGTTTGCTTTTGTCGGCTTTTAACAATCTTTCAAAAATGTGCAAGGCAAACATCATCATAGTGAGCGATAGCCCGATTAGTGAACACTTTTTCTGGGTGATTCTGTTCAACAAAGTCTGAAACTTCATAGAATTTTTGTAAAATGTCTTTTATTCAGGCTGCCTCTTCTCCATTACTTTCTTGGGGACAATAGTGAATAAAAGTTAATACACACACATAAAGTTGCAATAAAGACTAACAAAAGCTGACGAAAAACTGTCCGAACACTTCGTGCTTTACTGAATTTTGCTAGCGTGAGACTGAGGCTTCGGTGATCCTCGTGGGCCGACGGGAAAACGAAGGGGATTCTGGGTATACGCACATACACACAGAGGTCCATCCTAGCCAATGGGATGCCAGGAAGATGCTGGGCAATAGCCAATGGCAGAGCAGCTCGGACGCGCCACTTTCAAACCAAGATACAGGATGCTACAAGTATGTTTACTTTCGGTGGACTCTGGGAGCTGTGAGTAGCAGCGCGTATTTTGAAATTTCCGCCTTTCGTATCCTGAAATTTCTTTCATAACAAGAGGCAATATTTTTCCGAAGAAGTGTTTCGTAACCTGAAAATTTCGTATGTAGAGCCTTTCGTAAGTAGAGGTACCACTGTACTTCAAAATGTATTAACTGTGTTAAGCAGAAAAGACTTGATATTGATTACAGAGTTAACACTAAGTGCTGTAGAGCTTTGGACACAGATTTTGAGAATTGCTTCAATCACTGACCATGGGTACTGAGACTGAATTTTTGAAGTGTGGTCTTGTAAATATTCAATCTGTGGGCAATAAGACTTTAGATATGAGATCTATTCAATGAGAGTTCATTTAATATATTGGCTATAATGGAAACTTGGTTAAGTAAAATGGATAGGGCAGAGATAAATGAAATGACCCCCTCCTTCACACACCTTTCTCCATGCTCCTAGGGAGGATGGAGTTGGGGGAGGAGTGGGAGTTTTTTTTTATCTGATGCTCATTCTCATAGTAAGGTCATCAAAAGAGTTAACCCTTTCGCTCATTAAGTACACATTTGTGTGAGTAAGAAATGCGATGGCTTGGCTGACTTCAAATGTTTATATGAAAACTGAGTCTGTTCCCATGGTTACTAATCTCTTTAGATGCCAAATACTCCTGGATAAGGGAATTGACGCATTTCAAGATACAATTGGTGTTTCATCAATATGGCGTCCCAAAACATTGCAGAAATAGATGGTGAGTAACCTGTTTTCTACCCTATTCCATCAATTTAGGCAATAGGAATTATGCAATAATACTTATGAATTTTTATTACTCAATTGTTGATGCAAGTGAATCAGTATATGAATGTAAAAATAGTAGAAACTTTGTATGTTATGACATCATGAAGTCCAAGGGTACAAATTTGTGCACTTCATAAGACAATGGTTGTTTCTTTAGTTATTATCCTTTTATTTGAAAAATGATATACAGCATATTTATGATATATATACATGTGTGAGTGAGTGAGTGCCTGCAGCATGGCGTGTGAGTGAGTGAGTGAGTGAGTGCCTGCAGCATGGCGTGTGTGTGTATGTCTTACAGTATGCCTATAGAAACTGAGCTGGAAAAAAATATATAGTAGGCCTATTATTTCAACCATGGCAAATATTGAAGTGGATGAATATGACTTATGCATGTGTATATATGTGTGTGTGTGTGCATATGCATGCACGCCGCATACATATGCAGATGTTTGTGGGAAGTGGAAACTCAGATTTTTCTGAAATTTATCATTTTCTACTGATTGCATACTTTCAAGAATTATGAAATTTGCTTTCCTTTCTTCTCACTCGCTCTCTCTCTATATATGTGCATATATTTGTACCTGAAGCGCTTGTGCCTCATCGGTGGGTAGCTCCCGCGAGGCGGGGCCACGACGTAGTCGCCACTCATATATATATATATATATATATAATATTTTTTATATTTTTACAGGACCCAGCACTTCAGCATTTCGTAAAAGAAATCTAGAATGCAAAGATATTTTATCTCATTTAGAAACCAATGACTCAGAAATAGAGCAGTTTTTAGATGCATCTTCTGACCTCGAAATGTATCAGCCTGTGTGTGCTTCAAATCAAGAAGACCAAGAAGATACAACAAGCTGCGAAGAGGAGGTCTTAGAATGAGGGAACACAGCTAAAAAAAGATGCACATATCAGTGGACAAGATGTTTCGAGCAACCCACTACAACATGGATTTATGCGCTATCACTGGCAGATACTGATGACTGGACAGCTTTCAAGTATTTCCAACGGTATTTCCCAAACAGTTTATTAGAAGAAATAACAAAACAAACAAACATTTATTCAATACAGTCAACAGGCGAGTGTGTAAATGTCACTGTGAAAGTAAAAACACTATTTGGGATTCATATTCATATGGGCAGTTTGGGTTTTCCAAGAATTGAAATGTATTCGCAGTCTAGTTTTAGGATTCCTCTCATTGCTGATAGTATGACTTTGAATAGATCGGATTTGAAATGGTCAAATCTGCATTTTGTAAAGAACCTTGAGGATAATAATATGGATAATAAACTTTGGAAATGAACTCCAATCATCGATAGTGTACAGAATGCCTGTAAGGAGTTATCACTTGAGGAAAATTTGTGTGTGGATGAAATGATGATTCCTTTCAAAGGACAAGTAACTATAAAGCAATATATAAAAAGCAAACATAAACCATGGGGTATTAAAGTTTTTCTATTATGTAAAAGTTCAGGTTTGGTTTACAACTTCATTGTATATCAGGGAAAATCTACTCCTATTCCAACTGACACAAAAGAAAATGTAGGACTTGCAGCTACCATGGTTCTTGAACTAACAAAGTTTGTACAAAGGTACAATAACTTCAAAATATATTTTGATAATTACTTCACTATACTACAGCTCATTCAGAAACTACGAGAACGATCGTTACATAGTGCTGGCACTATTTGAAAAAATCGTGATGGTAAAGCTCCACTAAAATCAGAGAAGGAACTAAAAAAATGAGGGAAGCGGAGCTACTGACATAGTAAGAGAGAAATCTGGTGACATAGTTATAGTGAAATGGTTGGACAATAGGACAGTTCAGTATGCATCATCCTTTGTTGGAAAGTCAGTAACCAAGGTAAAACGATGGGACAAGTCTGTCAAGAAACATATTCAAGTTCAATGTCCTCAAGTTGTAAAACAATACAATTGTCACATGGGTGGTGGTGACAAAATAATTTTCTAATTGCACTCTATTGCAATCAAAACGTTCAAAGAAATGGACATTACGAGTTGCATTTCATTTTGTGGACTTAGCGATTTGCAATTCTTGGCTAGAGTATAAAAGACAAACTTATACTCTACCTCAAAATCAAATGGACCTGCTAAGATTTAGAACTTGCATTGCAGAGACATTAGTTGGCCAAGATATGACAAACAAACACAGGTCATCCAAGGAAAAGTCTTATTGGTGAAATGCCAAAACATAAGTGCTCAATTCCTCTTGTCCGGCCTGTAGCTGAAGTAAGGTATGATGGCTTAGCTCACTGGCCTGAGGCACTTGACCTAAACACAGCTGCTAAATGCAAAATGGAGGGTTGCAATGGGCAGACTCGAATTGTATGTAACAAATGTAAAGTTCAACTATGCCTTCAGAAGGAACAAAATTGTTTCAAACATTTTCACATCAAGTACTAAGTGTCTTCAGAATGATACTCTATGAGGCCTAACTTTTTTATAATAAAATGCAATTATATTTTTATTGTACTCAAGCATATTTTTGTTTCACTTGTATTGTTCAAATAATGTTTATTTGAACCCATTTGTTTAAAAAATGGAAAGGTTTATTGTTTTGTGTTACTTTTTTTAATATCCCATTACATTAATTGTCTCATGAAGTACATTTGTGTACTTCAGGTAAAATCGTACAGGTAATAACAATAAACTGAAACAGGACAAAATTATGTTTATCGTGTGCCAATGAATAAAATTTTGCTAAGAAATAATTTTTTTTCCACCAAATCAAAATTTGTGAGCGAAAGGGTTATGTGAATAGTTTTGAGTTCATGGAGGTAAATTTTAATGTAAAAACAAATGGGTGCCCTTGGTTGTAGTTTACAGACCACCTAATTCTAGTAGGTATTAATCTATTTTTTGAGGAATTTTCTATATTGCTTGATATGATTGATGTGTTATCTTTTAAGGTTTTAATTGTTGGAGATTTTAATATATGGATGGATGATGTTAATAATCAGTTTAGGATCAGATTTTGTGAATTATTGGAGTCATATCAGTTAATAAATAATGTAAATACTTCTACATCATCAAGTGATCATGCTCTGGATCTTGCAATTGGGGATGTTACTGCAAATTTAATAAGTGACCTAAGCGTTACATTTGAATGTACTATCTCTCCTGTTCATAAAATAGTATCTTTTAAGATTTTGTTACCAAAGTCTAGGTTTACTAAAAAGAGTTACTTTAGAATGAAATCAGAGTTTTCTTCAGAGGTTGTTCAGAAAATTAGGGAAGGACTTTCTCATCCATGTATACATAATGAACAATTGTTAAAGCCGGATTGTGCTCACGGTCTAGTAAGTAGTTATAATCAAGTAATCAAAGATGAATATGATGCAAGTTGTCTCTTTCAAGAAAAAAATATATCAATCAAAGACAGATCTCCATGGTTTGATGGGGAGATACTATATAAGAAGTGTGAGAGGAGAAACAAGGAGAGTAAATGGCTTAGGTTAGGTACTGAGAATGCTGAAATTGAATTTAAGATTGTAAAAAATCAATATAATTATCTAATAAGAAAAAAGAAAAGTGTGTATTATAAGAAAAAAATTCTAGAGGCAGGATCTAATATGGTAAAGCTTTACAGGATATTAAACAATTTAAGTGGAAATACCAAAAAGAAGGTACTCCCAGATGGTTATAGTGCTAATGTTTTAGCAAATGCCTTTCTTGATTTTTTTAAGAACAAGATTGTTACCATAATTAATAGCTTTGTTGATAGGCCTCTTGTGGTAGTTGCTCAACCAAGTACTGTACATTATCTGAATGTTTTTGTACTATTGGAAAAGATTGTCTTATTCAGGTAATTGGGAGAGCTAAAAAGACACATTGTGGCTTGGATCCAATGCCAATATCTGATATATATTTGATGCCAATAATTTCTCAAATATGTTAGATATTATTCTCATGATTGTAAACACTAGTATTTTGACATGTAAATCTCCAGTATCAGAGAAAAATACCATTGTAAAGCCAGTGTTAAAGGGGTGCACTTGATCAACAGATGTTAAGCTCATACTGGCCAGTTTCAAATTTATCTTTTTTATCCAAAATATTAGAGTACGTAATTCTAGATCAATTAAAAGATCATTTACAACTAGTTAAAGCTTTGCCGGATAGCCAGTCAGCCTACAGACATAATTATTCTACTGAAACAGCAATTTTCTCAGTGGTCAGTGACCTATTGGGAATAATTGATGATGGTAAATGAGCCATCTTAGTCCTACTCGATCTGAGTGCTGCTTTTGACACTGTGCTGCATGATTTAATTTTTGATGACTTGAGGTCTGTGGGAATTATTAATGGGGCTCCGGATTTTATAAAAGATTACTTAACTGACAGGAAATATTATGTACAAATTGCTGATTCATTTTCATCAGTTGAAAGACTTGATAAGGTGTCCCACAAGGTGTGTTAGGTTTATCAAGGGTTCTCAAAGCATATGGTCTTCGTGTAAAGTTTTTCACTGATGATACCGTTTTATTTTGCTATTGAAAATATTGATGACTCTATGACAAGACTAAATGGTATTCTTTTAAGTGTACAAGAGTGGATGGATTACAAACAATTAAAGGAGAAAATTAAGAATTTAAGTAATATCGATTTTATTGTAAATGAGGCCTCAGTCCATATTTCTAAAAAAGTTTGTGATTTGGGGGTACTTGTAGACTGTAATCTAACATTCAATGCACAAATAAGTAATGTGGTCAAGATAGTCAGTTACCCATTTGAGGAATATTGCATATATTAAAAAATATATAGATGAAAATTCTCTAATAAAATTAGTGATAAATTGTGTAATTAGTAGAATTGATTATTGTAATTCAATTTATTGCAATTTACCTAAGACTCGGCTTAGAAAATTGCAAAATTCATTAAATAGAGCTGTAAGGTTAATTAAGGGAATTTCATTTCATGAATGAATTACCCCGGTACTAATTGAGCTTCACTGGCTTCATATCAAAGCTTGAATTAAATATAAAATTTGCATGTTAACCCATCAAGTGCTCCTCATTGGATGTCCATCATAACATAACATAACATAACATAACATAGCTTCACGGATGACAAAAGCCACAAGGGCCTATCAAAGGTCATCCGTATCCATCAAATCCACCCACATAAAGCATCCATAGGATTTTGTCAGATCATGCATCTACAATATACAATTTAACAATCCATAGGAATGTCCAACCATGCATCTACAATATATAATTTAAAGCCTCCATAGGAGTCTGTCAAAAACAAAATCAAAGTCCCCCAAAATATACAATAAAAAGAAACTGCATCCACAGGAATGAGTCAAGAAACATATCCACATACCGAAAGTAACAAATTAACCCTCCATCCCCATATAATCATCCAATCTGCGCTTGAAAACATTCTAGTTTGGGCTGTCTACAGTCTCAGATGGCAAACTATTCCAATAATCCACCACTCTGTTAGTGAAAAAATATTTTCTAACATCCAGTCTGCACCTCTGTTTTTTAATCGTTAAGTGGTGGCCTCTAGTTCTCATTACTACCTTCTAACTCAAATAACTTGCTGAAATCCAATTTATCCATCCCAGAAAAGATTTTAAAAAGCTCAATCATATCTCCCCTCACACACCTTCTTTCAAATGAGAACATATTTAATACCCTCAGTCTATCTTCATATTCAAGGTGCTTCAGGGATGGTATTATTTTTGTTGCCCTCCTTTGTACTGACTCTAACAAGTTTATATCATGTCTAAAATGTGGTGACCATGCCTGTATACAGTACTCTAAATGTGGCCTGACATAAGAGTTATATAGTTTAAGGATAACCTCCTTACTCTTGTAGCTAACATTCCTTTTAATGTAACCTAGCACCCTATTTGCTCTATTTTTTGCCTCAATATACTGCTTTGAAAACTTGAGTGACCTATCTACTACTACTCCTAAGTCCTTCTCATCTTCAACTGAATTAAGCCAATACCAATACATTTCATATCTCCTTCTGAGCCCAAGCTAACAACTTATTTAAGTCACCCTGCACTTTAAAGCTACCTTCAACCTCTTTGACTACAGCTGCCAATTTAGTGTCATCAGCAAAAATTGACACTTTGCTATTTACACCTTGCCCAAGATCATTTACATAGATTATAAATAATAAAGGGCCTAAAACTGATCCCTGAGGTACACCACTAATAACATTCCTCCACTCTGACTTCACTCCATTCAGTACAACTCTGTTTCCTATCTTTCAGTCATTCAGTTATCCAATTTAAAACTTTCCCACATATCCTATGCAGCTTTAATTTATGAACTAGTCTTCTATGTTGAACCTTATCAAAAGCTTTGCTGAAATCTAAGTAGATCACATCAACTTTCTCTCCCCTATATAATTCTTTAGTTACATAATCCATAAAATCCAGTTAATTTGTTAAACACCTCAGTTGCAGTGTGTGGTACAAAAATTCTACTTGTGGCTTTTGTCATCCGTGAAATTATGTTATGTTATGTCCTCTTACTCTTTAATCAGGTGGAACTGTGAACAAATCTTGGGGCTTGATGGAAGAATGATCCGGAAAAATTTTATAGCACTGAATTAGATCAGTCCTCAACAATCTCCCTTGAATGGAAAATAGATTTAGACTGGAGAGGCATTCTTTATATGGGAGAGTAGTTAACCACTTGTTTTGTCCAGCGGTGTTGAACCGACTCGAGTAAGTCCCCTGATGCAGCTGCCGGTCTAGACGGCCTCCATGCAAGGCTACTTAAGACTTGCAAACTCGAGCTAGCAAGACCATTGCAACTCCTATGGTCAAAATCCCTTGATGAAGGAACCGTACCTCCACCACTTAAAGTTAGAATAGTAACTACAATCCACAAAAGTGCCAACAAAGGACTTGCTAAAAACTATAACCAGTCACCCTAACCTCAGAGATCTTTGTGGGAGGTAACTGTATTAAGTTGAATGTCTCAAATATGGTATGTAGCATTGGCTGGATGGTTAAGTCCTCATTTGAATCTAAGGTGGACACATTTGTTAGGAGCAAAGCTTAGACCCCATGAGCAGACAACACTGGTGAGAGTATCAATATTGAGTTGGAGCTCCAAGGAAGATCAGTGTGAGGGACTGGAAGAATGTTGAATGAAGAGTTTAAGGTCATCAGTGAACATCTTATAATTACAAGTAATATTTGAGCCAAGATGATTTACGAAGAGCAAGAATAGTATGGGCCCAAGAATGGACCCCTGGGGGAAGCCACTCGTGATTAGTAACTCTCTGCTGTGGATGCCGCTAATGGACACACTCATCGTCCTGTTGATATTCAGCAGAGGTGGACAAAGCAAATATCAAGCTTAGCTGACTTGACCTATATTGACAGACTAAACTCTCTAAAGCTTTTCTCCATAAAGGGTAGGCTACTTAGACATGACATTATTTATTGTCATCGCATTTTCCACAATCTCTACTCTATCTGTCCTTCTGATATTTTCACTTTATCCCCAGATGTAGCCACTAGAGGTCACATATATAAAATTCAAGTTCAACACTGTCAGTCTGAAGCTCGTAAACGTTTCTTCTCTTCAAGAGTGGTGGCAAGATGGAATTCTCTGCCCTCGGAGGCAGTTGCTGCTCCCAGCCTTCCAGTGTTTAAATCCAGACTGCAACTTTTTTTACACAAGGAACTATACTTCCTGTAGCAATCAGTTGCCACTCATCTATCCTTGTTTCCAGTAACCTCACAAGTTCTATTCCTGTTTTACTCCATAGGAAGATATACTCAACCAGTCACTTTTGTCATTTTTTTAAAAATTATTATTACTCGTCTAACTGGAGTATCTGTCTGTGACTGCGTCTCCCCCCCATCTGCCCAGCTCTGAATAGGCAATGGTGGTGAGGCCCTACCAGGTAAGAAACCAATAGCACGCAGTTTATGTAACAAGGTTACATAGTGAACTTTATCAAAGGCTTTGACAAAGTCAAAAAGAATCAGGTCAACAGTGAACCTTGCATCATACCAAAGGGTAATTTGATTATATGTCAAAAGAAGTTAGTCAGACTGATCTTTTAGCTCAGAATCCAAACTGAGCTTCATTAAAAAGTAAGTGGTTGTCTAGAAACTTGTAGAGTGATCTCGTTAAGATTCGCTCCAGAGACAAGTGCATGTTAACATAACAAAACATAACATAACATAATTTCATGGATGACAAAAGCCACAAGGGCCTATCAAAGGTCATCCGCATCCGTCAAAACCCACCCACAAAAAGCACCATCACCAGGGAAAGACAAAATCAAAGTCCCCCACAATATAATATAACAGATGACAAAAGCCACAAGGCTTCATCATAGGTCATCCAAGTCAAACGGCCTCTTTTTTAAGGCACCCAAACTCCCAGGAAAACTACATCCAGAGGATTGCATCCAGAAACAAGGGTATCATCAATCAAGGCTTGTCAAGAACTAAATCATGCAGCTATAGATATATACAAACAATATTAATATATACAAAACTTAGGAACCATCACAACCTTCCCTTCCCATAAACTCATCCAACCTACTCTTAAATACATTTCAATTTGGACTACCTACTACCCTCTGTGGCAATTTGTTCCAGAAGTCTACCACTCTATTGGTGAAAAAATATTTTCTTAAATCCAACCTACACCCTTGCTTTTTAATTTTCAAGTGGTGACCTCTAGTCCGATTTCCATCATCTAACTCAAAAAACTTGCTAACATCCAATTTATCTATCCCAGAAAAATTTTACAGAGCTCAATCATATCCCCTCTCACACACCTCCTTTCAAACGAGAACATATTTAATACCCTCAGTCTATCTATATATTCAAGGTGCCTCAGGGAAGGAATAATCTTTGTTGCCCTCCGTTGCACTGACTCAAGAAGGTTAATATCGTGTCTAAAATGTGGGGACCATGCCTGTATACAGTACTCTAGATGTGGCCTAACATAAGAGTTATAGAGTTTAAAGAATAACCTCCTTACTTTTGTAACTGACATTTCTCTTAATGAAACACAGCACTCTATTTGCCCTATTTCTTGCTTCAATACACTGCTTAGAAAACCTTAATGACTCATCTATTACTACTCCTAGATCTTTCTCATCCTCTACTGAGTTCAGCCAATGCCCATCCATTTCATAATTAAATTCTCTATTATCTTTTCCCATGTTAATAACTTTGCACTTATTAAGGTTGAAAGTCATTTGCCACTTATGTGCCCAGGATAACAATTTATTTAAATCCCCCTGCACTTTAAAATTATCATCAATAGCTTTAACTACAGATGCTAATTTGATATCATCCGCAAAAATAGACACTTTATTATTAACTGCCTCCCCAAGATCGTTTATATAGATGACAAATAATAATGGACCGAGAACTGATCCCTGAGGAACCCCACTGATAACATCCCTCCACTCTGACTTTACACCATTTAGCACTACCCTTTGCTTCCTGTCTTTCAGCCACTCAGCTATCAAATTTCAAACGCCCCCACATATCCCAATCATTTTTAATTTATGAACTAGTCTCCTATGTGGTACCTTATCAAATGTTTTACTAAAATCTAAGTAAATTATATCTACATTCTCTCCCTTATCTACTTGATCTGTTACAAACTCCAGAAAGTCTAGTAAATTAGTCAAACATGATCTACCTGATCTAAACCCATGCTGAGCATCGCTGATTAACCCCTCCCTCTCTAGATGTTGGCAAATCCCTTTTTTAACTATTTTCTCAAGAATTTTACAGACTACAGGAGTTAGGCTAACCGGTATAAAGTTATTTGGATCCTCTTTACTACCCTTTTTGAAAATGGGGACTACATTCGCTCTCTTCCAATCATCGGGTATTTCTCCATATTCCAGTGACCTAGTATACAACTTCTCCAGAGCTATTGAGATACTTTCTACCCCTTCTTTAAGTATCCTAGAATGAATATTATCAGGGCCGGAGGCCTTGGTAGTATCTAACTCACCTATTAGTCCTTTTATCGTCCTCCGATCCACACTAATGGTAGTAAACACCTCTTTCCCTGACCCATGAGTACTATAAATAAGACTATTTAGTTTCTCCTTTGTAAATACTGATGCAAAATGACCATTTTCCCAGTCCACAGAGTTTAAATTGAAGTCCCCAATAATAATTGCATCTGTTTCACATCCCTTACTTATTTTCCTTATCATTAGTTCATCTATATCATCAGTCTGCCCAGGTGGTCTGTAAAAAGCTCCCAAATGCACCATTCTATTTTTACTGAACCTAATATCTATCCAAAGTGTCAACTCCATCCTGCTTTATATGAACATAAGAAAAGAAGGAGACTGCAAAAGACCATTCATGGCCTACACTTGGCAGCTCCTGTTCCAGTCAACACACAAAAGATTTCTTACCAGAGAAAAGTCATCAACATTGTCACCCTTTACAGGAGTTCGTCAGATCTAATCTACAATATACATAAAATGCATCCAGAGGATTATGTCCATTCATGCAACCGCAAAATATAATCTCCCCACTCCTTAGAAAAATATATACATATGTACATAAAAAAAAGTCAGTCCCATCTAGCAGCTTCATCCATATATTTATCTAATCTATTCTTAAAACTACCGAGAGAGGAGGCTTCTATCACATGTCTAGTGAGACTATTCCATTCATCTACCACACAATTTGTAAACCAATTCCTCCCAATCTCCTTCCTAAACCTATACTTATCAAGTTTAAACCCATTGCTACGTGTCCTGTCATGTTCACTAAGTATAAGAACCTTACCCAGATCCCCTTTATTATATCCTTTTACCCATTTGAAGACTTCAATCAATTCCCCTCTGACTCTTCTCCTTTCCAATGTATGTAGATTTAGTTTTCTGACCCTTTCGCCATAAGGTAAGTTCCTTAGCCCACCAATCATCTTTGTCATCCTTCTCTGCACAGACTCAAGCAAATCAATATCCTTCCTATAATATGGTGACCAAAATTGTACTGCATAGTCTAGATGAGGCCTAACTAGCGCCAGATACAGTTTTAGAATCACTTCAGCACTCTTATTGCTTACACTCCTCCTAATGAATCCCAATATCCTATTAGCTTTATTCTTAGCATTTAGGCATTGCTTTCTAGGACGAAGGTCTGAACTTACCAAAATACTCAAGTCCCTGTCACAATCGGTCCTCCCTAAAATTCTCCCATTTAATTTATAAATATTCAATGGATTATTTCTACCTATACTAAGTACACTACATTTGTCTATGTTAAACTTCATTTGCAATTTCTCGGCCCAATTGGACAGAATGGTCAATTCCTCCTGCATTACAACAGCATCAGAATCAGCCCTAATGGCCCTACCTAGCTTAGTATCATCAGCAAATTTACTCAGGTCACTATTTATACCTATGTCAAGATCATTAATATAAATTAAGAATAGCAAGGGACCCAAAACAGATCCTTGCGGAACTCCACTGCTAACACACCCCCACTCAGATTTAACTCCATCTATACTAACTCTTTGCTGTCTGTCACCAAGCCATGACTGAATCCACCTAAATATACTGCCATCGATCCCGTGTGCTTTAACTTTGCTCAGAAGCCGTAAGTGTGGCACTCGATCAAAAGCCTTACTAAAGTCCAAGTATAAAATATCATAGTTTTCATCCTTATCTGCTGCTTCATACACCTTACTATAAAAAGACAGCAAATTAGTCAGGCAGGATTTACCCTTACTAAAGCCATGCTGTGATTCTTTTATCAACTTATGCTTATCCAAGTGATCCCTAATATTCCTTGCTATAATAGATTCCATCATTTTCCCTACCACTCATGTCAAACTTACTGGTCTGTAATTAGACATATTTGTTTTATCCCCTTTCTTAAATATAGGTATCACATTGGCTTTCTTCCATGCCACTGGCACAATGCCACTCTCCAATGATTTTCTAAAGATGCATGCTAGGGGCTCACTTAACACATCCTTACATTCTTTCAAAATTCTAGGAAAGACCTCATCAGGACCGGGTGCTTTACTACTTTTGATTTTATCAATTTCCTTTGTCACTATCTCCTTTGTGATCAAGATATCCTTTAATTTCTCTTCATCATTACCCCGAAAGATCATTGACACCTTGGGTATATTTAGAGTATCTTCCTGTGTAAATACTGAGAGAAAAAAGTCATTTAGCATTCCAGCCATTGAGTCCCTATCACTCACTGACCTTCGAACAGGTAGCACGTGTTTCGTAGAGCTCTCAGAATATTTTGATTATTTGATATACTTTGGTGTGTGACATAAACATAAAGATTAAGTTATTAGATCATATATTTGGTTAATATAACAAAGTTAAATTGTGGTTATTTTGTATAAATTGTGGTTATTTTGTTTTGGTGAGAAAGTGACTTTTGTTTACTTCGGTGGCCATCTTGATTAGCAGGTTTTAAACTTGCGCACACAAATTCGGGTCAAATTCATGTTGTTTGTAAGTTTTTGTTTCTATTATTGTTCTTGTTTAAGTATGGCTGACTGTTTGGATGTAGAGAGTATGCCTTTTGAAAGTAATGTGTATGTAGTGTGCGATGTCTGTGGTGTAGAGAGGAGAGTGAATGTGTCTGAGTGCCGTGTATGTGCTTTGACCCAGGAGGTGAGTCGATTACGTGCTGAATGCGTGAGACTGAACGATTTAGTGTCTGAAGTGAGAAGAGATGCAAGTGTACATTTGAAGAGTCAGATTGGGACCAGGAGGGAGGAAGTTAGGCCTAGAACAGGGACTGGAGAGAAAGCAGTAAGTGAAGTGAGTGATGATGAGTGGTGGGTGAAAGTGAACAGAATAGATAAGTTAGGACAGGTTAGGTGTGTGAATGAGAGGGACATGGAACCTGTTAGGCTAACTAACAGATTTGATGCCCTCAGAGAGGAAGAATTTGAAAGAGATTTGTCTGGTATGGCAGTGCCTGAAAGTAGAATAGGAGGTCGAGTGAGTGAGAGCAGGAGGGAGGGTAATACTAAGCCTAGATATTTTTTTTTTTTTTAAGAGCTCATCTGGCCACTGCTTACTTGGGCATTAGTCGCCGTATTAAAACTGGCCTAGTTCAAGGCTACTTTAAAATAAAATTAAAGAGAAAAAAAACAACACCCCAAAAGGAGAAAAGGAAGCAAACTGGTGCATCGGGGAGAGGTAACCCCGGCGCAGTAGCGTGCAACTAAAGGAAAAAACAAACAAAAAAAACAAAAGAACAAATGCAAAAAACAAAACAAAACAAAAAACAAACAAACCTTGCTTAAATAATAGGGAGAAGGCCGGCCTCCCCCAAGAAGTCAACAAGTCCACAAGTAAATGTGCATGAATCTGACCCGAGCACAAGGAGAAGGCAGTAGCAACCCCGCCCATCCCGGTACTGGGACAGGTATCGTGCGCGAAGATCACCCAGACTGGGACATTTGACAAGAATGTGCCGAACAGTCTGGGGGACGACGCAGTGGTTGCAATAGGGCGCAGGCGAACACTCCATCAAATAGCGATGCATCACACGAGTGTGCCCGATTCGGAGACGACAGAAAGCAACCCGAAGCCGCCGCGGCATTGGGGGATAGGTCCATGGGAACAGTCGCGGCGCAATGGCACGCAACTTTAAGTTCCTTTCGACCGTCTCCCATCTTCTTTGCCAAGCAGTCCGAAGAGCTGCCCATATTCCTGCCATGTAGTCGGTGTGAGGAAGAGCGAAACGCTGGTCCGGTCGCAGAGTCCTCGCGGACTCTTTGGCGCGCTCATTCCCCGCAATTCCTACATGTCCAGGAACCCAGCAGAAGATAATCTCGACATCTGCCCGGCTCGCCAAAACCGCGGCATCATGGATATCGCGAACCAGGGAATGCGGAGATTCCAATGCCCCGAGAGCACTCAGGGCACTTTGTGAATCGCTATAGTTCACGATCCGGTCTCCGACACCGGGCACGTCGCGTAATCTCCCGTACCGAGTGGTGTATTGCTACCAGCTTGGCCGTGAAGACAGACGCAGCGGCTGGTAGAGCCCCGCCGACTTCAAACCGAGGGGATACGGCGTGGAAGCCGACCCCCTCTTGGGACTTGGAGCCATCCGTATACACTGGCACGGTTCCAGCATGACACGATGTGTGCTCCAAAAAGGTTGAATGCAATACTCCCGGCGCAGTACAAGCTTTGGGAGCAGAGGCGTGGCGACCAATAGCCAAATGTGGTACCCTCCAGGTTGGCGTCCTGGGCAGAACCAGGGTCGCCACCGGCCCGAGAGCTATATCTAGCTCTCGAAGAAGTTTCCTGGCCCTAAACCCAAAGGGCTTAGGGTATGTCTGGCGTCTCTCGGCGGCATAGGCACCATCAAGATCAGCTGCGGATGCAGTGAGAGCTGTTGGCGACTGAGTGATGCACTGCACGCGGCGCAGAGCGAGTGGCATCTCCCCAGCATCGACCAACAGGCTCTCAATAGGGCAGGTGCGGAAGGCACCGGTCGCAAGGCGAAGGCCGGTGTGGAGGATCGAATCCACCTTCCGCAATAAACGCTCAGCTGCGGATGCATAAAACTCACATCCGTAGTCGAACTTTGAACGAACAAAGGATCGATAAAAAAGTAGAGCAGTAGCCCTATCAGCGCTGAACGTCATGGAACGGAGAATGTCCATGGCGCGGGTACAAGAGACCCTAAGGCTGCGAATATGAGCCTCCCAGGTGAGGCGTCGGTCGAATACAAGACCAAGGAAACGGTGCGACTCAACCACATCCAGGCGCACCCCATTAAGAAACAAATCTGGGTCGGGGTGAAGCCGTGGATGGCGGCAGAAGTGCACCACCTTAGTCTTGGCCAAAGAAAACCGAAACCTGTGCGCTTCGGCATAGCGAGAGACGCGGTTCAATGCCTGTTGGAGTCGACGCTCCAGAGTTGGAATCTAGGCCGCGCCAAAAGAGATCGAAAGGTCGTCCACGTAGAGCGTAGCGAGAACATCTTCCGGCAGCACCGAGGTGATGCCGTTGATGCTCAGGGCAAAGAGTGTGACACTGAGGACACTTCCCTGCGAAACACCCTCTTCCTGTTCCTTTGGGCTGGAGAGGGCTCCCCCCACCCGAACGCGGAATCGACGATCTCGCAAAAATTCAGATATAAGCATTGGGAGGCGTCCCCTCGCCCCCATCGTGTGGAGAGTCTCCCTGATACCGTATCGCCATGCGGTATCATAGGCCTTCTCCAGATCGAAAAACACTGTGGCGTAGTGCTGTCTACGAAGGAAAGCCTCGCAGACGGCATTTTCCAGTCGGAGCAGAGCATCCGACGTGGAGTGGAACTTGCGGAAGCCGCACTGTGTGGAAGACAGATGGCCTCCGCTGTTTAGGAAAAAGGCTAATCTAACATTTACCAATTTCTCCATCAACTTGCACACGCAAGAGGTTAGAGAAATTGGGCGTAAACTGGTCGGAGTAGAGTGATCTCTCCCCGGTTTGCGAAAGGCGAGCACAGTAGCGATTCGCCAGGAGTCTGGGAGAAGACCTTCCACCCAGATCCTGTTGAACAAATCTAACAGAAAGGCCATGCCTCGCTCACCCAGGTGTCGAAGCATGGCGTACGGGACATCGTCCGGACCATGGGCGGTGTCCGCGCACGAAGCGAGAGCGGAACGCAACTCACTCACAGTAAACTTGTCGTTGAAGGGTTCTCCGCCTCTGGAGGTAAAGTCCAGCCGGTGCCCTTCCGCGACATCACGACGTGCATTGAATGCTGGCGGAGCAGCATCCCGGCTAGAGAATGCGGAAAAAGCGTCGCTAAGGATTCCGCCACGGACGCGGGGTCCGAGATTGCGGTCCCATTCTCCTGGAGAACGGGAGGGGGGGTCCTGCGAGAACTTGCCCCGAATCCTTTTGACTCGCTTCCACACCTCAGCTAAAGGGGTCTTCCCGTTAAGTGAAGACACGTATGCCCGGCAAGAAGAGCAGCGGGCATGCTTCGAAATATACCGGAACCTAGCCCTAGCCCGACGAAATTCAGCAACAGTGAAATCGTTAGGGCGGCGCTTATAGCGCATGTAGGCATAACGCTTCTGTTTGAGGGCCGTCTCACACTCGGCCGACCACCATGGGAGTGGTCGGCGTGCAAAACGGCCAGACGTCCTAGGAATAGTAGTCAGGCCCACGGCGATGAGGTTGCCGGAGAACTCAACGGCCTCATCTACCGACCAAAACTCCTGAACTGAGATAGAGAATTCAGTCATTTCCTGAAATGCAGGCCACCGCGCCAAGCACCACCGAGGTGGTCTCTCAGGCAGCAGTTGCCCTGAAAATGATATTTGAATGGGAAAGTGATCACTACCATGGAGGTCATCGACCACCCCCCAATCAAAATCAGGCTGTGCATTTGAAGAGCACAAAGATAGGTCAAGGCAAGAAAATGAAGCGGTTCTCAGACAGTGATGCGTAAACTCATCCACGTTTAGGACAGCCATTTCAAGCTCTTCGATCAGATCGACAAGGACTTGTCCAATGGGATTTATGGAGTAATCTCCCCAGAGAGGATGCCTGCCGTTCAGATCTCCAAGCAAGAGATAGGGCCTCGGCAACCGTGCCACGACGTGGCGGAAGTCCCCCGCGTCGAAGTCAGCTGACGGTGGAATGTACTCAGAAATGATAGTATACCTCCTATCCAGGTGCAGCTGCACAGCCACTGCCTGAAAGGAGGTATCTAAAGAGAAAGGTTAGAACGGAGACATCATGCCGGGTGTAAACCGCGCATCCCGCGGTGGTGGGGTCGCAAGACCCTTATACCACGGGAGGGCGGGCAGGGGGCACGCGCCTAGCATGGTCGCCTGCAAAAAATAGCTAACGGGGAACGGGACGAGACGAGCCTCCGCAGCTCTTCCCAGTTGGCCCGGAGTCCACGGCAATTCCATTGAAGGAATATGCCCTCCAGGCCTAGCTCGGAGGAGACGCGGGGGCCCTCCTCGAACTGAAGACCCTCACGGGAATGGCCGTACGCTTCCCAGGGGCAGAACCCCGGGCGCTGTTGACCGGACAAAGCGCTGAAGGCGCTGTCGCCTTCGAGGACTTATTGGGGGAGGTTGGGCTCGCCATGCGAAGCTTTTCCTCCCTCCGCCTCGAAACCTTAGGCGGGCGTTGCGGCTTCGGAGGCGGGGGGCCCTCTTTTCGAGGAACTACCGTCTCCGAACAACTCGCTCCACCTCGGGGCGTGGGCGAAGCTCCTTTGTTGCTGTCCTCCTTTCGGGTGACAGCTTTAGGAACCCCCGAAGATGGCCTAGCGACCATCTTCAGGGGTGTTGCCTCCTGTGAGTCTAACGACTCGGTGGAGGCGCGTGGCCGTTTCGCCTTGCGGGAAACGGTCACGCTGGGGGAAGAGGGGGGAGCCCTGGTTTTAGCCGGGGCTGGGTATGAACCCTTTTTGCCGCCAGCTTTACCAGGGGAGCGCCCGGGTTGGGTAGAGCCCGCAGAAGGGCTCCGAATGGGAGCGGAAACAACCGTGCTCATTGGCCTGGATGGGCCAGGAGCAGAGGGTGCCTTTCTAACTACTGAGGCATATGACGTCCCAGGCAGAGCCGGGCGCGCCAGGACCAAGTCCTTAGCCTCGTAGAATGAGAGTCTATCCTGGGCCTGAACGGCCAGGATTTCCTTCTCAAGGAGATATGCACCACATTGCTTCGAAGAAGCAGGGTGCGGCTCTCTGCAATTGACACACTTGGCCACACACGATTTGGACTTATCGTGTGCGACCTTGGAGCAATTTACACAGACTTCGGGTGACCCCGACTTTGCACGTCTACATGAGCGATTCGTATGGCCGAAGCTGTGACAGTAATAGCACCGCCGCGGCAGTGGCACGAATGCCTTCACGCGGTAGCGGTACCAACTGGCACGCACTAACTCAGGGAGCTTGTCACAGTCGAACATGACGAAGAGTGTAGGGGTGGGTCTCGAGGCCCCTCCCTGTGTTCTCATCACACGTTCGACCTTGAACGCCCCATGGTCCACCAGCTCTAGGGGTAAGTCCTCAATGGAGTAGTCAACGAGTTCCCTCGCATAAACTACTCCTTTTACAAAGTTCATGGTAGAGTGTGGCGTCACACTCACCGGGGTGCCATGAAGTGCCTTGGTGAGATTCGCTGCATTCACCAGAAGGCTCCCGTCCGAGAAACGGCTCACCTTCGGCTCTCTACCAATTGCACTAGCTAATCCTCTCCTCTGATGGATCATGTTGCCTTGGACAACATGGTGCCATCAGTGGAGCGAATAACGAAGCGTTTGAAGCCAGCGGGCTCAAAAATGCCAGGTAACCTCTGAATGAGGGGCCCCGATGTTATCGAGGTTCTGCCCTGTGCACTCTTGGTCTTAGCCTTAGTCAGGGGCTCCGCACACGGGGGGGGTAGAGGGGACGGATGTGCCGATCTTGGCTTGGTCACCTACCAAAGTGGCAGCAGACCCATCCGTCCCCGCAGCCCCCGCGGATGGAGAGGAGCCCCGAGTCTTCTTTGTCTTTCTAGTCTTTTTCTTTTTTGGAGAGGAGGGCGGGGAATGAACCCGCTTCTCACCTCCGCCGGCAGAAGCCCCCATGCCAGATGGGACGGCCTCAGCCAGGTCCCTCTCCGAAATGGAGAAGTTCCTGGTAGTTGTGGGGGCACCTGTCGGAGGAGATCCCTCCCCTCCTTGTATTGCCTCGGAGCCCTCAGCCGTTTGAGGGGGACCTTGCATAGGGGCGGACTCGGGTTCGGTGCTTGGTGCTGAGCCCGGATTACCCCCCATGGAAGGCCCTACCGTCTGAGGCTGGGTCTCCTCAAGGACCATGGAAGGCCCTACCGTCTGAGGCTGGGTCTCCTCAAGGACCATGTATATCACAGGAGGGGCCTCCAGTTGGCCATCCCCTCCCAGGACATCGCAGGTCCCGTTGGCAGCGTCAAGAGTCATTTGTGGGGAGGCACAAGCCTTAATCCCGGCAAGGTTTAATATCCTTGCCAGCAGGTCTTTTGGGGGAAGCAACCGAAGGGGCCTGGCTTCCATCTCCCCCCTAAGGGGGTCTGCTCTACCGAGCCGCTTCGATGTGGAGCGGCTGGCTAAGGGCTGCCTGCTTGCTTTGCTGGCAGTCCCCTTGGAAAGAAAAGAGGGGACTGCCGCTGGTAAAAGGGAGGTGCCCGAAAGCACCTCCAGAGAAGGGGGTGAGGGGGAGTCCCCTTCACCCGTAGACGTAGGAGAGAAGTAAGCCTCCTCTCCGGTTGAAGAGATATGGAGGGTCCCCTGCGCAAGCACAGGGGGAGACCTCCATTTTTTTGCTGGAGCTGCCCAAGGGTGGCTCTGTCGCTGTTTCAGGGGAAGTTGGGGGTTGGTTTTTTATTTGTTTTACATACATGGGCATGCTGACCCTCTTTTTAATACGGGACGCGATAGCTCATCACCTCTCGCAGTTGCCCGCACTGCGAGAGGTGCTTACAAGCCCGGCGCCGCCATTCGGGACCACCCCTCGCGCCTGGTGGCCTGGCAGTCCATCGGCATGGCGGCTCCACCTTGGACACGGCGTAAAATTGATAGAATGTGAAGAGGAGAGGAAAGGGGATGTGAGGAAGGTATGGGTGGGGATGAAGCAGGAGCTCAGGGGTTAGGGAACAATGTTCCCTCCCCCCTCAGCCCCTCTCCGGGGTGGTTGGCTTGAGAAGGTCAGCATCTACCCTGTGAAATTAGAGGCTGACCAGAGAAAGTTGTGGGAGAGGTTGTATGAAAAGCGACGAGGTAGGGGAGAAATCGGGTTATCTGAAGGAAGGGAGGCTAAGCTGGGGCCGGAGGGGGTACAAGGCCTAGAGAGAATAGGAGAATGACTGAGGTGATTGTGATGGGTGACTCTCAGATTAGGTATTTAGATAGGAAGTTGAGTTAGTACTTTCTAACAGTGATCATTTAGTTCAAGAATTGACTGTTGGGGAAGCATTGGGAAATAGTGACCATCAGATAGTTCGTTTTAACTTGGGAATTGAGAAGGGTAAAATAACTGAGAATGCTGAAAAAGTTCCAAATTTTCATAAGGGAGATTATGTAAAACTTCGAAGCTTGCTAAATTTGGTAGACTGGGATATAGAATTCAGAGGTAAAAATGCTTATGGGATGTGGGATACTTTCAAGCATATAATAAATGTAGTCCAAGAACAATGTATCCCAATGAAGGCCATTAGGAACAAAAGTAGGAAACCATTATGGTGGAATCAGGAGATAGCTAGAAAAATTTCAGAGAAGAAAAGGGCATATAAAAAATTACAGGTAGAAAATAATATTCAAAATTTAAGTGATTATAGAATGGCTAGGAATGAGTTAAATAAGATTATAAAGAAGAACAAAAGGGTGTCAGAAATTAAATTAGCTCAGGATAGCAACAAAGATCCTAGAAAGTTCTTTAGTTACTATAAAACTAATAACAAGTGTGGCAGAGTTAAAATAGGACCTATCAAATATGAAGGGTTTGTGAGAGAAACTGATGAGGAAATAGTTGAGGTACTAAATGGTCATTTTGCATCAGTATTTACAAAAGAGAAACTAAATAGTCCTATGTATAGTACTCATAGGTCAGGAAAAGAGGTGTTTACTAACATTTGTGTGGATCGGAGGATGATAAAAGGACTAATAGGTGATTTAGATACTACCAAGGCCTCCGGCCCTGATAATATTCATTCTAGGATACTTAAGGAAGGGGTAGAAAGTATCTCAATAGCTCTGGACAAGTTATATACTAGGTCATTGGAATATGGAGAAATACCCGATGATTGGAAGAGAGCGAATGTAGTCCCCATTTTCAAGAAGGGTAGTAAAGAGGATCCAAATAACTTTAGACCGGTTAGCCTAACTCCTGTAGTCTGTAAAATTCTTGAGAAAATAGTTAAAAAAGGGATTTGCCAACATCTAGAGAGGGAGGGGTTAATCAGCGATGCTCAGCATGGGTTTAGATCAGGTAGATCATGTTTGACTAACTTACTAGACTTTCTGGAGTTTGTAACAGATCAAGTAGATAAGGGAGAGAATGTAGATATAATTTACTTAGATTTTAGTAAAGCATTTGATAAGGTACCACACAGGAGACTAGTTCATAAATTAAAAATGATTGGGATATGTGGGGGTGTTTCAAATTGGATAGCTGAGTGGCTGAAAGACAGGAAGCAAAGGGTAGTGCTAAATGGTGTAAAGTCAGAGTGGAGGGATGTTATCAGTGGGGTTCCTCAGGGATCAGTTCTCGGTCCATTATTATTTGTCATCTATATAAACGATCTTGGGGAGGCAGTTAATAATAAAGTGTCAATTTTTGCGGATGATACCAAATTAGCAGCTGTAGTTAAAGATATTGATGATAATTTTAAAGTGCAGGGGGACTTAAATAAATTGTTATCCTGGGCACATAAGTGGCAAATGACTTTCAACCTTGATAAGTGCAAAGTTATTAACATGGGAAAAGATAATAGAGAATTTAACTATGAAATGGATGGGCATTGGCTGAGCTCAGTAGAGGATGAGAAAGATCTAGGAGTAGTAATAGATAAGTCATTAAGGTTTTCTAAGCAGTGTATTGAAGCAAGAAATAGGGCAAATAGAGTGCTGGGTTTTATTAAGAGAAATGTCAGTTACAAAAGTAAGGAGGTTATTCTTAAACTCTATAACTCTTATGTTAGGCCACATCTAGAGTACTGTATACAGGCATGGTCCCCACATTTTAGACACGATATTAACCTTCTTGAGTCAGTGCAACGGAGGGCAACAAAGATTATTCCTTCCCTGAGGCACCTTGAATATGAAGATAGACTGAGGGTATTAAATATGTTCTCGTTCGAAAGGAGGTGTGTGAGAGGGGATATGATTGAGCTGTTTAAAATTTTTTCCGGGATAGATAAATTGGATGTTAGCAAGTTTTTTGAGTTAGATGATGGAAATCGGACTAGAGGTCACCACTTGAAAATTAAAAAGCAAGGGTGTAGGTTGGATTTAAGAAAGTATTTTTTCACCAATAGAGTGGTAGACTTCTGGAACAAATTGCCGCAGAGGGTAGTAGGTAGTCCAAATCTAAATGTATTTAAGAGTAGGTTGGATGAGTTTATGGGAAGGGAAGGTTGTGATGGTTCCTAAGTTTTGTATATATTAATATTGTTTGTATATATCTATAGCTGCATGATTTAGTTCTTGACAAGCCTTGATTGGTGATACCCTTGTTTCTGGATGCAATCCTCTGGATGTAGTTTTCCTGGGAGTTTGGGTGCCTTGAAAAAGAGGCCGCTTGACTCGGATGACCTATGATGAGCCCTTGTGGCTTTTGTCATCCGTTATATTATATTGTGGGGGACTTTGATTTTGTCTTCCCCTGGTGATGGTGCTTTTTGTGGGTGGGTTTTGACGGAGGCGGATGACCTTTGATAGGCCCTTGTGGCTTTTGTCATCCGTGTAATTATGTTATGTTATGTTATGTTATAGTGAAAGTAAATGGAAGGGAGTGAGAGTTTGTCTGCCGGGTGCTGGTGTAAATGATATGTGTGAGAGGTATGATAGGTTGGTGTCTGGGTGTGAGAGGGAAGGAGTTGTGATTACACATGTCAGAGTAAACGATGTAAAGAAGGTGGGTACTTGTGAGTTACGACAGCGGTATAAAAGGCTGATTGAAAGGATGTGTGAAAGTAGAGTAAAAGGCGTTGTTTCAGGTGTGCTTCCGAGAATGGATGTGGGGATGGAATGGTTGTCTCGTGCAATGGGGTGGAATGAATATGTGAAAGGTTTGTGCGAGGAGTCAGGATTGATATTTGTAGATGTTTGGAGTGGGTTTTATGGGAATAAGGGTTTGTATGCGATGGATGGACTCCATCTGAGCCGAGATGGGGTTGAGGTTTTGTGGCGGGAATTAGATACTGTTATTAGGTCTTTAGAGGCGGAAACTAGGTTTTGAGAGTGGTCAGGGAAATTTAATGGCTCAAAATGAGGCAGGGAAAGGAAGCAAACACAGATTTGTAGAAGGTAGGCAGGCTAATGGAAGTGTTTTAGGGTTAAACTACTTGAGTAGTGATAGTGGTCAGGGAAATACAAGAGTACAGGGTCGGGGAAAGAGAGAAAGGAGATGCAGAGGAGATAGGCCCTCAGGTGCTTCAGGGATAGGTGGGCTGAGTTGTCTTTACACAAATGCTCGTAGTCTTAGAAATAAGAAGGATGAATTATTTAGTTATATCATTCATGAAGGTATAGATATAATATGTATAGTTGAATCATGGGTTAGTGAAAATATATTTAATGATAATGTCAGTGAATTTGAACTAGAAGGTTATACTATGTACATTAGTCAAAGGAGAGATAGGACTGGTGGTGGGTTGATTATTTATATCAGAAATAGCATTTCTTCAAATCTAAATAACTCTATAAAGCAAGGAGAATGTGAATCATTATGGATAGATATTAAGGTTGGTAAAAATAGGAAAATACACTTGGGAGCTTTTTATAGACCACCAGGACAGACTGATTGTATCAATGAGTAAATGATTAGGGAAATAAGTAAAGGATGCAAAGAAGATACAGTTATTCTTGGTGACTTTAATTTAACTTCTGTAGACTGGGAAAATATGATAGGAAGAGATAGAACAAGTTGTAAGTTTATGGAGTGTTTTGAGGATAACTTTTTGACCCAATTTGTTAATAAGCCAACAAGGGGTGCCAATATATTAGATCTAATTCTTTCAAATGATGATCACTTAGTTCAAGGATTGAGTGTAGGGGAATCATTGGGAAACAGTGATCATCAGATGATTCGGTTTAATTTGCAAATAGTTAAGGGTAGAAAAACGACAAACTCCACAAAAAATCCAAATTTTTATAGGGGAGATAACGATAAATTATGCAGCATGCTAAATCAGATTAGGTGGGATATAGAATTCCAGGGATATTTTTAAGACTATATTAAACATAGTTCAGGAACAGTGTATTCCAAAAATTCCAAATTTTTATAGGGGAGATAACGATAAATTACGCAGCATGCTAAATCAGATTAGGTGGGATATAGAATTCCATGGAAAGAATATTTATGAGATGTGGGATATTTTTAAGACTATATTAAACATAGTTCAGGAACAGTGTATTCCGATGAAGTCTATTAGGAAGAAATGTAGGAAACCATTATGGTGGAATCAAGAAATAGCTAATAAAGTTTCAGAGAAAAAAAGGGCATACCAGAGATTACAAAGTGAGAGTAGTTTAGATAATTTAAACCATTATAGGTCAACCAGAAATGAACTAAATAAGATTATTAAGAAGACCAAAAGGACAGCCGAAATTAATTTAGCTAAAAATAATAATAAAGATCCTAAAAAATTCTTTAGCTATTATAGAATCAATAATAAATCTAACAGTGATAAAATAGGGCCTATTAAATATGAAGGGGTTTTGAAAGAATCTGATGAGGAATTAGTAGAGGTCCTTAATGATCATTTTGCTTCAGTATTCACAGAAGAGAAACCAGTTAGATTAATTGATGATAATTCTAGGTCAAGGGAAGTAGTGATAAATTCTATTAATATAGACAGAGAATAAATTAAAGGGCTTATAATTCAGTTAAATACTAGAAAGGCATCTGGCCCTGACAACATTCATTCTAGGATACTCAAAGAAGGTGTAGAAAGTATTGCAGTAGCTCTTGAGAAGATATTTATTAGATCACTAGTCTGGAGAAATACCAAATGATTGGAAATTGGCAAATGTAGTGCCAATTTTTAAAAAGGGAAGCAAAGAGGACCCAAATAACTTTAGACTGGTAAGCTTAACTTTTATAGTCTGTAAAATTCTTGAGAAGATGGTTAAGGGAATTTCTGATCATCTAGAGAGTAGCAGGTTAATTAATGATGCTCAGCATGGTTTTAGAAAAGGTAGATCGTGTTTAACTAATTTACTGGATTTTATGGATTATGTAACTAAAGAATTAGATAGGGGAGAGAAAGTTGATGTGATCTACTTAGATTTCAGCAAAGCTTTTGATAAGGTTCCACATAGAAGACTAGTTCATAAATTAAAGCTGCATGGGATATGTGGGAAGGTTTTAAATTGGATTTTTTTTTTTTTTGTTATGAGCTCATCTGGCGACTGCCTACTTGGGAATTAGTCGCTTTAAATTGGATAACTGAATGGCTGAAAAATAGGAAACAGAGAGTTGTACTGAATGGAGTGAGGTCAGAGTGGAGGAATGTTATTAGTGGCGTACCTCAGGGATCAGTTTTAGGCCCTTTATTATTTATAATCTATGTAAATGATCTTGGGCAAGGTGTAAATAGCAAAGTGTCAATTTTTGCTGATGACACTAAATTGGCAGCTGTAGTCAAAGAGGTTGAGGGTAGCTTTAAAGTGCAGGGTGACTTAGATAAGCTGTTAGCTTGGGCTCAGAAGTGGCAGATGACTTTTAACCTTAATAAATGCAAAGTTATTAACATGGGGAGAGATAATAGGGAATTTATCTATGAAATGGATGGATATTGGCTTAATTCAGTTGAAGATGAGAAGGACTTAGGAGTGGTAGTAGATAGGTCACTCAAGTTTTCAAAGCAGTATATTGAGGCAAAAAATAGAGCAAATAGGGTGCTAGGTTACATTAAAAGAAATGTTAGCTACAAGAGTAAGGAGGTCATACTTAAACTATACAACTCTTATGTCAGGCCACATTTAGAGTACTGTATACAGGCATGGTCACCACATTTTAGACATGATATAAACTTATTAGAGTCAGTACAAAGGAGGGCAACAAAAATAATACCATCCCTGAAGCACCTTGAATATGAAGATAGACTGAGGGTATTAAATATGTTTTCATTTGAAAGAAGGTGTGTGAGGGGAGATATGATTGAGCTTTTTAAAATCTTTTCTGGGATGGATAAATTGGATTTCAGCAAGTTATTTGAGTTAGAAGGTAGTAATAGAACTAGAGGCCACCACTTAACGATTAAAAAACAGAGGTGCAGACTGGATGTTAGAAATTATTTTTTCACTAACAGAGTGGTGGATTATTGGAATAGTTTGCCATCTGAGACTGTAGACAGCCCAAACTTGAATGTTTTCAAGCGCAGATTGGATGATATATGAGGATGGAGGGTTAATTTCTTACTTTTTGGTATGTGGATATGTTTCTTGACTCATTCCTGTGGATGCAGTTTCTTTTTATTTTATATTTTGGGGGACTTTGATTTTGTTTTTGACAGACTCCTATGGAGGCTTTAAATTATATATTGTAGATGCATGGTTGGACATTCCTATGGATTGTTAAATTGTATATTGTAGATGCATGATCTGACAAAATCCTATGGATGCATTATATGGGTGGGATTTGATGGATACGGATGACCTTTGATAGGCCCTTGTGGCTTTTGTCATCCGTTAAATTATGTTAATGTTATGTTATGTCCTCACGAGTACCTCGAAGGTTCCCCCATAATTAGGGACGACCTTTAAGACCGCTCCCCCCATAAATCTACTTATTGCAGTTAAGGCAAAAAACCTGTATGTGTGTGGTCGTCTTGCTAGTGTTGTTGAAAATACAATTTGCCACAGAATTGGTAAAATGCTAGAAGATGATGAGTGCCTCTTGGCATCTGTTCTCATCCCCATTTCAAGCTAAAGTGGTTCAATAATACCAAAAAAAGTAGATTATATTACTAAAAAGATGTTGAATAAAATAAAACACTTAGGTGATATTACAGCCTCAGAAAGCAGCAGTGTAGAATGAGAAACAAATGAAGCAGAGGATGACTTCTTATGCTCCCTGTCAAAGAGTGAAGGGTGTGCAGCCAGGAAGCAGGACGCGTCAAATGAAGTAAAAGAATGGCTACAACAAACAGTAGCGAACCAGTTTAAAAGTCCAGCTATTCGCCCAGCCATATTTCCATCGAGTGCAATTCTATCAAGTGCGGCAATGGAGAGGCTCTTTTCGTTAGGAAAAAATATTCTACGACCATGGCTCTTCTCTGCGACAAACATTTTGAAATGTTTACATTCCTGAAAGGAAATAATTTCAAATATAACGTATTCCAATATTAAAGCAAGGGTAATACTTCAGATTCGTGGCGCACGGTAGATGGCGCTGTTAGTCGGCTACAATTTTGGGCTACAGCATATCTCTTATGACGTCAGACGGTAGCCTCAGATATGACCAATCACGGCGTTATATTGTTTTGTTGTTTTGGGGATTTGTAACTTTTAGTTTGTATTATTTACTAAATATCTGCGCCTCTGCTTGTTTATAGTTTTTTCTAAGTTAGGTAAGGTTTCTTGATGTCTTTTATTGTTTTTTTTTGTTTTCGTATATTTTGTATTGTTACGAACGATAACAGCTTCTTACTGGCAACGTCGTAGCTTATAACTATGACCCGTTTTGCAAAAAAAAATTTGTAGTTATGTCGTCTGCGTGCTCTACTTGTGCTTCGTCATTATTCGAATTTGGCTTTATTTTGCATAACCGCGAAAAACTTTTAGATTATCTAGAGGCTCATAAATTAATTAAGAAAACTATAAAATGCCCAAAATACAGTGCGAATTTACATTTTTCGGAAAATTTACTGTTTCGTTGTGATAAGTTCTATTTAAACGAAAACGGTAAACATTCTGCTGGCTATCTCGCAACCGCTCTTTTCGTGAAGAAATTTTCCAGTATCAAAGAGCGGTTCCACGAATTTCTGCTAGCCATAGCAGAATTATACCCGCCCGCTTGAAGTTAGTATTGTTTGTCTTTAGGTTACGTTTTTTCTGCCAGTAAAAAGCTGCTCGTGGGGGAGTAAGCACTGCAGGGGACCACCCTACGATGACCCTGAGTTTCAATCAATGGGGGGGGTCTGGGGGGCGCAGCCCCCCAGTATATACTTATGCCAAAAAATATTACGCCGATATTGTTCACATCTGACGCTACCGTCTGACGTCATAAGAGATATGCTGTAGCCCAAAATTGTAGCCGACTAACAGCGCCATCTACCGTGCGCCACGAATCTGAAGTGTTACCAAAGCAAGTTCCTAAATTTTCAATAAATATATTTGTCGCCTAAATATTATTCCCTCTTTTATTTCATATATTTAATGTACAATAGTTGCGGTTGGGACCGCAACTGAGTGTTCTTCCGCAATTGCGTTTGCGATTGCGATCGCAATAATTTTAAATGACGACTTGCGATTGCGCGACAATTATTTGGGGGATTGCGCGCACAACACTGCTTGTAGTAGAGTTTAATGATGTTCCTTTCTGCTTGTTGGTTGGTACTGTCATTAAGTGACATATACCATATACCAGAATGAAGTTCGAAATTACTTGGAAGCACCTTTTCATTTTTCCTGCGGAAGATTGCATTCATTGCGAACCTCACGTGCTACTTTGTGAGTTATTCATTTCATATATACGAGGGGCGGTCAATAAGTTTTGAGAATCGGTAGGGCAAAACAGAAGAAGAGGGATGGCTGCTTGGAGGGGTGTTAGGACAAGTTATGACAAGTCAGGACCTGCAGCCGCACGCTTCTGCCTAGTCTATTTAAGAAGCAGTAGCTGATCGCAGATCGTCAGTCACAAATTTTTCAACAATGAAGAGGGTTAAGCACCGCGCAGTGATCAAATTTTTTATCAAGGAAGGCAAAAATGCAAAAGAGATCCATGAACGCATGGTTGCAGTATACCTTGACACCACCCCTTCCTATACAACCATTGCTCGCTGGAATAGGGAATTCGCCATGGTAGTGAGTCCCTTGAAGATGACCCCCGTCCAGGACGCCCGTCGGACGTTAACGAGGACAATGTGGCCCGTGTGGAGAGGATGATACTCTAAAATCCACGGATGAAGGTCGAGGAAATCGAGGGAGAACTTGGAATATCACATGGAAGTGTTATCAACATAATCCACGACAATTTGGCCATGACCAAGGTCTGTGCCCGTTGGGTCCCTAGAAACCTCACGCCCCATGATCGACTTCAACGTCGTTAAAGTCCGCAAGGCCAGAGTTGCACAAGCTGTCCTGCGCGAGTGCGGATTCGAGGAGCTCAACCATCCCCCCTACAGTCCAGATCTGGCCCCTAGCGACTACTTTTTATTCCGCCAGCTCAAGGCTGCACTGCGTGGACGCCTGTTTGGGAGCGATGAAGATGTCCAGCTCGTCGTCCAGGAGTGGATTGAACAGCAGTCGGGAGATTTCTAGTTGTCGGGAATTCGAAGCCTCAGGAACAAGTGGCGCAAGTGCATTGAAGTCGGGGGTAGTTATATTAAAAAATAATAAAACACTTTTCCTCATATCTCGTTTCCTTATATCCGAATTGCAAAACTTATTGACCGCTCCTCGTATATATATATATATATATATATATATATATATATATATATATATATATATATATATATATATATATGTGAGGAATTAAACCACATTCTCCGAAGACAATTCAATTCAGAACAGTTTCGGTGAGATACACCGAAACTGTTCTGAATTAAATTTTCTTCGGAGAATGTGGTTTAAGTTCTCATCTTTTCTTGCGATATTGCATTAATTTTCATATATATATATATATATATATCAAAGTAGCGCGAGAGAATGATGAAAATGAATCCATTAAACCATATTGAAAGAGAAAACGGAATCATTTTTCCTTGCAGTAATATTTTTATTACCTTTTTCGAAAAAATCCGTGTAGGGAAGTGATTCGAACCAGGCACACTGAGACAGCGAGCACCGCTTTGATCACAGTTAAAAGTATTCCGTTAGCATACTTTTAACTGTGATCAAACGAGGTTACCACCACAGTCTTCTCTCTGTCCGCTGGGTCCATTGGGTTTTAATGGTAAGCACGAACAGATCCAACCGAGAGAAAATTGTTTTACCATGGAGGAGGTTTGTTACACTTTGTATTCTTGGTAATCGATATCTATCGGGCTTCGTGACCGCATTAAGTGCGTGGAAATCGCCGATCACCCTGTACTCGCCCGGCGACTTCTTCTGGAATATGTGAATTGGTGAAGCCAATGGTAATTTTGACGGGCGTACGACCCCTCCTTTAATATTGTTTCAAGCATTGCTCTGGTAATCTGTAGCTTATCTATTGAAAGAGGTCTTGGTCGTGCGAATGTTGGTGGTACACTGCTGGTCTCAATTGTATGTGTCACGAAGTTAGGCGATGTCGGGGCAGGATTGATAGAGGCGTGGCTGTACAAGGAAGGCTTCATACTTTTCCAATATGGCTTTGCAACTGGGCGGTATGTGCTAGAGGTCATTAATGATTAATGCTACCTCAGGTTCCTCAGATTGTTTCACTTTTGATTTGAGCTTAGTTTGATTATCGATAATGATGCCGTGCACACAATCCACCACAAGATTAAAGTGTCCCAGAGGTCAATCTCTAATGACGGTGATGTAGTGTCTGCAACCGCAGATGACACATAAATGACCGGCGAAGACTAGGGGCAACTATATCTGTATATACTTCGCCGTGCACTATAATTTTTTCACCATTATCCGTCATAATTTTTACACTAGATTTACGTAATTCACCCGTTCGCACCAATTTAATCGGAATCATCGACAGATTTGCCCTCGTATCAATTAAAAATTTGCATTTATTTTATCTACTTTCGTGGCGACGGTGAATACTGACGGCATACCGACAGCCGCACTTGCAATGGCATGCCGTGCTAGTTTTCCGATGGGGCTGGCGAAGATGGCCTGGAGGACGGCTGCATTTGAACGTGCTCCCCCCTTTTCGGTCATTCACACCAAGTTCCGTGGAATTTCGCACTTTTCCTGAAATACAAATGGGATCGGCATACTACAGGTCATTGGCTCCTGCGAAGAGGTCGCAGTCCTATCGGTATATTATTGACACTATATTCGTAATTACGCAGTACAAAGTTCGAACGGCTTCCATTAGGGTACACACCTATAGCCACTGAGTGCGCACTTCCCATACTTTGCACATTGTTTATATGATTATCAAAATTATTATTTAAATCGACAACACTCATATCAGGAAAAGAAGCGTCACTATACTTTATTCTATCACTGCTATTATTAACAATAAGACACGGCCCTATAAAATTGCATTAGTTCGTCTGCAAACTTTCCTAGCCTAGCTAGGGTTAGGTCTTTCTGGGTGGCAATTATGGGCGAAATGTTTGATGGCAGGGATTGAATAAATGTGTGTCTCACGAGTTCTTCATCAACTCATACATGTAGAGCAGTTTTTCACAGTTCCTCCAGGTTGATTGAAGGTCGACCAGTGGGTGTGGAGGAGGCAATTAATGAGTTTCTCGAAGAGCTCCAGTTTTGTTATCTCGAAGAGCCCGATTACTTGGGTCCTTTCCTAAGGAGTTGGTAATTTGGGGCAGAAAAAACTGTAGCTGGAAGTCGTTCGACAATCTCCGGAGGTAATGCAGCCAAGACGTGAAAAAAAAATGTGTCCTCCTTGTTTATTCTCAATATGTGAAACTGGGCTTCTGCAATCTTAAACAACCTTAAACTGCTGCCTCATTAAAGATGGATGGCTTGATGGTGATGGCGTTCACGATTTCCTTCTCTCCTTGCCTTGCTTGCTGATAGTCCGATGCGTCCATATTTTCTTATTTTGTTACCTTACTGTCCGGTCAAAGTGGTCACCAGTTTATAGTGGCTCGTCACCTGTTATAGGGTGAGTTTATAGATTATCAGTTTATTGTGATAAGCCGATTGGTTACTTATTTACGGAAAGTGGTCACCATCTTTGGTCTGACGATGGGTTACCAGAGTGTGGGTGTCGGGCAAAAGTGGTTAAGGTCACACCGTCGAGTTTGATCTGACTCCAAATGTTATTAAAGGATAATCTGCTCGTAGGCTGGGTTTGAAAGGTAACTTAGTTATCGCTAGGTAGAAAGAAGGACTCGGAAGAATAATGGCGGTTTTTGTAGGCTTTAATCTCGGTTTAGGACTACCTCAGTTCGGGCAAGCGAAATACTCGCGTCTTTGCTATCAATGTTAAGTTTCCGTGTTTCGTGTAAGTCTCCTTCTGTGTCAGATTGTTAGGGCTATGGACGGCTAAATCGCGGACGATGAACAGACTCGTGATGCGAATGATAATAATGTTACTAATGTACATGTCAGAAACGGAAATATAGAACCATCCAGTGTTTCTGTCCATCTTATTTATACCAACGCAAATTAAGGGGGGCGTGACTTCTCTTCCCTTATTAGGTCAAAGTGTGCTCATGCGCTCTTTGTTAAGACTGCTGGGCGGAGTCAAAGGGTGTGTTCGTGTTCAGTGTGGACACCTGTGTATTAAGAGTGTATTTGCATTTGGCAGCCTTATAGTGGTTTTATCAAACGGGCATTTATAGCAAGATTGATTTCGCCGTTTCACAGGTTCACGGAAAACCTGGCTGGTCAGACGAGACTCCTTCCTAAATTTGCCCAACTGCTTGTGTTATCTGTTTCCACACCGTTCAGCTCACATCTGTTTCCTCAGGTAGGTATGTTTGTACATTCGCGTAAGAACATCAACGATTTCGCTTGCATCTTTACAATATCTTCTTCTTTTTTTCTTACTACATAGTCACTTGCGGTTTAACATTTTGTTTTATTCTACATTATTCCATTTCTACTACATGGCATATTATTTTAGTGTTCAATATATGCGCCCAAATTCAAGATTTCCTAGGGCCAACAGGGTGCTCATATGTGAGGTTCCTCGTTGGGTCTATGCAGGTCACCAGTGAGGGAATGATTGGTTTCCGTAAAACCACCTTAATGCGGGAGCGACTAGTTCCGGCTTAGAGGTGAAGGATGGGTTAACTGCGAATTATTTATCCCACTCCCAAGATAAATGATTTTACGGTGTTCTTCTAATTGTCTGGGATTATGGAAGGTTCAAGGCAAAAATGAACTTATAAAAAAACCCCTCTTTATTCGAACAATGGAATATTATGAATGCAATCGACGGGAGAGACGGAGCGTACTAAGCGGGAGACTAGTAGTCTATATATATTCAAAGCGAGTAATAGTTAAGAGATGCAAGACTTAGCGGATTTAGGCGGGAAGCGTGAATGCGGACGTATTCGTTATTCTTCTCTCTTTGATTCTTTTCCGATTAACTTTGAATAACTGACTGTCTTCTTTCTATTTATATTTGCACTCTAAATACAGACGGCGTGGTCTAGACATGGGACGGCTACCGTCGGGTGGCCTACCTCCGTTTCTTGTCCTTTCTCCACCCTCTGGGTGGGGCTATGAAGCTTGTGTACATTTACATGATAAACTCTTATTTGTCTTTTGATACAACTTTCGTTGTGCTATCTCTTATGGTAAGCAGCACTGTTTACTCGGGCTCTTCCTAAATAAATATTCGTCTTTGATTACTCTATCTCGAGACACAACTTGGGCAGATTTATCAAACGCAGGCGTTCAACGATTTCTTTGCTCGTCTTTTGTCTCTCACGCTTCTTGTAAAACTCATTTTATTTCTAATACACAATTGGATCTATACATTTAATAGGGTATGCTTGGATTTAATAGGACCAATTTGCGTCCATTTGTGGGGGGTATCTTTCGGGCCTACTGAATCCAGCAATTTTGTGGGGCCAGAACCCTCCCTATACGTAATCTGACCCATACAGATCTACTCCACCTTGCAATTTGGGCAATACGTTTTTTCACTTTTCCTGTGTGGGTGTTTCTTCCTAAAAATATAATTGTCGGTAGGAATATACAGAATGATATACATACGAAAATGAATGTAGACAAACGTACTGTTCGGACATATAAGTATATTATAATACTGAATGTCACATTATTTGTGACATCTTCAACGTTTAAGATTTCATGGCAATTTAAAAGTTTCATGCAAACCCTAAAAAGATAAAAATTGCAAAACATATAGTCGAGAGCTCTCATTAACATTCTTAGCAATATTAAGGTTGAATCGCTGTTCCCAAGTGTTTCGCCTACATGTATACTTTCTACTAACAACTCATCCTTAGTCAGAATTAAGTCTAGGATATTATAAATGAGTAAATAATCGTAAACCATTGTCAAGTGTTTTATTTAAAAATTCTACGTTTGGAAAATAGAAGTCACGGAATATAACTGTTAATCTTTGTCTAATTAAGGTAGAGAAAGTTTCAAAAGAGAAAATATTGTACTATTGGTGACCTATAGAACACAGCAAAATTTATTTTAGTACTATTTATTTCGAACTAGACAGCTACTCGTAAATCTCATCATTGACCCATCCCAGCCCCACAAAACCCTGCGTTCGAGCTTTGCTCTCCTACTGATTGTTCCCCGTAGTCGTTTGTGTTGCTCATATGATAGTACTTTCTCTGCATTTCCCCTGAGAATTGGGATAATGATCTGCTACCTTTGTTACGCTCACCTCCTTGTTGCTTTTTTAAGTGTCTTGAATACGCACCTCTTCACCTGGGACACCACCAAATTGGCGGCAGCTCCAAGGCTTCGCCGATTTTTTTATGTGTCTACTTTCGATGTGCATCGAACCAGGTACCTAGCTAAGGTTGGAAACATAGCTCCCTATCTACTTGGTTGACGAGAGCTCCAAGCAGCATAGGTGGGCGTTATCGCGATAACGAGGTCGGATTATCGGTTATCCGATATTTTTTCGCGTTATCCATTCATCGGTAGCGCCGATACTTTGGGTTCCAAACCAGCGATAATCGATAATTTAAGTTTTTGGTTCTATTTTAGCACAGCGGCGAGCCCCGCGTGCTTTGGAGGCAGAAATAGGTAGGTTCGAGGTGGGAAGGAGGATCCTCAGAACCTATGAGGAGATGAAAGAGAGCCTCACCAGGTAAGAAACTGAGAAACAGTATTCAAATATTCTTACTATTGTATTCTAAAATAACGCTATATATAATCAATAATCAATATTGTATTATAATTTTGGATTTATCGATTTATCGGTTATCACCTTATCAGGCGATAAATTTATCGACAGTTATCGATTATCGGTTATCGCCGATAAGGTTATCGTGATAATTTTTTTCGTTATCGCGCCCACCACTGCCAAGCAGTCTCTTATATACATATGAGGAAATTCTTTTTCCATTGGTTAATGGAATCATTAATGCGGGGAATGAATTGTTACCAGTAGTGCTTAACTGCATCTGATTGGTTTGCTTTAAAACTAGGTTAGATAAATAGTATTGGGGCAATATTATGATGATTGAGATCTATTTTACCTATTTATGATATGTGAAAAGCTAAACATACACGATGTAGGTTGATATGTTTGGGTGAGGGATGGGACATGGCAGGGAGGAGCTTGATGGACTCTGGTGGCTTTTTCCTCCTTTTATCATTCTTACGTTCTTTCAGGGTTGTTTTCATCATTTTGTCCTGAAGTTCGCATATCGACTGATGCAATGTTGCGGCCGGCATTTCTGCCCCGTTACAAATAGAAGGCACAAACATACCGATACCTTTCGTTTGCTTTTATCCAACTAATGCTCCTTTGCCCCCTAAAGGTCATTGAAGAAAGATCTACAACGTAACATGGCATCCGAACTACAGCTTGCTACAGCATAAGGCAGTCGACACGAGGTGGAACTGAATAAGATTTCATCCGATAGCTAACCACAACCTATGTGGCTCAACTTTACATAAATAAAACGTGATAATTATGTGTGCCTTTGAGGTTAATTCAAAACACATATTTTTGTGTCCGACAATCAAACAAAAGAAGCCAAACACTATAAGTTCGCGTCTCGGTAGCACTGTGTCAAACCCTCCCCCCCCCCCATCCTCCTTATATCGTCGCCTTTCGCTTTCCAAACAGATGCAAAATGTGCTCTAGAAAAGAGCGAATGAACCTTAGAATTTTTGCTTCGAAATTGATGTTTATTCATGCGCTGTATGTATTTATATGGTTGCGTTTCTGTTTTGGTGCGTGTTTTCGCACCAATTCCCACTGTTTGAAGCCTATATCAATGGTGGTCTGTAGTTTATCGTGGGGTCCGAACCACTGGTTGCTATGACCAGGATGACTTAATTTGGCTCAGGCTTGGAAGCGGTTTTTACTTGATTAGCCTGTACTCCTGTATCGGATTCATGTCCGGGTTATTTCCGGGCCATGGAAGCAACTGAACGCGTCAATTAAACTTTATGGTTTCAAAAGATTGGAGCCATTGCAAAAATGGGGCACTGTTAAAGTTAGTAGGTATTAATGCCCTTCTATGAATTACACGTAACTGGATAGATAGATGTGTCATTCTTACCTTTACCCATTGTTCTGAAGTGCACTCAAGGTGATTCTTTGCAAAGGAATAGCGTACCTTCATCATTGTTTTCGTGACTCGAGGCTTCTTTCTCGGGCGGTGATTTCAATCCAACTTCCAAAAGCCGTCATTCACTGTTGTTCGGGCAAGGCTAACACCCTCTGTTGCCAGCTCAATAGATATCTTCCTGCAAGATGTTCTTCTGTTCTTAAGAGCCTGTTGTATCAATTTTCTATCTGTTCTTGGTGTTGTTTTCCGTTTTCGACCACAGTTTTCAACCTTTTTTGAGTTTAAATCATGACCGTTATCATTTTTCTTTTTAATAACAGTGACTGTTTGAGTTGAAACACCTAGATTTTTCGCTATTTCTTTCTGTTTTAATTTAGTTTCTTTCAGTAAAACGTTTATTTGTCCAATTTTTCGAGGACTCAAATCACTCTGTTCATCCATTTCGGTTTAATTCATTTAAAGCTAAAAAAACTACCTGAAACACACAAAATCAAACTATTAAAATACCTAATAAACTATCTGAAAGACACAAAAACACTATTGTTAACAATCCCAGGTTAATATAAACATAAAACATCCTATTTGCACTCTAAAGCAGAGATACCAACTGACACACAACTGGCTGTGACTTCATTAAAATGGTGCAATGCAGCGTTGTTCCATCAGTGTTACCAATTATATTTACAAAGTAACTTAAGTCTCTGGAAAATAAAAGTTAAATAGTTGTTCGGTGTTGGTGCATAAAATAAATCCGTTTGCAATCAATTAAATTGGGTAAATATGTAGATTAGCGACTCGGCCGAAAAAGTGTTTTTTTGGTAAATATTTTCGTTCACCCCTACCGGAATATTCATGCGCGTTTGAGTTGTCTGACGTCAGGCCCCGCCCCCACCCCGATTATAATTCGCAAAACGATTAAAGGCGCTGACATGATTTGGTTAAATCATTCACCTCTGTAAACGTTGGCTCATTAGTCTATAAACAATATAATGAAACTCAGGATCATCGTAGTGCGGTGCCCCCATTGTGTTTACCCCCACACGAACCGTTCCCTTAAATGTACTCCCAAAACGTGAACCATTTTGGAACACGGACGAAATAGTACGTCCCATCGTTCGAGTCGCTAATCTACATATTTACCTTAAATTGGTTTCACTGGCTTTTTTGTACAGTTCCTAAATCTTTCATTTTACTTTTTAAAATATGTTCCTGCAGATTAGTAGGCCCGTCAGACATCGAGTTTCCACAAGGATGTGAAACAGAGCACAAAAAAAGGTTGTGCTATAAGAACATTGGCAGTCACAGATTTGAGAGATTTCAGAAAAAAAATAGGCCCGAAAATATAAATTGCTGGGCGGAAGTAGGCAATGAGGACCACCCAGACAAGTATTTACTACCGTCAGAGCTGAGAATGTTTGACATTATTTATTCTTTAAAGGGGGCTGGGGCAAAATCCAACGCGTACATCGAAACCAAAAATGTTCGAAGAAAAGTAGTTAAATTAGGGCACGTTAAAATGTGAGGAAAAAATACATGAGAGAGAAGAGGCGGGAAAGCGAGCAAATCTCCGAAAGATGCTATAGTTTGAGCAATAAGCCAATGTTGTAGGAGGCCTAATTCTCCGAAGCTAACCTGAGCTCTCAAAATTCCCTCGTACAGAGATGGAATTCCCACAATTTTAGCCTGTCAATTTTTTTCCCATCTTATTTTCATATTAATGTCAAATGAAACGGATTGTATTTATTTTTTAGGGCCCATTAAATGCATGCATGATCTTTAAAGAAGATTTCGAATGTCTTTCTGGAGGATTGCGATTTGTAATTAAATGTTTTAGTAATTATTATCTTTTTCCACCTCTCTCTTGGCTCCGGTTCGAGGTGGTGGTTGTGAATAAGCCTCCCTTCTTCCCATCCCTTTCTTATTCTACCCCCTCAATTCAGTTCCCTTTTCTATCCTTTGACACACCGACATGAGACTTTTAGGAGCAGTATCGGCAACCTTGCTGCGGCTGACATCTGGAGGTTCATGTGCCTTTCCGGCCCTATCCCACAGTTAGCTCTTCCGGCCCCAATTTGGCCTGTGGGACGGAGCTGTCTTCCACACATTATCACGTTCTCAATCTTCACTACTTTACAGATCTGTGCTTACAAAAGTTCTGCGAGAAATGCCCCCGTTGGTATTTCGCTTTAAATTCCATGGCAAAAGAAAACCAAAAGCGCCATGAAAAAAATGAAGGAATATATCAAAGTGGTCTACAATTTTCCTTGGAATTAATTCCTAGGGCCTTAGTTATGTTGGAATTAGTTCCTAGGGGCATTATACCCGTTGCCATGGTCACATTTGTGGGTTGTTGAGACTGATAAAGGTTGGCCTCGTTATCTGTATCTATAAGAGGCTCGATTTATTTCTGCAGCCACAACGATGTTCGCTTATAATTAACGGTCATTCCCGTGTGCGCGTAAACTGCTGGGCGCACGATGTGAAAACTTTAATCATTGTAAGTATATTATATGATAGGGAGAGTGCGCAACTCTCCTAAATCTGACTTCACCCCCACAAATAATAATAATAATCAGCAAGTATAGTTATTATTCGGCTACAATAATAGCAACGCCGGTCACCTATGCTAGCTCTTAATATTTTCTTCTATTCCTACCCTCCTTTCAGATTTGTTGCTAGTGTTTCCCTACACCCCTCCTCTTCCTAGCATGTGTGTTTGTCTTTTTTCGCTGCGTGGCTGTAGCCCCACTCCCCCACCCATTCACTTCACTCGCAGCTTCCTATAATAGCTCAGCGGTCTTCAACTTGGGTGATTCGATCTCCTGAATTTTGTAAAATTGTACAAATTTTCAATAATAAATTAAGTCTATTGAAAATCTGCTAGTTAACTTAAATCCCCCCTTCCCTTATTGCCTCTAACAAGTGTTTTTAATGTGTACCATACATTCTTTTTAAGCTTTAATGGAGTTTTAATTACGGTGGTTGGTTGGGTAATTTTATTCACATAAAATCACTAAAAGCGGGAGCATAAAAAGGTTAAAGAGCATTGCTGATTTTAAGATTACCGATGCTTGCAAAATTGGAGTATGTCCATGAAAAACGAGAACTTCGTTTGGCAATGAGCAATCGTGAACTGGTTCTAAAACAAACTTCCCACGGGAGCCGCTCTATGATCCATTCTTATATTTAACTAGACCTTTCACCTCTTACCCTTTGACTGACTCTTTTAGTCATAAATACCAAATTTTATGAACTCTTTTTATTCTTTTTCTCGTCGAACATTGCCACCAAATGCTTTTAATTAGGCGCACGTACAAAAGAAAGGTCGATGTGAAGGTAACCAAAAAATGAATCCTGGAGAAAAAACAAACGTCCTGATTATTTTTTAAGAACTTTTAGTGTCACCGATGTTTTCCAATACTTTTGGTTTGTATCCAACAATGAACAGGTTTTTTTTTTTATATGCTCGCTTTGCCTCCTTTATCCGGGCCCTTCAGGGGTGAACTGTATGACCTTGGACTAACCTCCGCATACCCTCCACTGACCCCGTTCGAAAAGAAAGCGAGAAGTTGCTTTCGTCATATGCACCGGTTGCCGCTCGCCCCCCGTTGTGAATATCTCGGGGCGAGTGGGGCCACCTGCTGCGTAACACTGCTCACGAAAGGGAGTGTCCGCTTGGCCCTTGCACCCCCAATAACGTGAAGAGAGTGTGAACGAGCCTGGCGTTAGGCAAGAACTGAATATTACGGAAGGTGGGAGGAGTGGGGAAGGGCACGACCTTCAATGAGAAAGTAGTTCGGTTCGGTTCCAGATGCGAGAAAAACTGAAGGCGATAAAGAAAAAATTCACTAAAAACGAGACCGAAGGTGGTCAGTTATTTATTCATTTACCCAAAGGCGGAAACCGACCGGGCATATTTCTCAGGAAAGATTTGAATGGTGGTAAACTAGGAAGTGAAAATGTGTTGGGGGAAGATATCGCGACTAATTAAACGAGGAGAATATTTTGGATTTATACGGATTCGAAGTTTGTACAACCTGGCCTCGTTCCCCCTTGTGGGACGAAGGAAATCTAACAAAGGTTGGATCTTTGGAGTGAATGTATCAAAAGTTCAAGAGTTCAAAAGATAAGAATAATCACCTTTATCATAGTATATCCATCCTTCTTCTAGGGACAAGATTATTCTGGCCCTTTTAAGGTAGGACCAAAAGGGATTATGCGTTTAATCTCTCAGCAAAAGAAATGTGAGCAGTGATTTGCTTGAATTTCGTTTTAGTAAAAACAGATTGAGCAATACAAAATGAGCAGCGGTCATTTTGAGCGAAACATTAACACCAAAGGGGAGAGAGACGAAATTTCGTAACATTATAAGCGGAAATTGGCTCGCCAAATTCAAACTTCCGAGGACAATAACAATAAAACATAGAAATAATTATGTACAATTAACATCAAAATTTACTTATTAAGGTAAAACAAGAGAACACACTTTTGCTTAGTTTAGGTATTAGAAAAATCTATCGGTTCGATAGATAATTGTAACAATTTCCACGTCAGAGAAGCTTTGGTACAGTAAGAAAGGTTTTGAAACTGAAGACGGAGATCAACTCTATTTTTTATACTTAAAATTAACCTTAAATCTACTCAACGAGATTCCACAACTTTTCCTCAACCAGAAGGGCAACGGCCCTTATGGGTTGAGCAGGAATATCGCGAATTTCTCCTGGAGGGGTTAGTTCATCGTGCTAGAGACCCTCATTTAATTAACCTTTATGGATTCTGTTCCTAATGAGAATTCACAGAACCTTCCGAGCCAGAGTGGGTGATAGTTGATGGAAATCTCAAAGGGATACAGATATCTAATGAGATAGTCTACAATTTGACCATCTGACCATCTCCTCTGCAGTCTGACTTTATTGTCGTTAACAGGGATAGGCCCAGGGCTCGTCCGATTTATTAAAAGGGTCTTAGCTTCAAAGGCCCTTGAATTAGGACCACATCGTCAATCTTCAGTCGATTCGTCCATGAACTCTAGAAGAGATTCCTACTATGCTCCTTCAGATTTAGAAGGCATGGGGAATATCGAAACTAGCGAAAAGTTTCTAACTTCTCACCAATGTGTTTGAAAGTTTTATTAAATTCCTCGTGGTGATCAACCCCAGAGGTGCACAAGGGATCGGCCCATTTAGAAATTTAGAAGTTAGAGTTTGAGTTGGAATGCAATTTGAGAAATGAGTGAGAATGAAGTCCAATGAAGTCTATTCGAGTCCCACCTTACCCATTTTGCTTATAGGTTTTTTTTTATAAAAAGTCCACCAATGAATAGTAACTTGCAGGAAGAGGCCGACGGGATCGAATATATAGGAAATTTGCGAGAGAATATTCCGTTTCGTTTTAACGCCCGGTTCGAACTCGGGTTTATTTAAACCCAACCCTGAATGGTGACTGGCATGAACAGAACAACGGGATCGAATACCTATGAAATTTGCGAGAGAATATTCCGTTTCGTTTTCACGCACCGCTCGAACTCAGGTTTAATTAAACCAAATAGATATCTGTTTACCTCATAGGGGTAACTCAGAGCATGCCCAATACCCCTATTATGCTCATCAGACTTAATTATCGGATTTAAATAGGAATATTTGTGTTCATGGTTCAAGTTCCATTATTTGATTTTTGACTCAGGCTTGTGCTAAGCTCTCATTAGCTTTGAAGTACACTTCTTTAACGAGGAGGGTTCTGTTGGAGTTTGTATAGACTAAATTATCAACATAAAATGAATTATTAAGAATTTTCAAACGTTCTGGAAAAGATCGATATTATATTTGAGTATATAATTTAAGATAAACAGCTAACTAGCCAGGCAGAGCCCTAGAGAACGAAAACGATATGTCAGAAGCCTACCATTTTTAACGCATAAGAAGGAGAATTTATCTTTATCGCGCTCTGATTTTAATTTAACTTGAAAGAAGGAATATTTACTTTCTGAGAGTGTAACGAATTTGTTAGATCTAAATACTATAAACAATCCCCCAACTCACCACTTATTCGCATTTTAACCTCGCGGACAAGGTATAACTTACCAGGGCTGTGGAGTCGGAGACATTTGTGGTAGAGTCGGAGTCGGAGTTGGCTAAAAACATCCGACTCCTCTTTTTATCTTATAATGATAAATAATCATAGAAAGTTGTGTTTTTGAAATTTCTTATGGTCGAGAGAAATATGACAATATTTCACACTTTTATTTAAATTATAGCACAAAAATAACTTTTGTAGCGTTGTACGCACATACATTACATGTATACACTATGAAAGTCTTGTCAGAATCTTCCAAGAAGATTCTTGGAAGAGCTTCCAAAAATGTTTATGAAGAATGTACAATTACCACATAACTTGCTTTTGTTTGTAAACAACATGGCTGCTTCAATATCAAATGCATAGTTTCCAATAAATTCCCTTAAAAAAAACACCTACATTGCAACTTTCAACGTTAAAATTACTAATTACTGATTGATATATATATATATATATATATATATATATATATATATATATATATATATATATATATATATATATATGCATGCGCGCCGTGTGTGAGTGTGTACGTAGGTAGGGTTATGCATGATCATAAAACATTCTTTCTTCCTCTTCCAAAGATGAATTAAACTTTGAAAAATATTTAAATCAGAGAGAACAAGAAAAGACAAAGCAAATGAAAACCGAGAGGAAAGAACCTTTTGATGCAAACTTTGATAAATCTAAAAAGGAATTCTATTCAGCGGTTGAAGAGATACTCAAATATGATCGCTCTTGTAAAATACCACTACATGAGCGTATGCAAACCTACCCTGAAGCTATGGTAGTAACTGTGTTTCCCTCGACTCAAATCATGGTTGGAAGATTGTTTTCTTCTCTGAAATTTATAAAATCAGATCTTAGAGCTGCAATTAAGAAAGATCCTTCATCGAGGCAGAGAAGAAAGCCCAAAGGAAGTTAGGCTACATAAAGCGCCAGTTTGGATACCGAAACAAGGAGTTAGTACTTTGTCTGTACAACTCCCTCATTCGGCCGCACCTGGAGTATGCCGTACAATTTTGGAGTCCTTCGTTTCGAAAGGATATCGCAAGGTTGGAACGCGTAAAAGCCAGGGCAACCAAGCTGATTCCCTCTATCCGACATAAAAGTTATGAGGATAGACTAAGGGAATTAGATCTGTTCTCGCTGGAAACCCATAGACTGCGTGGTCAGCTCATCGAAGTTTTCAAAATACTTCGAGGGTTCGGCAATGTTGACTACCGGGATATTTTCACACTGAGTGAGAACAGAACGCGCAATCACGGCTTCAAACTTGAACTGAAGCATTACAACCGCAATCTGTGTGGAATTTTTTTCACTTACAGTATCTGCGGTAAGGGGAACGCACTTCCAGTGGATGTTGTCAACAGTGAATCTGTTGACCAGTTCAAGTCAAGACTAGACAAAGTCTTGAAAAGTGGCCGTTTAGGGACGCAAAACAATTGAGCAGCCACGTGCCTGCTCGATTGCTAGTCCAAAGGTACCCTCTTTGAATGGACCGTAAGGTCTCCTAGGGTACTTCCTTTCCTTGTTACTACTCCTTGTCCTTGTTACTATATTATTCTTCCTCCTAATAATAATTAAGTATATTTTTAGTCCTTGCTTTTTTTTCCTAAAATTTGTATATGATAATTTTTTTTATGTGCATATATATTAGGATATATTTTCTCTTTTAAATTTTTGTTTTACCCATAGTAAATTTGTATAGGATTGATTTTTTGTTTTGTTTTATGTACATATTATCGGGATATAAAATTTAAAAGAAAAAATGTAATTTTCTCTTAAATTTCTGTTTTAATTATTCATATCAGGTTTTTTTTTATTTTGAAATGTCCAAAAACTATGAATTTGGTTTTCTTTTATAAATGAAATTTCCATATTGCACACTTTAGTTTATTCAACCACTTAAGCTGATAATTTATAAAACTTGAGTTGGAAAAATAGTCAGATGATAAACTCAATAAAGAATAAAAGCCATCATCGCAGTTTTCATGAAATAAAGGATTTTTTAAGATTATTAGATGAAACCTAGAGTTGGAGTTGGAATCGGAGTCAGAGTCAGAGTCGGAGTCGAACTCTTGAAAATCTAAAGGACTCGGAGTCAGAGTCGGAGTCGAACTCTTGAAAATCTAAGGAGTCGGAGTCGGGGTTTTAGCCTACCGAATCCATAGCCTTGAATCTTACCTTTTTAAACAAAATCTTTATTAAGAAATCTTTATTATGAGATCCCGGACCAAATACTACCTTTTCTTTCTTACTTCCGTTAGAATCAATTACTTCAACTTGTGTAACGGTTAAAGCGGCACCAGAATTAAGATAAACAAGGTCTGCTGACCAAAGAGTCACGTGCTCTCACTTATTCTGATTTATGACCTTACGACTTTCAAAACTTTCAATAATTCCCGGATTAACCTTAGGAGGACCTTGGCAATTCTATCATTCGAAAAATAATGTAAAACAACATAAGGGTTTCAAATTTCGTTAGAATCAGCTGAATAGTTACAATGTTATTACAAATAAATAAAACGCAAAACGGGGACCGACCCACATAGTGAGATGTAGAGTCGCCCGTGGCTCACCTCGCACGCGACTAAAAATCAGCCATAGTTCATTTACCTTTTTAACTTTGCCGTTATTAAAGAAGCGCAGGTTAGAATGATGCCTATTGTTACAAATTAGGCAATTGTATTTAGAAACGCAATTTGAGTTCTTATGGTTAGAACGTAAACAATTAGTGCATAACCTTAAAAGCAGCACATCTGAATTTCTTTTACGAACAATCATAAATCTTAAGCGGCGCGTCACATAGCGCACATTGGGTGTCAACTTTGGAAAGTCTTCAGTTTTATTTCGACATTAGCCGTTGGGACACATCTTTCTTTTTGAGAAAACAGGGCATTGGCCATGAGGTGTCCCGTCCGCAAAGAGGCAATCCGGGCAAAACGCGAAAAGTCGAAAAAAGAAAAGGAGGCAAAGGGAAAGAATTACGCGGAAGCAGCAGCGGCTACAAGAACCCACGGTCACCGAAACAACGGCACCAGAGCTGGTGATGCCAAGTGAGTGTAAAGAAATGATGACGATGGTCATTGTTGCTCACCTGGCGAACCTACGAGAATATATTAAATTTCACCTCAAGTAAGAAATTGGAGACGCGTTTCTCTCAAGCTCGAAGGTCAGCGGGAGCCGAGGTAAGACTTGGTGAGAAAACCATTGGAATAACAACCCTCCTGCAGCCCGTCCACAAGCCCCCCTTCCCCTCCTACCTCTACCCCAGTGGGGTGACGAGGTATAAATAATAAAGACTTGGGAAAAACGGGTTAGAATACGTGAGTCTCCAGGCTATGAAGTCCCCGGATTGAGGCCGGGCTACCAAGACTGGACAGGTAGAATACGTGAATCGCCAGACTACGAAGTCCCCTGCAAGAGAGGCAGGGCTACCAAGGAGGCTAAGAAGCAGCTCATCCTCGAGCTAGTCTCTGGTTATCAAACCGAACGTTAAGTTAACTTGTTCAAGTTCAAGCTCAACTTACTCTCGTCAGAGAAACTCCTTCTATCCTGGTGCATCCTAAAGCCCAGGGATAGTCCTGCCCTTGAGGAATTACGAAAAGAAGAGGAAAATGGCTCCCTCTCGAGCCCGTTACCCGGTGGCCACACCAAACTCATAAGTCAACTTGGTTGATGAACCAAGTTCAACTTATTCTCGTCAGACAATCCCCCCCCCCTGCTATCCTGGTGTATCCTAAAACACCGAGGTGGGCCTCGCCCTTGAGGAAGACTGGAACTAAGAAGAAGCTCATCCTCGAGCTAGTTCCTGGTTACCAAACCGACCTTTAAGTTAACTTGTTCAAGTTCAACTTATTCTCGTCAGAGAAACCCCCCTCCTCTATCCTAACCCTTGAAGAAGGCCCCTTTCCCCCTGAGTACAGTCCTCGCCCATGAGGAATTACGTAACGAAGGAGAAAAAGCTCCTTCTCGAGCCCGTTACCGGGTGGTCACACCGAACTCTAAGTTAACTTGGTTTAAGAAGTAAGTTCAACTTACTCTCGCCAGAGAGATCCCGCCTACCCTGGTGCCTCCGTGATTGTTCTCACCTTTGAAGACCCCTCCCATTAAATACCGTGTGGACCCCAGCTGATACACTCGCCAAAGTCAGTAATGGCTTTCAAGTTATTCGTCCGCAACCTCCATCTGGCCGGTCGGCGCGCGTCTTGGAGACAATAACATTCCCGAGGTAAAGTGCTCATTGAGTTCAAGGTCAGACGCAAACCCGTTCCAAGGGGTATCCACAAAGGTAGTTGCGGCCAGTAAAGGCCGTTAGCATTTTTTTTTTAAATTGGAGTGAGGGGTAGGTCAACCATCACTATAATGTCAAGTAGGTCACGTTAGAGAGCCTTACTTAGAAATTATTGAAGTCCTTTTTGTGTATTTTAAAATTCGTAGTATTTCCGTGGTTCATGTTTTGTTTTTGTGTAGTAAATTGTTAAATTTAAAATATAAGTTTATTTTGGGAATTCCGGTGCGTTTCTTTATATCCTTACGTGTTCTGAAGCGGCTCTTCCTTAACACAACAAAAATTAGCACTCTTAGATCAAAGCCTACTTCATCAAAGAAGTACATCACGTTCCACAAGGTATACCACGACAAAAGGGGTGTCAGGTGTGGAGTGATCAAAAGAGGCATTTTATGACACCCCAAAACAGAAGATGAAGATCCAAAAAAACAACAAAAATGCACAGAGGAAGAAGAAAGGGAAAAGAACGGAAACTCAAAAAAGAGCCCGAAGAAAAAACGACAAAGAAAAAGAAGAAGACGGAAGTGAGACTAGAAACAGAGAAGGAAGAGAATAAAAAAGTGGAAACAATCTCAGAAGAAGATGAAGACGAAATCCTAGGCTATCCTGGAGTACCCTTCACGGAAAAAAGGGATATCCTACTGCAGAGTTTCTTCTTCGACACCCAGGACGTGAATCTCAAAGTCTTCGGCGCATCTGTTGTGTCAGACCTCGAAAGGGAAACGTAGAAAAACTGCTCTAAGGCATCTACCGTGGTGACTAAAAGTGGACCTACGAAGGACCTTGTTCGCCGAAGGAAATAGGAGGACTACCGATGGAACGCGCGATGTTCATCCCGGACTCGTGCATTCACACCGTCAATATGTCCACCTACAAAAAGTTGAAAAGTGTCAAAAAAAAATCGGAAATTGAGTGATATACTATAGTACGAAAAGTGTAGAATAATGTATAAATAATGATAATGAAGTGATACGTGCAAAAAATAAATAATAACGGAAAGTGAATAAATGAAGTAGAATAAATAGCGATAGTAAAGTAACTATAATAACAAAAAGTAAACAAATAAAGTATAAAAGCGAATAAATATGGATGTAGGAGAATAGCATAATGCACCCACATTTCCCCACCTCCCTTCCGGGCGGGCCGGTTATCAAACCTTCCCCTTCCGGCCCGATATCTGATGGTCTCCCGCCGGAAGAACTCGCCGACAATTTTAGCTAACCAACGCGTTCCTTCCTTGGCTGGTTATCGATAGATGGGAGCGCATCTTGGCTTTCGGTGGTTCCCGGAAGTTCGAAAAGGACGAAATGGAGGAGATAATCAAGCCTCTCTAACTCGAAGAAGGGCGCTTGATATCAAATCTACTTCCGGAGCCATGTGAACCTCTCCCAAGTTTCGAGTATAAAAGATGAATTCTTTTAACCCTCAGTAGTAGAGCTTGCACAGCGTCTGGCGGGGCAGGAATTGCCATCTATCTCGTTGTAGTGGTAAATCGTCAAAGCACCAAGTCTTCAGAGAGGAGATCGGTCCCAGTTAGGGAGCCTCCTTATCCCGTTGGTCTTCAAGTCAGTGCAGACCCTGGCTCGTACTCAGGTTTTCAGAGCCGAAGCTACAAACGGCCTCACTCTGGTTCCCTAAGCGAGAAAACTATATCTCGGCTTTTCTCCGTGACCCTACGCATCGATAGGTCACTTCGCTTTCCCTCACAGAGGCATCCAATATTCCTCGAAGTTCACGGGCGTGGGGCCCTCTTTAACAAGAAGCCTCCGTCACCGCCTTCTTCCAGCAGAATCGTGACGGAATTGTGGGATCAGGTCGGTCCCAGGAGAACCTACCTCATCGTCTCTACCCCTTATCTCACCACCTTCGCTCACCAGCGCCACCCGAACATCAGGTTCCAAGTTAACCCTTCCCTTTCACATTCCCCAACTTCACCGCGGAGCTTACCAAAATTACAAGTGTATAGGGATTTACAAGCCAAGTGAGATATCCGAGATTCCCTTATTGATTTATCTCTCAAAGCACATTATTTGTATATATATATATATATATATATATATATATATATATATATATATATATATATATATATATATATATATATATAAATTTTCTTGTTTAGTGTCCCTTAAAACTTTATTCTCATATTGTTGTGTATCTAACTTCCTTTGGGTCGCTTGGTGGCAAAGTTTATTCCAATCCCTCCGTAGCCAACCCTATAAGCACTCGGAGTCGATAAACCCATTCAGGGCACGGGCCGAACGAAGTATAAGGAGTAGTACAACGACTCCTCCGCATTCGGGATAATAGGATATATATAAATATATATATATATATATATATATATATATATATATATATATATATATATATATATATATATAAGAGTCAGGGAAAACTCCAACCACCCCTCGGCCTATTCCTAGACAATGGATAATAATGCGATTAAAACAAGTGACTAAAATAATTTATTGATAAATAATCTAAAGTGAGAGAAGTAAATAATATTAACAACCAAGCAATGACTTCGCCACTCTCCCCTACGGGGGGAGCTTGCGCTTCGCTACTAAGATTAAAAATTGAATCTAAAAAAAAAGCAGCCATGGATAAATTTTTATAAATTTTCTGAACTTCGTCAATTATAATAATTTTAAAAAGGAACTCTAAACTAAATTTCCTCCCTTTCAAAATATCACGTTGCTAGAATATAGTTATAGATAAAATAAAAAAAGCAGCCTTACATTTTAATGAATTTTCTAAACTTCACCAATTGTAATTTATTTTATTTTAAAACATTATAAAGCATTGAATAATCCTTTTTATTTTTTATGAACTAAACTATTTTGTTTTTTCAAATTCTAAAGAAATTCTTTGAAATTACCTTGATAAAAATTTAAAATATACTTAAGTCATAACCAAACTAAGATGAAATTATTATTCAAATACTCCCAAAAATCCCGTTCTTAAATTATAGTTATTGAAAAAGTGAATAAATAATGACTAAAGTGATTATAATATGCTTATAATAAATAACTAGACATGACTAAAATAAATGACAACGAATAAAAGAATAACTCATATTGGAATTATGTAGATACTGCGGTGATTGAATTCGACCAAAAATGGTATATACAGTCGCCTCTTGGCTATTCGCGGAAAATTTTGAGGGGCCTTAAAATTCAAAATTTGCGCCCTTTCCTGACATCCACGGAAACCTACGTACATAGTCGTAAAACGTAGGTGTTGGTTGGCTGAGATCTCACTCGCTCGACTATAGTATGTACATACGCTTGTGTCCCACGTGTGTGAGCGGTGATTTGTGTATTTGTCGTAATTTTGCGTGTTTTATTTCTCGTTTTTCAATCGTTTTACAGCCTGAATAATTCTTGCTCTTTGCACCTTAATATTAACAATGCCTAAGTGCCCTGCATCGTCCAGTGTTGCTAAAGACATGCCTACGCGCGCCAAGAAAGTGATGCGTTTGGAGGAGAAGTCGAAAGTGTTAGATAGGTTGAAAGAAGGCAAGAAAAAGGCCGAAGTTGCTCGAATTAATATTGGGAGCGTATTACGATGTTTGGCAAGGGTTGGGGGTGTTTGTGGGGTAGCATCAACTATCCGCGGGTTTTCAATATTCGCGGAGGTTCGTGGTCCCTATCCTTCGCGAATATGGAGGGTCGACTGTAGTTTCATTAAAATTTAACAATGTTAATAATAATGCGAACAACCTATTCTAAAAATTTAATAATATGATTTTATACAAAAACGAACCCTATTAATGTGTAATATCAAAGTTAAAATAACTAACGTTCAGATTATAAATATATGATCCCTTGATAATTCCGGGGGAAACCCCTTTATTTTTTTTTTACTCATACTCATATCTTACTCTTCTCCGCTAATTTAACAAAATATTTCACCACTATTACCATTTATTTTTACATATATGTATTAAAATTTTAAATATTTTCAATTTTAAATATTTGTAAAAACTTATTGTATTTCTGTCTTTACATATTCATACATTTTCCCTTTCATTCTGTCAGATCCTCACTTCACTCATTACATCGGTAAAGGAGGAAAGAACATATCAAAACGCTCCAAAGATGATCGAATAAGATCGAAAGCTTAGCAATTTAGTTTGTTTTTTACCAAACACATTCATTTAAAAAAGAGATGAATACTGGGCAAGTAATCCACCATCTACAAGATGGAATAAAAAAAGAGTTAAAAGAAGAGAAATTTGCCAAAGGGAATTAATTAAGGCGAAATACACTGGTCTTCGAAGAAACTTTGGCCCGATTTCAATCTACTTGATGAAGTCACTGAAAACTTTCTCGGCAACGACAGTCAAAGATTTCTGGGGTGACTTCGATATTGAATATTTCTTGTTCAAAGACTTCGCGATCGAATGTACCTTATATGATAGATGTCTACAATACATTTGAATCTCAGAAATAATTATTAAATTCAGTATTATACCTTCGCTGACGTCCCAAAACTATAATTCCTAATTTTCTGATATGTGGAAAAAATGTCGGATCTGAGAGAGTTAGGGCTCATTCCTTAATGAGATGCTGTAATTTATTATCAATGATGTGTATGATAACCATTATTAATGTTTAATGCCCTTTTCTCAGACACCTCAGAGGGAGGAATTCAGATTACCCTCCCTCAATCTTTATCATGGATCGGCCATTGGATGGCACATGCATGATGAAATTATCCACTTATTCCTTTGTCTCGGTATCTCCTTTTCAGGTACTAGTAGGTTTCGAGATGCACGTCAGTAGATATGATAAATCCGTCCAATAATCTGCGCCGCGCCCTTTAGTTGATCAAGAAGATACGCGAATTTGGGGCTATTTGAAATGTTAAGGATATGGATTATATTTTAATACAGGTCCACTGAAGGAAATTCATTTTGGGTGAGTTTAATTCTTCAGGGGACTCTGAGGGAGCATACTTTTACCTGGACCGCACCGATCGCCCCTTCACCAACAAAAAATGGCCTCCATGAATCTTCATGAGAACACATGGTTCAGAGAAACGCAGTGTGCCCCAGGCTCTCCCCAAGCTATCAAACAATTTCCCCATGTTTGGAGAAATTCTATTCTCTTGGGCCTTCTCGTTATCACAAGCGCTCGCCGCCCGAGGTCTTCATGGTGACGTCATTGGAATTTCCTCGAGAAACCAGCAATATGGGAAGAGCGTACGAAACAAAGACTTTTGAGAGGAAATCAATAGCCAGACATTCGCTATGGGGCACTCCACCACAAGGTGGAGTTCCATACATGGTTGGGGAGCCGGAGTCGGAGCCCGGAGCCATGGAGCCGGGAAATTTTGAAGGAGCCTGAGCTAAGCTGATCATATTCGGTGGAGCCGGAGCTGAAGCCGGAGCCATTAAAATGTCTGCTGCCTCCGGCTCTTAACCATCTAATTGTTTTTTCACATTTATAATTAATATTTAACACAAATAATAAAATTTCAAAATTAAAAAACAATATAATTAATAAATGTAATTTATCTTTTTCAGCTTATAACTTTCTAATCAATATTTGAAACATATAATTTAAAAATATAACCCTAATATGGCTGGAAAAACTAAAAAATCTGCAGTGTTTAAATATTTCAAAGAAACCAGATAAAATGTATTTATTTGCCAAGTAACAAAAGAAGATGGAGTCATCTGCAATGTCAAAATAAGTCCTATGACATCAAATTTTAAACGCCATTGAGAAAGGCAACATATTAATGTATTTAAATCTGTAAATGAAGAAGACACACACAGAAGAGACAATGATACAAGCCTTCAAGTAGGCAATCCTCTATCTCAAAATACTTTCCCTGCAAAAAAGTAACAATCAATGACTAAAGAAAAATTTCAAAGACATATCATCCAATTGGTGGTAAATAATGGAGTGGAGCTCCAATTTTTTCTTCATTAACATTTGTTGGATTAAATGGAGAATTAGCAAACAAATGAGGAGTATCACTGGATATGCATGATATTAGAAATACGAGGGGCGGTCAATAAGTTTTGCGAATCGGTAGGACAAATCAGAGGAAGGGGAAGGGCTGTTTGTGGGGGTGTTATGACAAGTTATGACAAGTCAGGATCTGCAGCCGCACGCTCCTGCCTCGTCTATTTAAGGAGCAGTAGCTGGTCGCAGATCGTCAGTCACAAATATTTCAACAATGGAGAATGTTGAGCACTGCGCAGTGATCAAATTTTGGACCAAGGGAGGCAAGAATGCAAAAGAGATCCATGAACGCATGGTTCCAGTGTATACCGACACCGCCCCTTCCTATGCAACCATTGCTTGCTTAAATAGGAAGTTCCGCCATGGTCGTGAGTCCCTTAAAGATGACCCCTGTCCAGGACGCCCGTCACACGTGACTAACGACAACAATGTGGCCCGTGTGGAGTGGATGATCCTCGAAAATCGACGGGTGAAGGTCGACAAAATCGAGCGAAAACTTGGAATATCACATGGAAGTGTTATCAACATCATCCACGACAATTTGGCCATGACCAAGGTCTCTGCGTGTTGGGTCCCAAGAAACCTCACGCCCCATGATCGACTTCAACGTCTTCAAAGTCCACAAGGCCAGAGTTGCACAAGCTGCCCTGCGTGAGTGAGGATTCGAGGAGCTCAACCATCCCCCCTACAGTCCAGATCTGGCCCCTAGTGACTACTTTTTATTGCGCCAGCTCAAGACTGCACTGCGTGGACGCCGGTTTGGGGACGATGAAGATGTCCAGCTCGCCGTCCAGGAGGGGAGTGAACAGCAGCCGGGAGATTTCTGGTTGTCGGGAATTCGAAGCCTCAGTGACAAGTGGTTGCAAGTGCATTAAAATCGAGGGTAGTTATATTGAAAAATAATAAAACACTTTTTCTTATATCCGAATTGCAAAACTTATTGACCGCCCCTCGTATGTGTCTTCCCCTACCCGCAAGTGGATGTCAGGTAACATCTGGTGGTTTATGTGCGCCCCTTGGCCCCAACAAACAGTTTGTTGTCAACATCGTGATGCTGACCACCGTCGAGGTTCCTCCTGCAGCTAGGGGTGCACAGAGCCCTGCTGGTACCATTATCGTTTCAAGAAGAATACCCAAAGGTGCTTACTCCTATGTTCCCAACGGGAAAACTAGCTACATCCCTTGGTTTTATTATTGACTATGTTGCTGCCGTGAGCATCCTTCCCCTAACTAATGCAGAGTCAAATGAGCCGCCACACGAGCTCAAATTACAAGGTGCTAATTGCTTTCCAATCTCAACCTAAGGCGATAAACGCTTGACGCTCATCCTAGGGCTGCATCGTGCCCTTCCGTGGAATTTCATCAAGGCAATAGTTTCACTTCCTGCTTCCCCCATGAGGAAACAGGTTAATCTTCCACCGTCATATAACCTCTTCATCGATGTAAGTCCTCCGTACGTGCAACTCTTCAGTGAGTTCCCCAACCTGGCTAAACCACTTGAAGGTGACGAACGCACCAAACATGATTGTCAAGAGTACATCGTCACCCATGCTCCCCAGGTCCATTTCCGCGCACGCCTACTTCCTCTTAATAAACTCGCAGCTACCAAGAGAGAGTTTGAGGAGTTGATGCGCCAATTCAACAGTCGCCCTTCTAAAGGCGCATGAGCTACCCCGTTTCATATGACACCCAAATCGTTAAGAAAGTGGACATCATGTGGCAATTTCAGAAGTCTGAACGCCAAGACGGAAAATAACCGCTATCTGATCACAACCATAATGGTCTTCTCCGTCCAGCTGTAGAGTAAGATTTTTTCCAAAGTCGACCTAATTAATGCTTACCGACAGATTTTTGTAGACTCCGGGAGCATAAAAAACTGCCAGCATTACCCACTTTGGTAGTTTAAGTGGACACGCATGCCAACAGGTCTTAAAAGTGAAACGCAGACTTCCCAGTGGTTCATAGATTCGGTTTTGCGAGTAATCTAGTTTGTGTTCATATATGTGGATGACATCCTGGTCGCAAGTGTGAGTTCCGAGGAGCACATCTCGTACCTACAAACATTTTGAATGCTTGCAGCACGCCGGACTCCGGATTAATCTGTCATGTGCATCTCTAGGGTACCAGAGATAACCTTATTAGGCCATCAGATAACAAACTAGGGTATTTTCTACACTTCAGAGAAGATTGAGGTTATCTTAACGCCTGGTACAACCGCTTATATTCGCACATCATTGTTAGTTTTATGGATGTAAACTTATGCTACAGGTTGATCCATCGGTGCGCGCAACTCTCTTAACCTTCAAATGCCCTCTTGAATGTGGGTAGGGGAAAGAAGATTTCTCTACACACGTAGAAGGAGAAGACAGTCAAATCCTTAACGGACTTTGAGGAAGCATTGACTACATACGCGGTTAGTCCATGTGGATTCCATTGTAGAATTCTCTTTCACAACCGATGCCTCTGATGAGAGTGTGGCTGTTATTTTACAACAAAGGCGAGGGGAGGGTAATGGTACCATATTGTATTCTTCTCCAAAGTTTTAAATTCAGTCGAAAGTAACTAAAATAACCTTTGGCCGTGAGCTTCTTGCATTTTTCCTCTCAGTCAACTACTTCCATCACCAATTTCAGGGACGCGTTTTTGCAATTTTTACAGACCACATCGCGTTCCTCTCGGCAATCATAACCACTTCAGATTGTCATTCAATGCGGTAGTGCCATCAGCTGGATTATATCTCCCAATTCAGGACGGATATATCGCACCTAAAAGGGTAGATCAACGCTTAATAGGCAGAACTCTACCTCGCCAAGTTACATGAATGCCCAGATACACTCAAATTGGAAACGGTCGCTTTTGCGACGTATCTACAGATAAGCTGCGCCACTACATTCCTATCTCTTTTAAGAAAAGTTTTTTTGTTTCATTCCACTTCTCCTCGCACCCAGGAATTAGGGTGTCTCAGAAGGCACTTGCATCGCCGTTTATTTGGCTGGAAGTTAAAAGAAATCCGTCACTGGGTCCGCACTTGCATGCAATGTCAACACTCTAAGGACTTGAATACAGCACCTTTCGTTTTTATGCCCATGGGCGGTGTGATGAAGCCTCAGCAGGAGCACTCTGTAGGCATTTTTCAGATCTTCATATGCGCACAAAAGCATTTCTCCATCCTATAGAACAGGAGGAAAGACACGGTCGAAATAGAATGCCTGAAGCCTGTACATGTCGAGCGACTAGTTCCTCAGGGCCACTCAAGTAGGCATAGCATTACAGGAATAGAAATAGAATTAAGTCTCATTTCGTATATGAACTCCCCTTTTACCATCGTGAATTTCAGTCCTGTGTGGGTCGGAGGGGGATGGGGAGCTTATGGGGAGCGCTGTTCCGAGTACCCGCCTCACAAACAAAGATTTACCTGCGTGGCTTAAGAGAGCATATGGTTCAGAGGAACGAAGTGTGCTCCATGCTCTCACCTGGTTAGCAAATAACTTTTCCTATAGGTGGGGAAATTCCATTCTCTTAGGCCTTCTCGCTATCACAAGTTCTCTCTTCCTGACTATTTCATGGCGACTGCGTTTGAAGCAACACCTTTTGGAGGGAAATCACCAGCCCTTCAGCAGAGGACACGCCCCAAAAGAGATGCAGCGCATAAAACCGCCTTCACGGACGAACAGAGTAGTTCACCTTCAATAGATAAGGAAAAGCATCGCAACTTACACTCCGGGTAGAATTCGTTCCATGTATGTCCTGGCTTCAAAAGCAACGCACTGCAGGAGACCACATTCATTCAGACTAGTCCTGCCTCGCCTCTCAAAGTAGCGCGCCATGAATCTTGCGCCTAACAGTCCAATGCTCACACACAAATCTTCCTCATCAGCTGATCGTGTCTCCATCCTCAATTCAGGGTCATAATCCGTTCTTAGACATCCGCTCCCATTGTACGCGCAAATTATGTGTTTTTCCCTTTAGACAATGCAGTGCATCCAAATATTTCCATTCTCACGTAACCATCAATTTAAGCTTCCACTTTCACGCTGCCTTAATTCGTATCTACTTTTAACTGCTAATCTCCTTAATCAATTTGATTCACTAGAATCATTGTGGTATAATTTTCATTAAACCTTATCTAGCCATTACTAGATACGAAGTTTCCTAAATTTCTAGTGTAAAAATTAGAAGTATCGTCACAAATCGTCCTCTTATTCGCATTCTCACGAGTGGTACCAGGCATCCCTACAAATTCGGGCCAGTCGTGGGGTGATCTCGCTAACACACTATTCGGCCATCGTTGTAGCTCGCCTATGCTCCCGTTTCATATTTATCCATAATTTCTTTATTCATACCATCGTTATCCTTTTCTTCTACAATTTGATCATCAAGAATCATTATTCTGGGCGAATATTCATTTGGGATATTTAATTCTACCATTTTTAGTCGCGTGCGACTCTATAAGTTACGATGTCGGTCCGTTGGGAGTTCGGTCAGGTGATAACCACTTTACTTTTCAATGAGATTTTGGGCAATGACACCGTAATTATTCGGCCGATTCTAACGAAATTTGAAACCCTTATGTTGTTTTTCGTTCTCTTCCGAATGATATAATTGTTAAGGTCCTTCCAACGTTAGTCCTGGAATTATTTTGTTTTGGTAATAACACCATAACTATTCGGCCGATTCGAACGAAATTTGAAACCCTTATGTTGCTATAAATTCTCTTTCGAATAATATAATTGCAAAGGTATTATCAACGTTAGTCCAGGAATTATTAAATTAAAACTAACCATGGGTGGGATTGCCTCACTTGTTGAAATTTTTGAAGGTCGTAAGGTCATAAGGTCATAAGTCAGAATAATTGAGAGCACGCGACTTAGGTCTGTTGACCTTGTTCAACGAAAATGTCCTCTATTGAACAAATTTCCACTGCCTGTATTACAATGTTATCCACCTCCATGACATTACGAATACGCCCAAATTTGCTACCGTTATCATAATCGAAGTTGGAATAAGAAAAGCATCATTATAATTACTAACAAAAATCCGCCCAACCTCCGTTTTTTGCTAGATTTACGACGCTCGTTCGCTTCGCTCCGCAAAATTAAGAAAAGTGTGCGCAAGAAAAAGGGTTTTCATTTCACAACACATTCACATTTTATTTAGGCACACACACACACAGACACACACTCACACACAAGTTAAGATCGTTATAATAAGATGAGAAATAACAATACGAAAAAAGGGTTTTCATTTCACAACACATCCACATTTTTTTAGGCACAGAAGGACACACACACACAGACACACACACTCACACACACGCTAAGATCATTTTAATAAGATGAGAAATAACAATACGAAAAAAGGGTTTTCATTTCACAACACATTCACATTTTGGGGGGCACAGAAGGACACACACACGGACACACATTCACACAACCGCTAAGATCATTTTAATAGGATGAGAAATAACAATACCAATTAAAATCGTGACAAATTAATTATTTTATAAATAGTATTTGGAATTTCCTGTGTCGGAAATCCAATTTTTCGACGATAGTAAATTCTCGCGAACTATCAGAACGTGAGTGACATCTGGGATTTTTTAGTGTGGAATGTGCTAGCAAGCTGAATGAGAGTATACTGGAGGGAAAAGGAAAAATGAACAATCTAAAAGAGATGCATAGTTTGCGAAAGGTAGAATAGAGAGAGAAAGGACTGGATAAGAACCATTTATGGTTGAAAGAAGGGTGTGGATGGGATTATGAATCAGTGTTTTGAGGTAGTTTTGGCATATAAAAGAATGGATTGAAATAGAATTGTGGAGAGAGTATCTGAGAGTGAGTGTCACGGTGTGCGGAAGATTAGAACACTGCGTAAAAATGGATTAATTATGTGAACTAGTGCTTGAGAAGGGGCTCGACTTAGAAGCGAGGGGATGATAGTGTATATATGTATATGGATGGGGTCTTAGAAGGGACGTGCTTTGGGCCTATGAAAGGCATTCGGCATGACCAATGATGGATGTCTTTGTTTGATATGGCATAAATGGGATGAGAGATGCAGGTAGTGGCGTTGAAACTCTCTGACCCCAATTTGTTGGAAAGTACTCTATGTTGAAGTGTTGAAATGTATAGGTCAAGACGTGTATTGCTCCATTGTATCGCTCAAACTGAATATGACCTAGTGGTATGTAAGCGATAGTGATTTTCCGACATTTTAACGACTCATTCGTAACCAAATAAAAATATGTACGATTGGGTCCATTTTCATACACCGGCACTCTCAAATATTTTATCCCTAGTGTTATATTAGATATCGCTCTTAAAGCATTAACTCATAAGAGCGTCGTTCGTAATTTCTAATACTCGTGTATCGCCTTTACCTCTTTGGGAGTCATCGCGGTAAACGTGTGAACCAGACTCAAGGTTCAGATAAAAATGAATGCCACGGATCGTATCAGGATACAATGAGGCATATGGCTATGAGATCCCGATCAATGGTTATGTCCTCGTTGACCGTGATGAAATTGAGATATTTGCAGGAATTCAGCTCGCGTGTAGCCGATGTTGGAGCGTAAAACTACTCACTTCGGCAGACTGTAGAAAGGCTAGCCGCCAAATTGCCGTCTAGACAACTTTGAGATATTATTTTGCTTTTAATTCTCATTCATTCCGATTCTTCGCATCGTCATCTCGCTCTGCCTGAAGGTCTTACAATCGTTCACAGGCCTGCTACCGTGGCACCGTTCTGTAGGCCTTCAGTCAACTCAGATCAATTTCGTGTGGCAAGCCAAAGTCTCATTAAGCCATTTGCTTATCTATTGAAAAGTTTATTTTCACATTAAAATTATGTGGTGAAAACGGAGTGTTTTCGCCCATCCTCTCATGTGAAGAGTTGGTTATAGTCGAGTGGTATTTAAAATATCGAACCACAAATAGTAGAGTGATTCCCTGTAGTGTCCCTACATATATATAAAAAGAGCAATTATTCTCTATTTAGGCCCAGAATTGAGAGAAGGAGCAAAGCTAGAAGCCGTAAAACAACGAGCATGTAGGAGGAAGGAGGCTCGCAAGCAGAACTGGAGAGTGAAAAGCTATTCGTTGGGTAAATTGATGTGAAAATTACGACTCTAAACCTCTGTCAATTTTAGACCGGCGCCAACCGAAGCACAAAACCAAAACGAAAAATAACACGGCTTTGCAACCTTTAGGTAGGAAATACAACACGACTACAATTAAACAATTAGTTATTTGTCATTTTATTAACGTCTTCTTACAAAGTATATAGTAGAAAACAATATAAAAATACGAACATGAAATGTATAACAAAAACAAAAGCTATGTATAACCCCGAATACAAAATAATTTTCCCACATTTTCCCATATTAAAAATAGCAATTCTCCGAAACAAATCCCATTGCGTCTGATAAAGGAGCCAGATGGGCGAACCAATAAGGATTTAATCCTTCTTTGGCCCCAACTGTTGTAACAACCTGTAGCCAAGATCCAGATCTCAATTATAAGGTCAACTTACCTCTGCTTTGACCTTCGTAACATTACAGTCATAATAATTTTATGCCCCGTAAATTATGCCAAGAACTTATCAGAACAAACTTTAGTAATTAGAATTCTCCCATCGGAATTACCTTTTTACAGATGTTATTTTTTCATGAACCAAAATTTACAGTTTCACTTATTTGGGTTTGTACGTCATGTTGAGAACATATTGAATTAGCATTATTATTCTGTGTTTTATACCCTATTAATTTTTTAACTGAATAACAGACGTGAGTAAGAAAAGGTAGTTAAATGGCAACTTTACTTAAGAAAGTTGGATTTAATTTTAGTGTACTAAAAATTACATAGGATCATTCTTTGGCGATTGCCTTTTCTCTCATACACGCGGACAGATTCGTTTAAAAATTGGGTTCAACTGTGAGATTATATAAAACTAATTCTAATTTTTATTAAAGAAGTTTATAATTACTTCACTACTCAATATTCATTTATAACCTATTTAATCACGGTTGCATAAAATGCAAGCTTTGGCTAGAATTCAGTTCAGTTTTGAAGTATTGCCTTTGTTTGCATCGGCACTTCTTTTGTCCTTAATTAACATTTTAATTTCTTTATTCTATATTTTTAAGAAGTTTTTATCACTTTTGATTTAATTAGGAACATTTAAAAATTATCAGGTGGCTTCCAAGCATGAAACCTTTGGATATCAGTTTGCATACCATTTTTTTATGTGTTTCGTTGTTTGTAGTTAAAATATGTTAGGTAGCTGGCATTTTTTTTGTTTTTAAATGCTTTTGTCGACTCTTCCAGATCATATATACTGTTTCCTTTTTTAATTCTTTATTTTCTTTATCAAATAGTATTTTGCCAATCTTTTCTTGTTTTGTTCCATTAAAAGAGTCATGTATTTCATTTTTGAGAGCGTTACATTATAAGAGGAATTGACTGAGGTTTTCTTCTTTTCCTTCACACAGTTCACATTCCTCTCAACTATTCTGCAATTTATTTCTATCATTCAATGGTAGACAATTTGTCCTAGCTCTATAGTATATAGATTCAATCATATGACGAGAATCTGGGAAACGTCAATAAAACCAGATTGTACTCTCCAGTGCTCTAATTTCCTTTATGCAAAAATGGTTGAAACATGTAAAGACGAAGAAATGGTTTTTTTTTATTCGTAGCTCATTTTAACTTTGCAAGGCTTTCGCTTATTTTGTACCACCTCACATTAGTTTGTTTCTTTTTGTTCTATCACAAACTACCGTTTATCAACATTAATCTTGAATGGGTTTTGGCAGGGAAATTGACTTCATTTTGTGTTTATCTTTCACATTTAAAAAAAAAAAAGACAAAAAGGGAATACTCAATTTCTTGGAAAATTTGAACTTATTGCATTTAGAGCTTGGTGGGAGATGGGGGGGGGGGATTTATATCGCTGTTATACAATACATACTATTAATCTATTTATTCTATCAGCCAAGTGACACCAAAATGAATTTACTTAAAATAATTTAAACTTATTCCATTAAATGTCATTTTCTGGAAAATCAAATACAAAATTCATTGTCAATCAAGTGATTTTCTCGATTTTTATATCAGGCTTTAGAAACTTGAGTATTAGGAGCCAAAACCAGCCAAGAGAGTCGTTTGGCCATATAGATAAAAGGCTAATTGAACAATTTATAATTGCGAGGTAATCTTACCTATTTTTTATATCTCCCTGTTCAAGTCTCCTAAGAAAGGGTAAACATTATGTTCTCATTTATTGCTAAACACGATATTGCATCAATAAAGGAGTACTGCTACGTTATTTGGCCCTTCTGATCTCCGCTGGTATTTTGGTTATCCTGGCGACGTAACCTTCATCTCCAATTACAGTGTATGACGTCATGTAGATATGACCATCTGGAAGAAGGACTGAATAGGAACCTCTCACGTTGCCTTCCTCGTCCATCAATTCTGCTTTGTTCTGGAAGTTCCTCGTCTCCGGGTCCCTGATTTCGTAGCCGTAGTTGTAAGGAATCACGACCTGCAATGAAATTCCACGGTCACGACACGCCAAACAACCAGAAACTACAACCGCCATTAGTTTACCCGAAAAAAAGGTGAACGCCAACGAAGGTGTCTTCATTATAATTTTTGAAAAGTGGTTTTGGAAAGAAATGGAAGTCGGTGGAATTGGAAATGTGTCAAAGATATACAGCCTGGAGGTCTTCTGCCAGTGTTAGGGATAGACAAAGGAGCGCAACTGTCCAAAAGCTTGACCCTACAAACAAAGACCAACGAAGAAGCACTTGAAAGGAAGTAGATGAGGAGGAAAAAAGAGGAATGACGAAAATAATCTTTAAAAAAATTAGTGCATGTGGGCACTTAAGTACACACACTTGCACACTCATATGTATAGGTTGACAGGTGGTGCGTGACACGATCCAAGGTCATTTAACTTACTTATGGTATTATTACACGATAAGATAGGTCCCTAACCACGCGTGTATGCCCATTTCGCACATGATCTAACCTCATAAGTCAGCTGTTACATCCATTGGCCACTACGGTGGTGATATTACTACTTGCACACTACCCATAAGCAAATTCCTCTAATAGTCTTCACTTATTTTCACCCGACACGATCTCCGGTGGCAATCAATGCCGAGGTCTGCTAAGATGAATACGAAGAGACAGCGATTTATGTCCGATGCCGTGTTTTCACACCGGTTACTTCACCGTAAAACCAGTGTAAAAACCCCCCGCCATAAATCAACATTTTCGGCTGGAACTCGCCAGCGGACCGAATATTCCTTCAAGTACCTTCCACTGCACCCTAATGAAAAGTTACGTAAGCCAAACGTCACCTTTGGAGTATTGATCCCTTTTGTCAATTCTATCCTGTGCTTTAAATTGTTTATCGAACCATCCCATCTCTTTAACTCTATATTTGTTTTACCTTTTTTTAATCCCTTAAATCCTTGGATTAGCCCGAGTCTCCACGACCCTTTCCATTCTGTTTATGCCAATATTTTCCGTTTTTGTGTATTGTTTATAGTTATTATTAATAAAACTCTATTTTATTAATGATAGCAATATTATTATCCTTGAGCTCAGTTCCACTTCTTAAGCATTTTGAAGATACGTAATATCGGCCGCCAGACAGTAACGCACTCTAAAGATAATTAAGGAAGTTCCCTCAACGAATAGTGTTATATATAGTATCGTCGGGAGTCATTCTACGACATTCACCCATTGACTCAGTTTCTAAAGTTAGATCTCGGTTCTTTTAAGCCCACCTTCGTGGGTGTTTTTTCCTCAATTATGAGTAGCAATCAGTTCAGTGATCTGACGTTACACTCATTTTAATTATCTTTCCAAGAAATGGGGAACTTTTTTTTAAATAGGGAGTAACAGGTGATTTATGGAATGGCAATATTATCTTTCGCTTTAATGCAGGATTAATGAGAAGTGAAAACCAGTACTGATATATGTCAGTGTTTTGACAAAAGTAGACATCTTTTTGCTGTTTTTAAATCCTTACATAATAAAATACCGAAAGGTATCGGCTCAATAATGTCCATTAGCTCTATTTCTTATATGCGGTTCATTTGCCGTTTCGAAATGAATGATTACCAAAGGAACTTTTGATCTACATTGGATTACGTTAATAAGTGGTAAATATTACTATTTTTAAAGATAATAAAAACGGGCAGAAGACAATATGCTTGCATTACTTGGAAGTTTTTCATTCATTTTCTTAATTTTTTTAACATTACAAATAATTATTTTATTTAAAAAGTGAAGTTTGGGAAGAAAGTGGCAAAATTAAAGGAAACGAAAATGTGTGGAAGTTACATAGCTCGAACAGTCAAAAGAGGGGATTACGTAGGGCGCTAGAGAGAAGGAAGACGTGAGACTTTCATCAAACTATGCAGGTCTTCCTCTGAGGTGCATTACAAGCCGTAATTCTTTGGCCACAGGAAGTAGTAGGAACACGATGATCACTTGTATTTTATCCTGAATCTCCCACTTTTGAGAGCAGAAAAATTAAAGAAGAATTGAAGCAGAATTAAAGAAAAAAAAAAGTTTAAAGAGAGAAGTGGAAAATGGCACCGTCACTTAGGTAGGAGTGGCAGAAGTGCATAGAATACGCTACAAAACACATTTGTAGCCTGTATTTTCAGCCTATTTGAACAAAGTTAGATGAGGCCAAGTCTCTTCTTTCATGCGGAATCCATCTGTCGTCGGCATCAGCGAATTAATCCCATGCCTGGATGAGACCACTCACAGAGGGGCACTCAAATCCCCTCCTCGACTCTCGGTGTGCATGGAGCGAACACTTAGAAGTACTAAATTCAACCTCATTATCAGAGTGAAAGAGGAAAACACCCGTTCCCGGTTTTGGACCCCCCCAAATTCAGAAGTGACTCACGACTCAACCGAATCCAACAAAATAACGAGTCCCCTTTCTCACAGTGGTGAGTATAAACTCCGCTAAAACTATCGGCCCTTTCCCTCCCAGTTTACGCCCTATCAAACACAAAACCGCACATCTTTTTGTCCACATCCGCGCGAACGAAGAGACTCGGCCTTATCCAACTGGTCCCCAACCCACCACGCATGAAAAGGAGTGCTCGAAAAGGGTTGAAAGCGCTTTGTAGTTAAAAAATACAACCCCAAAACGTGGGCATCGAACCAGGAAGTTTGAAAGGTAGATAAAAAGTGAAGTTATGGTAAGGGACATAGTCCGAGTAAACCCTTTAGGGCATTAGGCCCTCAGGGAACCCAACCCTCCTGGACTTGTCCCCTTTTATCGATGCCCTCTTTCTCCCAGTCTGATCTAGGCAAATATGGAGAAGAATCAATAAAGAAAGGGATGGTATGGTTTGCTTTTACACACCACATTAACCCTAACCTAACTATTGGGATAGGAAGGGTACATTCCAGAATGTTATTGAAAGGCACGAATTTGAAGCCTATTCATTGCATGGGAGAAAACGTGAACCAAGTACAGTGAGCTCGGGAGGTCTTGAGTTTAGACGGGAGTCGATCCCTTGAAGTCCAATTCATCAGCATCTTGAAACTTCTCAAAGGATGGGTTAACCGTCTGCTCCCAGCCTAGATCGGACATGGCAACCTTTTGGTTCATGCGGACCACCTAAGACATTGAAGACATTGTCCTCTTCATTCGGGCCAAACATTCAATTAAAAAAATGGCACATTTACGTGGTTATGTCAGTGGTTGTGAGATGAAATGTCGGCGAAGGCTGCTAGTAGGCTTGTTTATCTAGGAGAAGCAAAGATGGGCTTAGGCCCCGTCAAAAGGGAAGGGGAAATGAAACACGACGTTACGAGTCAACCTCAGCATGGCTGGATAATGGACCCAAGAGCAATTATTTTTTAAACGTCAAAACGAAAACCAACGATGACACCTCCAACAGAAAGGTTGATAGAGGAGATATGCAAAGAAAGTGGTGACTATGGAGTAGAAGTTTAAATAGTCACTAGTGTAGTTGTTTTTAATTATTTACTTCATGAATATTTAATAATTTCGCTGATATTTTGGATGTCGCATATTCATTTTCTTTGACAATACAGAAATCCAATCAAAAGTGTGCCAGATGACGAAATTGAAAATCCAATATTTTTTCGTATGACCTTTGTTAGCAATTACAGCTACCAAACATTTGTCATAGTTTTCTATTAACTTGCAACATTCTTTAGTAAAAATGTTGCTCCATTTCCCCTTACAGTAAATCCACAACTTGTTCTTATTGGTTGGGTGGAGGCGCTTTTTTGTTCCATCCATATATTTTCTATAGGGTTCAGGTCAAGGCGAATGTGATGATAATTTCGAAACATTAATTTTGCAGGCTTCAAATCATTTCTTCACGACAGAGGTGGAATAGTGGGGGACGATGGGGGGGGGGGCATGGCCTAGGCTGTAAAGGCACCGATCATATTTGATCTCAGCAACGTCGGAGTCAATTCTGTTCAACATTCTTTTCCCTTTTATTAGTTTAAAAAAAAACTCGAAACAAAATTGTTCTAAAAAAAAATTGCAAAATGTTTTAGTTAAGAACGTCTCTAATTAGCAAAAATGTGGACTCGGCTATGGTAGTTACACTACAGTACTGTCTCAACAAATTCTAGCCTGTTCGTTCTTGTCTAAATTCGCTTATTTATTTGGGTAATAGGCTAGCCTAGTCCTTGTTAATAGCCTAAGTAGGCTATACTAGTACACATTCAAACATTTTTTCAATAATATATCTTTTTCTTTGATATATATATATATATATATATATATATATATATATATATATATATATATATGGTTAAAAATCACGAGAGGTAACACGTGAATAAGTATAAATATTTGGTTGTACCACGTAGAGAAAAAGAAAGATTTATTGGAGCTAGTACTTTTGTTATCTTAATAGCATTTTCAAACTCACAATGGTTTATAAAATAGAGAGACACTGTATTTATACAAAGCAGATTGTTTTTAGGACCTCTGATAAGTTAGATTTAAGGAATGAAGATAGGACTGGATCTAAAGAAAACAAACCGAGGATAATATTTACATTTCTCTGCTTTGTGCTGGAGATTAGGAAACGATTCAAAGATATTTCTGCTAATAAAATCATTTACATGCATTATGGTATCTGCTTTTGACCAGTTAATCTGGTGACCCATCTTAAGCCTGTGGACGGCTAAAGCATTATTTGTATATCCCTTAAATACTGCAAATTGATGTTGCTTAATTCTTAGAGAGATATTTTTAGAAGCTTGACCTACATAGAATAAATTACAATCCAAACAAGGTCTACTATATATTACATTATTATCGTTCCTTGGGCTGTGTTTTATTAACATATTTTTAAATGTATAATTGTATTTAAAAGTTACATTTATATCAAGTTGTTTTAGCATTGGTACTAAATACAAGAAATTATCATTGTAAGGTAAAAGTAATATGATGTGTAAAGGTTCTGTTTTCCCTAACTTGCGGTTATAGAATGTTTTTTTAGCTTTTTACATGCAGTTTTCCAAAACAATATTTCGGGTAACACAGATTGAAGGCAATCTATTCATTTTTTGTAAATTCTTGCTCTATATAGTCAGGACTATATATTCTGAGTGCCCTAAGATACATGAAAAAAATACTGATGTTTCCTGAAAATATAAAACTTAAACCTGTCTCATTATTAGAATATCTAAGAAAGGAAGGCTATTATTTTCTTATTTTGCCTAAAGTAAATTTAATTGACGAAACTAATGAATTAATAAATAAAAGAAAATCCCTTATCTCCCTTATTGTCAAATATATATTTGGAATATTTGGAAACGAGGCTGATTCCACCGGTTTGGTCCACTTAAATTGTTGGTACCGCTATGTAGACGATGTCCTGGGAATTCTAAATGAAGATTTTGACCTCCAGCTTTATTAAGCAATCTAAAAAGATTGCTATCAATCAGCCTTTATAAATGTTAGCCCTGCTTTCGAAGAGAAAAGCTGGATTATACGTTCTCCTCTCGTGATTGTAAGAAGAGCTCCTTCCGAGGGTTGATGAAGAACTTAGTTAGCCAAAACATTGCCTTCTTAACCGCATAATTACAATTGCGTTATTGTAAATATAATTCTCGATTTATAATGCCGGGCTAGAGTGGGTAAAAGTGATTTTTCCATTCTCTTTGAAAGCAAGGATAACATGTGGAGAGCATAGCCCTGGCATTAAAATTGCACCAGCAAAGTGCCTTGCAGGAATAGGGAAAATGATATCAAATGTCCACGCACATATATATATATATATATATATATATATATATATATATATTGGTCAGGAATAAATAGAAAGCCGTGAATTCAGATATCAATAAAATTTGACGACAGTGTAATAAAAACGAACATTTTTTGTCTGTAAAAGGGATTAAGATGAGACAGCTGTCGCCGCGTCAGGTATTATAAAAATTATATCAAGAAAGCGTCAATTTTTTGTCTGGCCTGACCTGGAGGCAGGAAGAGGCCACGCCTTTCTCCTGCCCTATGTATAGAAGAAAAATGGAGAACGCATCGTAAATCTTGATTCTAATTCTCGATCTTAGATTCGCCGCATTATTAATTATGTTTCATTTAGCCTAGCGAAGCTCCTGTCTTAACCGCCTAAGTCTTGTTCTCGTTACTCTCGCTTTCCTGACCGGTAGTAAGAAATTTCCCTGACCGTACTCTGTAAACGCGAGCCTCATTTTTATCTTGCTTGTTTGTTTTGTTCGTTTGGAATTAAACCTTATTTTTTTATGTGATTCCTCTCAGTACTTTCTGGAACACAAGCCTTCGGTAAGCCCAACCAAGCCGATATATTATTCAAGTATCTTTTGGAGTCAGATGCAAACTTAACAGCACCTTCACTTCACCCCGGGGACAGTAGGGACCTCGCGAGATATCCGCATCATCTTTAACCATAACTGGAATTGTTACCTTTACCCGTCTGTACCATAAAGCGGCATCCCTGGACGGCCTTTCCCCACCTACCATAAAGTAGTAACCCGTGATCGTCCCTACATCACGCTATAAAGGTAACCGTAACGTGCCTTTCCTGCCTCAACCTTAACTGGCAACCCCTACGTCTCTACCAACAAACTGGTAACCGGTGGTCGTTTTCCTTATACGCATAAAACCAGGTCACCCCTATAAACATACATAAAGGCTGAGTGATAGCAATCTTTTTAGATTGCTTAGAAAAGCTGGATTATACCTTCTCCTCTCGTGATTATGAGAAGAGCTCCTTCCGAGGGATTGATGAAGAGCTTAGTTAGCCATAACATTGTTTTCTTAACAGCATATATATATATATATATATATATATATATATATATATATATATATATATATATATATATATATATATATATATATGCGAAGTGTATACAAACTGCTAAATTTGGCAATATATAGTGTAAGTTCTTCACCTTTGGCTGGTTCCCACGAATGATGCAAGAAGAAAATATCAAGGTTAATGTTATCTAATTTAATCCTGCTAGTATTTGATGATGGAATTTTTAATTTGGAAATTTTACAAAAATTTTATAATTTTAAAAGATTAAATTTTCGATAAGTTGAATATGAGAAAGATTTAGGAGTGATAGCAGGTAAAGATCTATAAACTTCACCCATGCATTGAAACTAGTAACAGAGCTAATAGGATATTAAACATGGTCATCAGAAATATTACCTATAAATGTAAGGAAGTAATTTGTTAGATCTGACCTAGAGTATTGTATTCAGGTCTGGTCTCTTCATTAAAGGCAGGATGTAAATATTCTGTGGTCAGTGCAACGTAGGACAACTACATTGGTACCAGGTCTTAGAATTCTGCGCTATGAAGATAAGCTTCAAGATTAGGAATGTCTACTGAACAGAGCTTAGATATCATATAAAAAAAATATTTGACCTACTGTTTATTCAAATAACAATCTGTTAAAATCTCTGATTCGTTGTTTAGTAAACAGACCTTCCTTAATTGCACACAGAAAAATCCTGCTAAACTCCATATAAATGTGAGTGAGAAACTTCCACAGAGCAAGATTGAAATCGCCTTTATAGATGGCTACAAGCGGCGATGTGAGGGTAATCAGTTTAAGTCGTTAATCAGATGATTAAGAAATTAGTTCAACGTCCTCTTATTCACGCATTTTCAAGTATAGAAGAGGATTTGAAGAGGACAAGCGGATAACGTGAGTTGGATCACACAAGTTTTTAAATACATTCTTGGAGTCCCTACATCAACTGGAGGAGGAGGAAGGGGTGGCTAAACAATACGGAAAAAATTCAAGACGTATCTTATTCTTTACCTCTTTGTTAATAATTATTTGTCCGCTACTATTTTTCCTCATTGCTTCTTCAACAATCCTCAAGGATTTTTTTTTCTTTTTCCCATCTGGCGAATGATACCAATGACATAAGTCACCATAATTAATTCCAACCTACTAATAGACTACACTGACAAAACAAAAAACAACAACAACAACATTACACACACTAAACAAAAACAAACCAACAAAAAACGAAAACAAAAAACAGCAAAAGCAAAGATCACCCCAACTGGGCCATTGAACAAGAACGAGTCAAAGAGTCAGTGGGGAAGGGGGGCACAACACAGGCGTCGCAGTAAGGTATAGGGGAGCACTCCATAAAATGGGGGTGCGTCCCTCAAGTGTGCCCAATTCGAAGATGACATAAAGAGGCCTGAAGCCTCGGAGCATTTAGGGGCGTGTCCACGGGAAGAGTAGCAGTACGATAGCACGCAACTTTAACTTCTCATCGGCCGTCTCCCATCTTCTTTGCCAGTCAGCTTGGAAGGCTGACCTGATTTATGACATGTAGCCAGTGTAAGGAAAAGAAAAACGTTGGTCTGGTCGTAATATCATCGTGGCTTCTTAGACGCGCTCATTGTTCACAATCAATATTGTCCAGGAATCAAGCAGAAGATAATCTCGACATCCGCCCACCTCGCGGCAACCGTAGCATCAAGGATATCTCGAACCAGGACATGAGGTGAATACACTATAATACTAGGAGACCAATTAGGCACTTAATGAATCGCTATATATCACACTCCATTCTTCGAACCGGACATAACGCGTTATCTCCCGTACCGAGCGGTGTATTGCGACCAGCTCGGCCGTGAAGACAGAAGCGATACGACGTGGAAGCCGACACTCTCTTCGGACTTGGAGCCTTTCCTGTACACGTACACGGATCCAGGATGACATGAAGTGTGATTTTAAAGGTCGAACGCAATATTCCCGGCGTTGTGGAAGATTTAAGTGCAGAGGCATGGTGACCAATATTCAAAGGTGGTCCCAACTTGAGGCGCCACCTGGCTGAGAGCTAGGCGGGGCTCTCGAAAGAGTCTTTAAAGCATTAAACAAGAAGAGCTTAGAGAGTATGACTGGCGTCTCCGTGTGGCATAAGCACCGTCCAGATCGGCCGCGAGTGCGATGAGAACCGTTGGCGACAGAAAGAAACGACGAGCTAACTTTTGTACCAGTGCAGAGGCCACTGTACACGGCGAAAAGTAAGGGGCATCTCCCCAGCATCGACAGACCGGCTCTTTATAGGGGACGTGCGAAAAGCACCTTTCGGGCGGAGACTGGTGAAGTGATCGCTTCGAGCTTCCGCAATTTACGCTCAACTGCGGATGTGTAAAACTAGCATCACTAATCAAGCTGTAAGCGAACAAAGGAAATATAAAACAAAATAGCGGTAACCCTATCAACACACGAATTACTGAGCGTAACAAAAATCTAAGACTGCGAATATGGGCCTCCAGATGAGGTGCCGGTTAAAAACAAGACTAAGAAAACGGCTTGAGTTCATCACTACCAGGCGAACCTCGTTTAGGAAGAAATCGGGTCGGAATGGAGCCTTAGATAACAACATAAAAGCACTACTTTAGAATTCGTTAAGGAAAATCGAAACCTGTAAGCTTCGGCATATCGAGAGATGCGGTTCAATGCCTGTTGGAGTCGACGATCCAGAGTTGGCATCTGGATCGCACCCTAAAAAATAGAAACGTTGTCTATGTAGAGCGTAGTGAGAACGTATTCTGGGAGCATCGAAGTTATACTGTTAATATTCAGGACAAAGAGTGTGGCACTGAGGACACTTCCCTGCGGGACACTCACTTCATGTACTATTGGGGCAGAGAGGGCTCCACTGCCCGTATGCGGAATTGACGATCTCGTAGAAATTCAGATGTGAAAATTGGGAGGCATCCCCTCGCCCCCATCATTTGGAGGGCCTCCGTGATACCGTATCATCATGTGATATCGTAGGGTTTCTCCAGAGTGAAAAACACCGCGGCATAAGGCTGTCTACGAAAAACGGTATCGTAAATATCATTTTGCAGCCGCAATAGAACAACCGATGTGGGGTGGAACTTGCGGAAGCCGTACTGTGCTAAAGACAGGTGGCCTGCGCTGTCCAAGAAAAAGTTAATTTAACATTTACCAATATTTCCATCAACTTGCAGGGGCAGTAGGTTAGAGAAATTGGGAAGAAAGCGGCCTGGGTATACTGAGCTCTTGCCGGTTTGCAAAAAGCAAGCACAATAGCGATTCACCAGGAGTCTGGGAGGATACCTTCTTTCAAGATCCTATTGAACAAATCCTGTAATAGGGCCATACCTCGCTCCCCTAAGTGTCGGAGAATGGCATACGGGACATTGTCCGGGTTTGGGGTGGTATCTGCATAAACCTGTTGTTGAATTTTTTTCTGCTCCTGGTGGTGAAGTCCAATCGGCAGCCTTCAGCGACATCATGAGATATATTGAAAGCTGGCGGGGCAGCATCCCGGCTATAGAATGTAGAGAAACTGTCACTAAAGATCTTGCCAAGGACGTGAGGTCTTAGATTGAAGTCTTGTTATACTTGAAAAGGGGAGAGGGTTCCTGCGAGAGCTTGCCTCAAATCTCTGACCGCCAGGAAAAGCGGCAGGTGTGCTTTAAAACATACCGGAACCTAGCATTGTAAATTTGTTCAGGCGTCGCCTATAGCGCATATCACTTCTTTCTGAGGCCCATCTCACACTCTGCTGAGCTCCAAGATAGCGGACGTCGTGTAAAATGGCGAGACGTTCTAGCAATATTAGTCAGGCCCACGGTGATTAGGTTATCGGATACGAACTCAACGGCTTCATCGACCTAAACTCCTCTACTGGGGCATATAAATCAGTCATTTCCTAAAAGGCAGACCACCGTTCACTCTCCAAGCATAATCGATGCGATTTGACAGACGGCAGCGACCCAGAAAATGACAGTTGAATGAGAAAGGGGTTAGTATCATGAAGATCATTGGAGAGCACAAGGACAGGTCGTAAACTCATCCTCAGTTAGGACACCTATCTCCACCTCGTCGATTAGCTCAGGAGGATATGATTCCTGGGATTTATCGTGTAGTCCGCCCAGAAGGGGGTGGCTACTGTTCAAATCCACAAAGAAGTCCCCTGCGTAAATTTCGGCTGATAGGGGAATGTGCGCAGAAAGATATACCACCTATCCAGGTATAGCTGCACTTCCACTGCCTAGAAGGAAGTATATCTAGCGAATAGAAGAACGGAAACATCATGCCGTGTGTAAAATGCTCATACTTCTGCACGACCACCATCCCGTGGTGTTGGGGGCGTACGCACCGAGATAACTAACGGGAAAAGGGAGGCGACAAGCTTCCGCTGTTCCTATCATTTGGTTCGGAGTCTGTGGCAATTACATTGAAGGAATATGCTCTCCAGGCCTAAGTCGTAAGGGCTGCGGTGGGGCCCTCCTCGAAGAGAAGATCCTCATGGGAATGGCCGTACGCTTCTTAGAGACATATCTCTGTCGCTGTTGGCCATATAATGAGCTGTCACCTTCGATGATTTAGTGGGGGTGGTTGAGATCGTCATGCGAGTCTTTTCCTCCCTCATTTTGAGGGTCCCGCGTGTCCGAGTCGTCCTATCCAGCCTTTGGTTGGGGAATGTGAACCGAAGATCCCTTGGTGCTACCCTTTTTCCGGTGAGAGACTTACGACTCTCCAAAGACAATCTTACGACCACCTTTATGGGATTTGCCTCCTGAGAGTCTAACGATTCTGTGGAGGCGCCCAGCCGTTTCACCTTTTAGGAAACGGTCACGCGGGCAGAGGGAAGAGCCCTGTTTTTAGCTGAGGGTGGGTGTGAGCCATTTGAGCCTCCAGCTCTTCCAGGGAAGCACTAGAGAGGTCGTGATACAACCCGCCTAATAGTTGCGAATGGGCGCAGAACAGATAGGGCCTGTACCGTCTCAAGAAGACCTTGCACAAGGGCGTACTCAGGTTCGGTATTATTTGGCACGAAACCGAGTTGTGCCTCCACGCAAAACTCTACCATTTGGAGCATGGACACTTCTGGAACTATCAGCACCTCAAGAGAAAACTTAAAGTGCTCCTCCTCCCCCAAGTTGTCGGGTATCCCTACCTATCCTTACTGGAGATTCATAAGGTTTATGGTCCGTGACAGATGTCAGGGGGATGGGGCGGCATGTCGACCTCCATTGGGAAAAGAGGGGGAAGGAGGCATCCCGGCTCCAATCAGTGCCACGATCCTCGGATCTAGGTGTCTCGGAAAGGCCCAGGGGGTTGACACATCATCTTACCCCTCTAAGGAGGTTGAGGTGGTTCATCTGCCACTACCGGGAGAGGCGGGGGCGTGAATCGAAGCGGCGCGTTTTCTGGGTCACTGTGGTTTTGGGGGGCCCTGAGAAAGCAAAGTTGGAACCACTACTAGGTTAAAGTCGCCCAAAGGTAAATGTATACAAGGAGATAAGGGGGAACATCTGAACTGGTATCAGTTTGAGAGGAGGAAACACCCTTTCCGCTAGAACAATTTTGGAGAGTCTTCTGGAAAAGCAAAGAGGATGGCCCCCTCCATCACAGTGGTAGAGCTGTCACAGGGTGGCTCCGAAGGGGGTGCTGGACTATATCCCGCTTCCAGCCGTTCCCATCTCTTGTTTTTAGACTTTTCACGTCTCCACCCAAAGTGTATTAGAGTTTGGTGTTCTCACCTGTGCAGCGTTGCACACTGACCAGAAGTTTGCGATTGGACCGGTCAATCCCCTAAGACTGGTGCTCCCAACAAAACAGCTGAAGAGACACGGCGACAGGGGTTATTTCCTTACTAGGTCGTACTAATCGTCTAAAGAACGGCCAAGATCTGAAGATCTTTTGTGGTAGACCCAGAGACTGGACCCGAGACTTTTCATTGGCCTGGCAGCAGCGATGAAAGTAAGCCGAAACTGTACGGTACGCCATTCCGGAAAGGAATATACAGTTGGTACGCAGCGGAACGCGTTTTGAGGGACGCAGAAGCCTGTCACACTACAGGATCAGTACAATTTTCAAGCGAATTCTTCCGAAATAAATGCAAATTTGAGGGCTACATAAAAATCTCTTTGGTATTATTCATTCTATCATCATAATTTCATATGTGCTGTTACGTGTTAAACTGCATTTTGTAATGCGCTGGACTAGAGCATTTCCATACATTCGCTTACAATGTACACACTACACGCATTCGGTTTGGCAGTCTACCCACGGTAAGTGTGTGAGCGCTTACGGGTGAATTTTTCCAATGTTACCAGTGATATTAGTCCTATTATGACAGCTTTGGAATTTTAGGAAACACTTCCTGTGACCACTTTTTAGAGTGACATTGTTATTGAGTAAACCATCTCTAAGTAATAAAGAATCTCTGCTATGGAATTTTGAATCTCTGGTTTGGTTTTGAAGAAGGAGGGAATAGTGTAAACGTCAGATTAAATGCTCAAGCTTGTTGAATGCAGAAAAGAAAAATGTCAAAATGAAAAGAATAATTGATCAGATATTTAAGAGAAAAAAAGAGGGGCCGAAGATGATACTGTTGTTGTTAGGATAGAGCAAGATGAGGACAGAGGAAGAAAGCAGCAGAACTACCAGGAACGGGCAGGCTATACTGACAGGCCAGACAAGGGCCATGAACTAGCTAGATAGGCTGTCAAAAATGAATGAAAATGTTACTGTCTCAGAACACGCACACACAACAGTAGGCTATATTATACGATGAACCTTTTAATTTGTATGTAGTCTATTAGCTAGCTGCTGTGCAGCTCTCATCTGAAACAGTACTGCATGCCTTGAATTTGGATAGCTATATTTTTGCAATTAGGCCTACACTGAATAAGATAAACTAGACTAGTTTTAGTAGGCTTGTAATTTTGTTTTGTTTTTCTTATTTAAAACAGTTGATGGTGAGAGACATGAGGCAGGAGGAGGCAGAAGTGGCAGGATCCTCAAGCAGATGTGATGCTAGGCCAGCAATAGAATACCCTTTTATATGGAAAGAAGAACAGTATAAAGAGTTCAGGCGTAGAAATGAATGGCTGTATTCTCAGGATGGAAAGCTTGGCTGTACCTCATGCCGTGATGTGAAGAACCTGGGTGTCATGGCATCCCATGGTGTCAATATTGCTATTCACTGGGTTGAGGGAAAGATAGCCCCATATTGTAGTTCCAGGGATACCCAGCTTACAGAGCTGCGCAAAAAAGTCCATGAGCATGGGAACTCCAAAGCACACAATGAACCAAGCAAGATTCTTCAGACAGCCAAGAAAGATGTATTGATGGATATTAATGTCAGGAGTCAGGATGCTACATTTCATTCTACCGCCAAGAAATTCAGGATGGCATATTATATGGCCAAGAATGACAAGCCATTCACTGATTTTCAAAGTCTGATCGACCTGCAGAAAGCAAATTCTGTCGATTTGGGGCGTGTTTTGTAGGGCAAGAATATTTGTGTTAATATTATTGAGCATGTGTCAGCCCAGATGAAAAGGAAACTCCTGAAGAAGATAATCGAGAACAAGAGTAAGATCAGCATCTTGGCTGATTATTCAACAAAGGTAGGACACAAGTCAACACTTATTGTGTACATGAGGGCAAGTGTAGATGGGGGGATGAGCCTATGGCCTTTTCACTGGATCTGGTGGAGCTCGAAAGTCTCTCTGCAGCTCACATCAAGGAACAACTCATGAGTTGCTTGCTGAAGAATGGCTTAACCATTGAGCTACTACATGAAGTCTTCATTGGACTTTGCAGTGATGAGGCCAGTGTAATGCTGGGAGTAAAGTTAGGTAAGTTAAGTTTACTGTACATGTAATGCAATAATTTCATGATGGTGTGTGATTAAACCATTCATTCATTCATTTAGGTGTTGGAAAGCTGCTCCAGGAGATAGTGTTATGGCACTACCTCAATCACCGATTGGAGCTTGCTGTGGACCAGGCACTGGATGTGATAGGAGGAACAAAAGTCTTACGGGCCTTCCTCGACACTCTCTACTCATTATACATTGAATGACCGAAGAACGTCAGGGAGCTGAGTGAATGTGCTCACAACCTCCACATCACCCTCAAAAGGATCGGCAAAGTGTTCAATGTTTGCTGGGTAGCTTCATCTTACAGGGCAGTCTCTTCAGTTTGGCAGTCCTTTCCAACCTTAGCACAACATTTACATTTACGGAAGACATCAGAGGATGAGACCAGTGATGCCGGAGAGAGGGCTAAATTCAAAGGTCTGCTGTCCAAGTTGTGCTCGATCAACTTCGTGATGAGCCTTGCAGTGATGGCAAATGTTCTCAGAGAACACAAGGACTTGTCTGAAATGCTCCAGAATAGGTGCGCTACCAAAGGCCCACACCTCCATGACAATGTATGTCAAACGCATCGGAAGCCTCAGTACCTACCCAGGACAACACGCAGTCGCTACCAACCAAGCATAGGAAGAGATGGAGTTAAAGGAAGAGCAGCTAAGTGTGTGCAAGTCTCCCATCCTCAACTCTGGTCAGTTCATTCGAACAGTGTCTGACAACATGGAAGAAAGGCTTTTCAAAACCACAGCAAACAGAGCAAAGGCCAGTGTCACAGCCAACCAAAAAGAGACCTACAACACCCTCATCAATCAAATGTCAGTCCTCGGCCCTGACAACTGGGAACATGACAATCCTCGCTTGAAGAAGATGAGTTGAAGGCTTTAAGTCAGGTCCTACATGTGAATGAAAAAGAGGCCCATCTTGGTTTTGTGGAGTATAAGACAAGTGGAGGAAGAAGCATTCCTAACCGGATGAATAAGCTGCTTATGGCAGTAGACACACTGTCTGCAAGCAATGCAGATTGTGAAAGAGGGTTCAGCTCAAAGAACATGACCTTTTACAGAGTACAGGAACAAACTCACAACCAAGAATGCAGCCAATCTCCTCTTCATTAGCTGTGTGAGACCACCATGCAGAGAGTGAGATCCACTGCCTTATGTGAAGACATGGCTGGGCAAAGTTAGAAAGGCAGCCACCTCAACAAAAGGAATGGCTCGCCACTACATAGAAGAAGAGGACAACTACTACAGCCCTCTGTAGAAAGTGTGGAAATGTTTGTGATTCCATTTTCCCTGAATCTCCCTTGCCTACATCAAGGCCTACCAGTTTTAGTGGGCAATCGACAATGTTCCTAACACTCAGAGAGGGACATTAATATTGCCAGCTTGATTTGTTGTTCACACAGTGTCTGATGACTTCAAACAGATCATTGCATTGTTTAATGATGTTGAATTTCTTTTTTGAGTTTGTGTTCTGATTTTTTACCAAATAATTCTATTGCACTTACATGAAAATAAATCTTTTGCTATAGATTATTCTGTGTATCTAATTACTACTTCATTCGGGGATTATAAAATCGAATTAGTGTTTAGGGGTGGGACGTGAGGGGGTGTGTTGGGGGGTGCAGTGACGTAGCTAGGAGCCCGGGGGCATTATCTCCTTTGGAGGACCCCAACATACGAATGCCTGATATCAAGAATGACATGAAAACAACTACTCCTGCAATATTTTTGTGCACTCTGGTATGTCTGGCAGTGTGTGAAATAATAAACAATAAAATATACCAATCAACATTTACATTAATGCATTTTATCATTCTGACACAGCAACAATATAAGTAGTGATTAGTACAAACTTTTAAATTTCTTCCCCCCTTCCCTTAGCTACGGCACTGAGGGGGGGTGGGGGTTGAAAGTTGGAGTAGTTCCTACAAGAACTTAATCCTACTTTCACCCTTGCATGGCAGCCACAATGCAGTAAAGCCCCTCAGTCATAAACAATAGACCCTTATGCACACGAGAACGGGTCGAGGGAGGGGGGGGGGGTTATTGGGGAAAAACAATCTCCCCATTAATTGCGCCCCAACGCTCAAGGAACTTCAAGTCCTTATCTCTTGCAACTTACGAGTGTTAAAGAGCGTTGTTTATAGAGGTGCCAAAGTTATCTTCTGACAAGGCATGCGGTACCTGGCCAAGCAAAGGGTTGAGAGGATACTCGTAGAGAAAAAGGAGCGACGAGGAAGCGCACCACCAACTTAACCCAGACCCCGTCAGAGTGAGTTCAAGTCAGCCCAGTGCCGGGGCTTCCCTAATTTGCAATCAAGCCGGGATGATGTGCAACTACTCCAGATACCAAATATAACACTACACAGGATAAGAACTTAATAAAATAAGGCGTCTGTAAAAGGCTAATCAATAGCCTATACGAGGCAGCTCCTTCCCCCATCATACAGTTCAGTCCCACCATTAGCATCCCCATCCACAAATCTATTTTTATAACTCCGCAAGGAGGACGCTTCTATCACACGACTAGTGAGCTTATTACATTCATCTACCACTCGATTTGTAAACCAATTTCTACCAATCTCTTTCCTAAACCTAAACTTGTCCATTGCTACGTGTCCTCTCCTGTTCGCTAAAAATAAGGACCTTACCCATGTTTCCTCTATTATAACCTTTTACCCACTTGAAGACTTCAATCAAGTCTCATCAGACTCATCTCCTTTCTAATGTATGGAGATTTAGTCTCTTAAGCCTTTCACTATAAGGGAAGCTCCTCAACCCACGAATCATCTTAGTCATCCTTCCTTGCACAGAGTCAAGCAAACCAAGATCCATCCATCCTATAATATGGTGACCAGAATTGCACCGCATAGTCAAGATGAGGCCTAACTAATGCCAGATGCAGTTTCAGAATGACACCAGCACTCCTATTACTTACACTCTTCCCAATAAACTCTAATACCCTATTAGTTCTATTCATAGCACGTAGGCACTGCATTTTATGCGAGGTCTGAACTTACCAGGACACCTAAGTCTCTTTCGCATTATGACCTTCCTAAAATTTTCCCATTCATTTTATCGGAGTGCCCATGTATGCCACTCCCCAAGGAGACTATGTTCGCATACTTAAAGTCTGTTCCCCTTATGCGAATTTGTTCCTGGAGCTTTATCATATGACCTACTAGTTCCTTTATTTCGGATTGACAGAATTTCCTCATGTGCTCCTTTCCATTCCTAAGCTTTTTTTCATTATTCTGTTATTTCTATTTAACCACCTTTTTCCTTTACTTGTCTGCCCCCCTTCATTCTTTTCCCATTGTCTGCGCATGTCTTCGGGTCGAAGCAATTTCCTTAATTTTCTATCCCCTTCCCCTCCTCAAACTATCCTCTTTACTAAGCCGAACCAACAGGTGGTGGCTAGTTTCCCACTGACCTTCTGTTGAAGGAATGGCCGGCCTCTTTGTGCCAGGCGAGCACTGCTCAGAGCCATGGCTAGCGCGCAGATGACGATCAGCAACTAGAAAAGAAATGGCTTAGGTTTAGCTCTCCGGCTATTAAACTTTAGATGCATTGACACAAAAACAATATTTAATGCTTGTTTGCCTCCAAACGAGGGATATAAGGGCACATTTGCACACCAGATATCTCTCTCTCTCTCTCCTTTGTCTGATTTTTACCTCTCGTTCGCACCTCACCTCTGGGTCATATCTTAATGTGAACCTACATTATAATGTGAGTTCTTTACGCTCCTGGCAACCTATGGCGGATGGAGTTTGTTTCTGTAGTCCTTGCGACACTTAATAACTTAATCATTTGTTTGTTCTTTCACTACTTTCGTCCACTCTGAGTGAGTATTTCCTATTTGATGACCTTATTTTACTTTTCATTGTTTATTATAAATAAATATAGCTAGGATTTCTTTTTCCTCGAATTTAAAGCGCAATAACAACGAAGCTTCATCCCGCAGAAAGTTTGTAAGAAGTTGGAGTAAGGGAAAATGCGAAGATATTTGACCGAGGAGGGCAAACTGCGGGCTTTGGGAGCGGAGAAATCACAATCTTCCATAAGCACGTATGGGTTTTATCGTCGTGAACATATGCGACGATGACCTCACCAAGTTGCGCTGGAGGTAAAAAATGAATGATGGACTAATCCACAGGAACAATCACACATCTTCCAAACACGTTTGAACTTAAGTTCATCCTCGAGAATGAACTGGATAAAGTTCCAAAGTATGTACCTGGAAAACGTAAATTTGTTCGCGTGGGTTAAACTCGGCGTCGGGGACATATTCACTGCATGGTTCTCTTCTCATCTATTGTTCTTTAGTTTTTATTTAAATCCCACCATTTTAGGGTACTTTTGGGCATGACAGACCATATTTTTTAAGCCCATGTGCTGTACGGATCCGGGTCAAACTAAAGTTATGTAGCCTCGGTCGCCGTAGAGAGAGCGATTTGATAAATGGGGCTCAAAGACCCCAAAACTCCCTAATCCAATTTTAAGGAATTGTGAAAACCACAATCAACTGCGACCCTGAAACCTCCACCATGACCACATATGGGCAAGAGCACTTATACTTTGGCACTGTATGTTTATCTATTTCTCAAGACACACCAAAAACAATCAAATATAAGTTTCGTAATCGATTTTTGTCTAAAAGTCAACGAAAAGAAATTGAGGAATTTGTTTACATTCCTCGCTCAAACAAATTCCCAATTTGAAGTGACCTTGTTAGTCAAGGCAGAGAGATCTGCTCTATTTAGTCCCACCTTTCCTTGAGATGACCACCATTATCAGTAAAATCCCAGTGATAAGGTCTGAAATAACTTTAGGGAACCCTGTAATTCGCTATCGAGTTGGGCGTTCCCTCTATTCCAACCGTGCAGATAAAGAAATGGAAACATAAGGTTACAGATAAGAGAGTTGAATTGGGCAATGTTTGAGTGGAACTAACTTTAGAGATTTGGCAGATATAAAATAAAAATGTCAATATTGATTCTACTCTCTGAACTATCAAATTAGACAACGGCGAGGCCTATTGACGCAAGATCGTATTTTCTGAGTGGAGCAAATGAGAAGCGTGGGTGGGATTATTTAGCATTTGAATAATCCGTATCTATAAGACCCTCGATCTATTCCGGCGGCCACAACGTCGTCGCTCATTACTAAATGGTCCACGCGTGCGCGTAAACTGCCGGGCGCACAATGCAAAACGTATATTCAGTATAAGTACGAGTATATTACATGATAATATATGATATTATATACTATTATAGGATAGGGAGAGTGCGAAACTCTCCTGAATCTGCCTTCACCCCACAAATAATAATAATAAGCAAGTAAAGATATAATCAATATGCATCTGTATTTATTTGCGACAGGACTTTTTTTTATCCCGGGCAACGTCAGGTACCTATGCTAGTGTGAAATAAACCCACTAAAATATATTTAAACAAATATATATTTTTGGTGCTTCGCATTATCACTACTATATAGGAATGAGGTCAAAGAGAAGTTATGGAAGCCATTCGCTTTTACGACTAGTTAAACCAGTTAGTTACAAAAAAACAAAAAACAGAATGAAACCAGTTCCATTCTCAAGGTTTTCTCTGCGGGTTTTGTTTTCCGGAACATAGAAGAGGAAAATTGTAGAGGAATCAGTTGGTCAACTTTTGACTCTCGACCTACATTTCTCAAGAGTGAAGTTTTTGTCCTAATATCTTTAGGGATCCATAAGATTATTACTTTCCAAAACGATACCAACAATGTTTTACTGTAGGCAATTATTGACATTTATTTTTTTATAGAAAGTGTTGAAGTTAGAGAAAGTGAGAATATGTGGGAAGTATATGTGAGTTCTATTATCAAGCCCATTACAAACACAAAATACTACTGAAGGAAAATCTAATGACAAATAAAAAAATAATAAACTCAAGTTTTTATTTAGGTAAAGGATAAACAACTCCAAAGCCAACTTAAGGATCACTTCAAAAATTTTAAAGAATGGTTCCGTCGGAAGGTTGAAGGCTTATTTGCCCGTCCAGAAAACATAAGCAAACAAGGCTTCTGAAAAGGCTAATCAATTTGCCTATACGAGGCAGCTCTTGTTCCCATTACTCACTTTAGCTCCACCTAGCATCCTCACCCATAAATCTATTCAGTCTATTCTTAAAACTGCGCAGGGGGGACGCTTCTACCACATGACTAGTAAGATTATTCCATTCATCTACCACTCGATTTGTAAACCAATTTTTACCAATCTCTTCTAAACATAAACTTGTCGAACTTAAACCCAGTGCTACGTGTCCTCTCTTGTTCGCTAAAAATAAGAACCTTACCTATGTCTCCCCTATTATAACTTTTTACCCACTTGAGGGCTTCAATCGAGTCTTCTCGAACTCTTCTCCTTTCTAACTTATGTAGATTTAGTCTCTTAGGACTTTCACTATAAGGTAAGCTCCTCAACCGATGAATCGATTATCTTAGTCGTCCTTCTTGGCACAGACTCAAGCAATAAACCTCAGTACCCTTTTATTTCTATTCTTCGCAGTTATGCACTCCTTTGTAGGCCTGAGGTCTGAACTTACCAGGGCACCTAAATCTCTTTCGCATTCTGACCTTCTTAAAACTCTCCCATTCAGTTTATAATTACTCAGTGGATTACACCTACCTATACTTAGTATACTACACTTGTTCATGTTAAATTCCATTTGCCATTTATCTACCCATTGGGATAGTATGGTCAACACATCTTGTCAGACCTTATAATCCTACGAAACTTAGTATCATCGGCAAATTTGCTAAGGTCGTTACTTATGCCTTTCAAGATCATTGATATAAAGCAAAGACAACAACGGCCCCAACACCGACCCATGGCCTTAAGGAACCCCACTGGTAATATTCCCCCACTCAGATTTAATCCCATCTATTGCCAATCGAAGGCTTTACTAAAATCCAACTAAACAATATAATAATTCTCATCTCTCTCAGCAGCATCGTACACCTTTCTATAAATTAGGCAAACGCGATTTGTCCTTAATAAAGCTGTGTTGAGATTCCTTAATCAACTTTGTTTATCTAAGTGATTGCTAATAGATTTCGCTATTACAGATTCCATCGTTTTCCCCACCATTGATGTCAAACTCATGGCCAATAATTTTTACATTATCATTTTAGCCCCCTTCTTAAATATAGGTATCACATTAGCTTTCTTCCACGCCGTTGGTACAATGCTAGGAGCTCACTTAGCAGATCTTTACATTCCTTCAAAATACTAGGAAAAATCTCATTAGGGCCCGGCACTTCACTAAATTTAATTTAATTTATTTCTTCTGAAACTACCTCCTTTGTCAATAAAATATTCTTTAACTTCTTCCCCAGATATCGAAGAGCACAGATCTACTCTGCCGCCAAAAGGCAGAACGCATCAACTCCAAAACTGCGATTTTTGCAAATTTGATATCTATGGAATCGGTAGAATGAGACGAACAGGTCTATTAAGGCGGTTTACGTCTGTCTTGTCATCATACCTAGATTTCAAATGGTAAGTTGCATTAACTCCACTGAAATGGTAAGTTGCAAATTTGATATCTATGGAATCAGTAGAATGAGACGAACATGTCTATTACGGCGGTTTACGTCTGTCTTGTCATCATACCGAGATTTCAAATGGTAAATTGCATTAACTCCACTAAAATCTTAAATATCGATTTTCTCAAAACAAGGATTTTTGAGTTAATGCGTTTCACCTTTTGGCGGCAGTACTAGACTTCTTTCAAAAGCATTGGCAGCGTTCGTCTTTTGTTTTTTCCGTTTTTAAAGGAAATGTGTGTGGGGGGGGGGGGGAATTACCCAATTTGTATTTATTGCAAGAAAGCCCCGAAGGGTAGTTTCTGAACAGAAAAAAAGAGGTTCCTGAAGAAAGTGACGATATTAGGGGAAGTGAATAGGCGTGGAAGGTAAATAACTTGAATAGAGGTCTTAAGATAATAGTGAACGAGAGGCCACGCAATTCTCCTGAACTTGCCTCCCTCCCGCAAATAAGAGAGGTTCCTTTTATGGGATAACCTTTCCTATGGCAGAGCAGATGGTTCCGTGAACGGAGGAATCTTATCAGAATTTTCGCTGAACTTCGCCCCTGAATCGTCCTGATCATTTTTAAGTTTTAAATTGGCCCCAACATATTAAAATATCATTAAAAATGATACAATATGTTTAGACCTTGCATAGTTAAGATACCTGAACATGGTACGACTTATTGCGATTTATTTATCCCACGTAATAAACATGATGTGATTTATTTATCCCTTATGATAAACATGATGCGATTTATTTACCCCACATAATAAACATGATGCGATTTATGATTAGTTAATATGGGGTGAATGGCAATCATAAAGTCTTACTTTCCGAGGTGACACCACACAAAGGCAGCTCAGAAGGGGATTGGGCTTGTTTCCTTCACAAAACCCCACAGAGTGATTCGAGCTCGTGCTCTTGATTGTGTTCTTTGCAGGGGTCTGTTTATTTGTTTTATGTTTCTGGGGTTTATAATACATTAACCTGTCAATAAATATTTCGGGGTTACAGAGTTGCTTTTGCAAACTCTTATCTTCAACCCTTTTCTATTTCCATTTCCCACTTTTCCCCTCCCTTACAAAGTACTAGACTTATTGGCATTTTTACTCCTAACTTCGCCACTTTCGGAACATTGCCTGCAAAGATGCTTTCGTTGGTTTCCTTTCCTCAATAAACTGTTACCTTATGATATGTATTTTACCGGCGGTAATTTACTCGTGGTTGATTCTCACCCCTGCTCTAGAGATCTTATAGAAATCTGGGACAAAATAAAAAAAGAAGAAAAAAGGAATGAGAAGGTTCACGATTCCTTTTCATTTATTTGTCCTAATTCCTCTTTGTTTCCCCGTTGCGACGGCGACTGCTCCTAGAAACGCTTCGATCGTCTGATCTGACCATTTCTACTGATCAGAGAGCGACGAACGAGTGGTAAACTCTTTGATTGTGTGCAAAGTATGTTGGAAGAGTGCGTTCGGTTGAAAGATGGAGTGGTATGATGTACTAGAGGGGGGGGGGTAAGGCAAGGATATGCGATGTTGCCATGGCTGTTTAATATATTTATGGATAAAAGATTGAGAGAACATGAAAAGTACAAAGTGGATTGAGGGTAAGGGATGTGAGATTGCTGAGCGTTCCTGAGGTGGTATGGGTATGCATGAATGGAGGGAAATAAAGATGGAGAGAATATACGAGAGAGTGTGTTAGGGTATGTGAAGGGTTGGAATACCCCATAAAGGCAGGAGTATTATCATGGGAATGACTGTTTGAGAGCGAAGAGCATGGTAGAGAAAGGCTTTTGAGGGGGCGTAATAGAGACTTTCTGCCTAGGGATGAACCCTAACTGGACTGACTATCTGCTACAAAATGATGGGTGGCTTTGTGAATGCTACGGCCAAGAAGCGATAGCGATGTCCCAAATAACCCGCCCCGGCTTGGTTATATTGTCGAAAGAGAGGGTGATCTTTCGGAGCTTTTGAATAATAGGGATCTCAATTGAGTCATTTGAACAAATGAGGACCCAATTTTGCTCATTTGAAGAATAGCGATCTCAGTGTTCCTCATTTGGAGAATAGAGGGCCCAGTTTTGCTCATTTGAAATATAGAGCTACCAGTTTTGCTCATTTGAAGAGACATCCTAATGTTCATTTGAAAATATAGGGGCGACAGTTTGCTCTTTGAAGAAAAAAGGTCAGAGTTTTGTTCATTTGAAAAGTAAGGCTACCAGTTTTGCTCATTTGAAGAATATGGTTTGCAAGTTTGCTCATTTGAACAATAAGGGTCAAAGTTTTTGAAGAATATGGGCTACAGGATTATCCGTTTGAAGAATAAGGGTCTAGGTTTTGCTCATTTAAAGAATAGAGGTCCCAGCTTTGCTCATTTCAAGAAAATACGTTCCAAGTTTGCTCCTTTGAAGAATATGGGTACTAGTTTCACTCATTAGAAGAAAAGAGGTCCTAGTTTTGCTCATTTGAAAAATAGAGGAACCAGTTTTACTCATTTAAAGAAGACGGTTCCCAGTTTTGCTCATTTGAAGAATAGCGGGACAGGTTTGCTCATTTGACGAATAGGGAGTGTAGCTTTGCTTATTTGAAGAATATAGAAGACAGTTTTCCTCATTTGAAGAATAGCGGTACATGTTTTGCTCATTTAAAAATTACGGAAAACAATTTTGGTCATTTGAAGAATATAGTACCCAGTTTTAATCATTTGAAGAATAGGGTCTATAGTTTTGCTCATTCGAAAAATATGGGTCTCAGTTTTAGTCGTTTGAAGAAGAGAGCACCCAATTTTGCTCATTTAAAGAATATGACTCTCAGTTTTGCTCATTTGAAGAGTAGTGGACCCGGTTTTGCTCATTTGAAGAATAGGGACCTAGTTTTGCTCAATATAAGAATAACAGTCTCACTTTTGCCTATTTAAATAATACAGGATCCACCTTTGCCCATATGAAGTATAGAGGAACCAGTTTTGTTAATCTGAAGAATAAGAGTCCTAGTTTTGCTGATTTGAAGAATAGTGGTGCCAATTTGGTTCATTTGAAGAATAGTGGTTCCAGTTTGGTTCATTTAAATAACATGGATCTTAGTTCTGCAAATTTGAAGAATAAAGGACCCAGTTTTGATAATCTGAGGAATATTGGTCTCAGTTTTGTAAATTTTAAGAATATGGGTTCCAGTTTTTCCTATTTGACGAATAGTGACCACAGTTTTCATAAAATGAAGAATAGAGCTTCCAGGCTGCTCTTTTGAATAATCTGGGTCCCAGGTTTCTCATTTAAAAAATATAGCTAACAGTTTTGCTCATTTGAACAATATAGGTTCTATCTTTACTCATTTAAGGAAGAGGGAACCCAGTTTTTCTCACTTGAAGAATAGGGATCACAGTTTTACTCATTTGAATAAAAGAGCTCCCAGTTTTGCTCATTTGATGAATAAGGAACCCACTTTTGCTCATTTGAAGACTAGAAGGCCCACTCTTGCTCATTTGGGGAAAAGGACGAAGTTTTGCTCATTTGAAAAATAAGGCTCTCAATTTTGCCCATTTGAAGAATACGGCCCAATGTTTTGATAATGTGAAGAATAAGGTTCCAGTTTTGCTCATTTGGAGAATATGGGTCCCGGTTTTACTAATTTGAAAAATAGTTCTTCTAGTTTTGCTTTCCTGAAGAATATGGGTTCAACGTTTGCTCATTTTAAGAATAGGGGTCCCAGTTTTGCACCTTTGAAGAATAGGAGTTTTACTTTTTCTCATTTGAAGAATAGAGGTCCCATATATGCTCATTTGGAGATAATGGGTTCCTGGTTTGCTGATTTGAAGAATAGAGGACTTATTTTTGCTCATTTGAAGAATAGGCATCTCATTTTTGCTCACTTAAAGAATAGATATCCCAGTTTTGCTCATATAAATAATAGGGGCCCCATTTTTGCTCAATTGAAAGTAACTGTACCAGTTTTGCCCATTTGAACAGTAGGGGACCAACCTATGCTCATTTAAAGAATAGAGTTCCCAGTTTTGTTCATTTGAAGAATAGGGGTCTAAGTTTTGCTCTTTTGAAGAATAGGAGTCCCAGTTTTGCTCATGTGAAGAATAGGGGTACCATTTTTACCCATCTGAAGATTCTGAGTCACAGATTTGCTCATTTAAAGAATAGAGCTCCCAGATTTCCCCATTTTAAGATTGTGGGTCCTGGTTTTGCTCTTTTGAAGAATAGGGTCTCAGCTTTGCTTCTTTGAATAGGGCTCCCAGCAGTGACGTGCGGTGACTTTTGAAGATGAGGAAGCAATTCAAGTTTTACAAAAATAAATATCTTAATTGAAGTAAATATGTTGTTCATTAAAAATAACTATACAATTGTAAGCTACTCACTTTATTTAAATGTTTTTTAATGTTATTTTTTTAAACTATTTAAATTTTTAAAAAGCTTCTATAAGTATGCACAACCAGCTAGCCAAGATGTTCTATAATATTGGCTTACATTGTATTTGCGAGTGCAACACTTTGTTTTGGATGACGTATCTCCAAGATAGGAAGGGTGACTAATGACTATGGCAGACCCGCCAGAATCCCGGAAATATTAACAAAATGCTTAAGATATAAGAGCTTAAGCATACTAGAGTTTTTGCTATTTAGCTGCTTTCTTTGCTATAACCAGTATTTAAATATAACCTAAAAAATTGTTTAAGCTTCAGAGCATAATAATAGTTACGTCAATGTGTCTTAGATATTTTGTTGCTTTTTCCTAGATTCTGCCAACTCGGCAGGTTGCCAGATGCAAGCTGATGACTGCAGATCCAAATTTGCTTTCTTTTCCTTATACAAATAGGTTATTTTTTTCTTAATTCTAACCCGGCGTTAAAATATCTAGATAAAACTCTAATGACTGTATATTATTGCTAAGAAAAGCAAAACATCTTTTAAAGTATTTATTCCAAAGCACCAAAAAGCAGAACTATTATTGAAATTAAGAGGAAAAAAAAAAAAGAGTAGAAATCTCGACGAAAAGGATGCATTTCTTCAATTGTAGTCGGGCCCATCAGGGTCTAACGCCAATTCGATTGAAAGTGAACAGTACTGTATGGCGTATATAAGTATAGGCAAGCATCAATGTGAGAATAAAATTGATTCTGCTGTCATATTAATTGTTGCGTGTAATTTCTTTATCTTTTATTCTTAAATAGGAAAAGCATTGCTTCCGTTGCTTCCATTGGCTCCCAGTTATGCTCATTTGAAGAGTATGCACCCAGTTTTTCTCATTTGAAAACTAGGGCTTCTAGTTTCACTCACTTGAAGAATATGGGTTCCAATTTTGCTCATTTGAAGAATAGGGTGTCCCATTTTTTTTCATTTGAAGTAGAGGGGGGCCCATTTTGGCTAATTTGAAGAATAAAGGTCTCAGTTTTGCTCATTTGAAGAAAATGTGTCCCAGCTCTGCTTTTTTGAAGAATAGCAGGACCAGTTTTGCTCATTTGAAGAAAAGAGGTCCCACTTTTACCCATTTTTTTTAGAATAGAGGAGGACCCAGTTTTGTCCATTTGAAGATTATGGGTTCTGGTTTTGCTTATTTGAAGAAGAGGGATCTCAGTTTTGCCAAGATGGGGATTACGGGATCCACTTTTGATCGTTTGAAGAATAAGTGTCCCTGTTTTGTTCATTTGAAGATTAGGGGGGCCTAGTTTTCCTAATTTGAAAAATTGTGGTCCCAGTTTTTCTCATTAGAAGAATAGCGCTCCCAGTTTTGTCCATTTATCGAATTGAGAACCCATTTTGATCACTTGAAGAAAAGAAGTCCCAGCTTTGCCTATTTGAAGAACAGGGGCCCCTGTTTTTATCATTTCAAGAATAGACGTCCCAGTTTTGCTTATTTGAATAATAGAAGACCCATTTTTGTCCATTTGATTATTAGAGGACCCCATTTTGATTATTTGAAGAATAGGGGTACCAATTTTGTTTACTTGGAGAACAGGTGACCCATTTTTGCCTTTGTAAAGACTCGGGGTCCTAGTTTTGCTCATTTGAAGAATAGAGGACTCAGTTTTGCTCATTTGAAGAATAAGGGTCCCAGTATTTTTACGTTTGATGAATAGAGATCCCAAAACATGAAATACGATGGTAAAAGTCGAAAAACATAGATGTAATGATATATATACTCGTATATTGGTATGCTTTGATGAACTAGCGAATCTCTTTTATACAGTGCCATCAATACAAACATTAGTCCAACCTAAACAAGTAATATTCGAGGCAACCACGCTCAGACTGAAAGGGCATTATCATAATTTCTGAAGAAGGGGCACGCGACACCAGGCTGCCCCATTTTAATTGCCTTATTTTCAAATTAACCTATTTGAACAAGAATATCCCCATTTTTGCCCATTTGATTAATAGCGTTTCTTATGTTATTTGTGCCCGTTATTCTTCAAAATCTCCGATCTTTCTTTGTTTCTCTCTCTATAAATCACTTCGAACAGAAAATATTGTTCAAATCTCTTAAGTTTTTTTAAATGATCTCTGCGTGTTTATATTATTAAAAATGGATCTCTTTATCTTTGAAAAACATTATAGATTTGATATTCATGGAGAAATATTCTAAACAATTATGAAATTTAGTTTTCGTGTGTTTCATACTATTTGAACTTTTCTGACTGGCGAATCGGCGAAAGAAGTAGTGAGCAGCTGTGCAAAGGACTGAATTGGCTGTGTTCGATCCCGCAACTTCCTGTGTGATCAGCTCTGAGAAAGCTCAATATGCTCACATAATACCCATCTTTTGCATTCTTACTAGCCTTATGAAATGCTTATCACAATGGACTTTAATTCTAGAATTTCCATTAACATCAATTTCGTGTAGATCTTCCCAAAAGCTTGCAATTTTAGATCATAAAATGCTGCACCGTTTCAATTCTTCGCATTTTTGTGTCGCAGTTTCCAGTTTCTGAGTGCGTCGCTGCGTTCCAACTGCTATGCGCTTCCAATTATAACATTATCGAAAACATTTGCATTATAACAACTTGATATAGTTTCCTTTGTACTTTTTATAACGAATAAATATTCAATTACTTTCGTAAATAAGGAAATTATTACGAGGACGATTCAGAGATTCATAATGAAACACAATAGTATGATTCGAATTTGAAGAGAAATTTCTATCGATAAATAATACCATTTTGTTCTGTCTTCCGGGTCTGTATTGCACATTTAGATTTTTTTTTAAATGGTAACACTGCGTATTAAGATCATAATCACTTACAGTCAAAACTATCTTTTTTAGGTATTTGAATGTGCTGTAAATGAATAATGGTGTTGATTTACGTCAGAAATGATGCGTGATCGAGATAGACCTAACCTAACTTAACCTACCCACCTCCTAATCTACCCCCCCCCCCTTCCTATCCTAACCAACCTAACATAACCTTAAAATAAAAAAGAAACTAATAAAAGTACACAGACATAACGAAATATTCTTGATTATTTTTTATCTCAAAAAAGAGTCAGTGTCTGCTTAGATGTACATTATTTATTTTGGTAAACGCATTGTATATTACATTTCAAACAAAAAAAACAACCCTGTAAATTATTAATAATATTTTCGTCTTGTTCAAAACAGTCAGCTCCATTATCATAATCAAATTTTTTTAAACGAACGAAGTTGATAACAGAAATGAGAGGACACGCCGAACACAACTCAAATATTCAAACGAATCCGGTAAACTCCTTTCTCTCACATTTCCGACAAAAGAAAAGAAAAGAACTTGTTCGGTAACAAACCATTCGCCTTTTAAAACGGCAATACTATTCTCGTTCTATTCAAACAGCTAAACTCCATCATAAAACATTGCGAACGAACAAAGATTAGCAAAAGAGAAAAAAAAGTAGGACGCGCTGACACATTCAAATAAACGAAACCAAGAGCAACAAACATGAACGAACTCGGATAACAAATATATGGCAGAGCGAAACGAAATAAAAAGAAACTATACGGAAATATATGGCTCGGCTGTTTATTTTTATAACAGCTTGAATATAGATTTGCGAGCCATAATAAGCCACGTGCATATTATATATATATATATATATATATATATATATATATATATATATATATATATATATATATATATATATATATATATATATATATATATATATATATATATATATATATATAAAGGATGAGTCTTTTACCAAAACCAATCAAGAACGTCCACCCCGGGTAGGAAAAAGTCGAGAAGGATGAAGTCTGGTCATCTCGAGCCTCTCCTACCATAATCATCATCATCACCATAGTCATCGTCATCATCATCATCACCACCATCATCATCAACACTTCACTAACTATAATTTAAGAAGGGGATTTTTGGGAGTATTTGAATAATAATTTCATCTTAGTTTGGTTATGACTTATGTTTTTATCCTCATCATCATTTCACTAAATATAATTTAAGAAGGGGATTTTGGGGACTATTTGAATAATAATTTCATCTTAGTTTGGTTATGACTGATGTTTTTTAATCAAAGTTATTTCTAATAATTATTTTATAATATCAAAAAAACAAAATAGTGAAGTTCAGAAATAAATATAAGTGATATTTTGAAAGGGTGGAAATTTAGTTTAGAGTTCCTTTTTAAAATTATTATAATTGGCGAAGTTCAGAAAATTTTTAAAAATTTAACCATAGCTGCTTTTTTTTAGATTTTAAATTTTAATGTTAGAAGCGAAGCACAAGGAGGGAAGTGGCGAAGCCATTGCCTGGTTATTTAATTAAAAAGAACATTATCATTTTATTTATTTTAAAAGTAATAACAAATTAAAAAATTTAAAAGTAAATTAATTTTGAATGGTGAAGCTACTGTTTAGCAAGACTAGAGGAGTAGGGTTCGATTAAAAAATCATTCATACTACAATAAAAGCCTACTGGCGTTTATGGTCCTAATATGCACTAATACCCAAATTTTGGGTACTAATGGGGCACTACCTTCACATAGTTTCACTGTCGGGTGCAGACCTATTCAAAAACCTAGCGATGGTTCTATTTTTTAATTGAATACGCAAAACAATGGCAGCAAATTTGAGGTTAGGCTTCAAAATGCCACTTGTACCTTCTATGGTGATATGGGTATCTCGTTTAGGATTGCGGCTGTTAAGGTATGGTACCACTTGAGTGATCTCGGTTGTTCAGGTACTGGTTCCCGGTTAAGATTATGGTTCTTTAGGTAGTGGTGCAATTTGGGGGATTTTGGTTGTTCAGGGGCTTGCAACCCTTGGGGTTTTGGTTCTTTAGGTAGTGGTGCAATCTAGAGGATTTTGGTTGTTCAGGTACTGGTTCCCGGTTGGGATTTTGGTTCCTCAAGTAGTGGTTCAATTTGTGGGATTTCGGTTGTTTAGGGGCTGGTACAATTCTGTAGATTTTCTCCCCTAGAGGATCGCTTTCATCGTCTTAAATCATGGTCTTAACCGCTCGCTCTAGTTCTCAACCAGGCAGAAATCGACTCAGACATTGATTGACCGGCTCAAATGGCTGGGATATTGATCTCTCTACGAATACAATTCTACATAATCTATTTAATTAAATGTTGCAGATTAAACTAGAATTAAAGATATTTCACTTTATCTGCAAAATATTTCAGTTATAGTTAAGATTATTTGAAATGTATCCTTTGAATCAATCTTGGATAAGTTTGTTATTGTTATTACGTACTTAAAAACAAGAAGGTGCAAAAACGAAGGCCGCCGGAAAGTTTGTAAGGAGATATCTGAAAGTGAAGATCGACGGAGTGAAAATATAAGGATGGTCTCAGATTCTGCATGCCAGAGTTGGGGGCCGATACAGCACGTAATCTTCCAAAAGTCAGTTGCAGAAGGGTTGGCTATTCCACAGGTGACACTAATTGTGGGAAAATTTTGACATATGGTGGAAAGGGCGAATGACCCCCCCCCTCCCCAATAGTTGAGAATCACTGGCGTATTCTCTATCCTTCTAATCCACCATTTTGGCTTTGAGATAAATTTCGATTATATTATGATTAAATTTATTATGAAAATAATCCCACTTGGTCGCGTTTTATCGTTAGTTTTTTCAAGTGCAGCCAATTTATAAAATAGTGACAGTCCATGGTTCTTCATAGGGCGAGAAGGGACATGCACTGGTCTACTTCGGACAGGAAACGAAACCCAAGGATGAAGCGGATCGTTTCGGATGACATTTATTTCCGCTCCCAAGATGGAGGAGTGAGCAAGCCATGATAAAGCCATAGGGATTTTTATTTAATTAAACAATAAGTGGAAATGAATTGACTTTTGTGGGTCTTTTCTGAATTTGTTTTTTAGATGTTTGTATTTTACTGGCTTACGTTTGCTTTAGGCTCGATATGGTTGGGTTTATTTAGGTATTGAACCATAGTGATCTAACCTAACTCTCCTGGCCTGAACTAAATATAAAATACAAACACCCAAAATCACAATGGACGACTAAATGTGAAGAGAGATTGGATAAGAAAATGTCTAGAAGCTAATTAACCGATTAGATAAAAATGGAAACTGTGTAAAAATTATGTAATACAACTGTTTGTTTAAAACTCTTATTAAAGTTGATTAACCGTTCAGCCCTCGATTTCGGAGTCAAGAACACGCAATAAAGTCTCATTATCGAGTTCATATAAGCCCCGCCCCCCCCACAGCGCTGCTTTAAAAATACGAGCTTGAGCTACCAAAAGAAAGAGGATGAGACAGAGAAAATGGAAAACTAGGGACGATCAGTAGAAACGCCAAGAATAAATTGATACCCACAATGGACCTCCGTCCTGTCTTTGTACCCCAACTCCTCTCTCTCTCTCACACACACACACACACACACACATGGGCCTAAATCGTTTACTGGTCACCAAACATTAAGAAAACATGTTCATTTGGCCATTTGTTGTCTTGATATCCGTGAAAAGGCATAGTAAAAAAGTACTATCACACTCGTTACAGTTACGTATTCTTGTATAAGCAAAGGGATTTTCAGTGCCGTACTGTTCCCACTAGATGAACAGTGCAGAGAATGGTTGCTCTTAGTAATTGAATGCCTACCTTCGTTCCAAACCGGTTCATTGTGACGACTCTTTGCTCCTCCTTCGCGAGCGACTCGCAACAGACGTATTTCCAGAGCGGGAAATAGGCCACAATGGTGCTCTCGTCAATGCCCAACTCCGCTTTATACATTCTGCTAAGGTCATGCCCATGAGAAGCGGATGGTTAATGTGGGAGGGGCCAACATTGAGGGCAAAAAAAAATAACAATACCCAATTTCGGCGCCGAAAGTTCGCAGTAATCACAACCGGAATGCAAAAAGTCGAGGTCGGATCAGACGGTGATAAAGGGCCCAACGCCATTCCCGTCTCTCGAGCGGTTTTCTCGAAAGGTTAAAATGACAAGTGATTATTTTGTGTCAACGAAGAATCGGCCTCGTGGCCTGCGTGACGGCAATCCATCTAGGCTTGCGGATGGGTTTGAGTCACGTAATTATTTCTTTTATTTAGGGTCGTGAAGACGTTTTCGTTATTTGCGATACACAAAGAGAAAAAGATGGGACATGGCACCAGTGAGAATGATCAAACAACCTCACGCACTTTTTAGATACAAATCTTTCCCTTCCCCTTTTACACTTCTTAATACTCTTATATCACGACAATCATGAAATGAATATGTTAGAGAAAGATTAAATTCCATTGTTTTTTCATTGACATTAGATTATCAAGAAATCTAATGTCATGTAAATCCCGTGTTGTGTTCATTTTCTGTCCGCTCAATCTAGCCAGCTAAAACCAATACTACCAAAGGTAATTGAGGTCACCGAGTTCAAATATAAGTTGACCAAGAGGTGGCGCTACCTAGAGACTAGAGGAGCTAAATCGGCCATTTTCGCCACAGGTCCACTAGATCAGGTCTCTCTAGTTTGTAAAAGGAAGCTAAAATTATTTCAATGTACACCCCTCCTCCCCATTCATTCGGTTTTCTATTAAATATATAATTTGATATCCTTTTTACATGCGGCGAAGCGCCAGGTCTAGGCGTCGGTATTTTTTTAAAAGGAGTAAAGTTCAATTTGAAAAAAGATTAAAGTTCAATTGTACATATTAAGAGCCATGAAATGACCCATATGACCATGGGACATAGTGTTATTGACCCTGGAGATCTCAAATCTGCCATCGAATTTGGCGATGGGTGACGCCACCTAGTGGCAGAAGCCTCATCTATTTTTCCAAAGGATTAGAGTTCAAGTGTACCCACTTAGAGCCATGAAATGACCTATATGACCATGGGACAAAGGGTTATTCACCCTAGAAATTTCAAATTCGCCATCGGATATGGCGCTGGATGATGCCATTTAGTCATTTATTTTTCAAAGTAATTAAAGTTCATTTTTCAAAAGGATTAAAGTTCAATTGTACCCATTTAGAGCCATGAAATGACCAATATGACCAGGGGACATAGGGTTATTCACCCTGGAGATTTCAGATCTGCCATCGGATTTGACGATGGGTGGCGCCACCTAGTGGCAGAAGCCTCAATTATTTTTCAAAATAATTAAAGTTTATTTTTCAAAAGATTAAAGTTCATTTGTATCCATTTAGAATCATGAAATGACCCATATGACCATGGGACATAGGATTATTCACCCTAGAGATTGCAAATCTGCCATCGGATTTGGGGATGGGTGGCGCTACCTAGTGGCAGAAGCCTCATTTATTTTTCAAAATAATTAAAGTTCATTTTTCAAAAGGACAAACCATTCTTCGTATTCTTTCTTACAGAAAGAATTTTGTTCCACAGACACTCCTTCGGCGTGTGGCCTACGGCCTATTTGCTATTCTAAACCGCTTTTTTAAATCCCCTTTATAGACTCTTTATTTTAACATCCTGAACACTTTTTTAACATAGATACCCTGAAACATTTTTTTAAAGTTATTTCACCTTTTATTATATTGTCTTTATCCCTTGAAGATTTATATATAGTTGAGAATTTTCCAAACACTTTTTTCAACATAGACACCCTGAAACCTTTTTTTAAGTTACTTCACCCGGTTTGATATATAGAAAAACCTTCGTCAGATCTCTTTTTTTATCTAAATTTGTTTTATATACGAAATGATAGTAAAAAAGCGCCAAAACCCTAATTTTAATACATTTTTTGAACTTCACGATTTGTATGTTATTTCATTCTAAATCATTCAATAATTATATTTATTTTTTTTCTGAACTCTTAGAAAGAACTTTGATAAAAGCTCAAAACATACAAAAAACAGCCCTGCGAATAAAAGTTTCAAATAAACCTAAACTCAAAAACATGAAAGGTTACTTTCCATTAAGCAAAAAAAAATTTCAAAACTTTCGAAAATTCACCAAGTTAAATTATAGAGTTAAGGATTAAAGTTCAATTGTACCCACTTAGAGCCATGAAATGACCCATATGACCATGGAACATAGGGTTATTCAGCCCGGAGATTTCAAATCTAGCATCGGGTTTGGCGCTGGATGGTGCCATCTAGTGGCAGAAGCCTCATTTATTTTTCAAAAGAAAAAAGTTCATTTTTCAAAAGGATTAAAGTTCAATTGTACCCATTTAGAGCCATGAAATGACCCATGTGACCTTTGGACATAGGGTTATTCACCCTGGAGATTTAAAATCTGCCATCTGGTTTGGCGCTAGTTGGTGCCATCTAGTGGCAGAAGCCTCATTCAGCCATTCAAAGGCACTTGTAAGTGATTTGACCTATGGGAAACCATCAATGCAATAACCATTTATTATCTTATCACAAGACGCCGCAGTTCATTGGAGGGCCTTTCCCTCTTGTTCTACCTCCCTATCAGGGCAATCTTTCCTATTTATATGTTGTATTAACTTAAATGGTAACCACATGGTGAAAAGTCTTGTAAATATATAGGAAAATGAAGAAGAACTTCCCAACATAATTTTTTTCTTGGGTCGAACGAGCCAATTATGGGGGTGTGCATTATCGCCAAGGACAGACACCCTTTCGGTTGACCAGTGAACGAAAGTTTGGTTCAAGAGCTTCAAATAAGCGTTACAATTAGGTGTTGAACATTTAGGTTTGTAGTAAATGTTTGCCTATTATTGAGGATCTCATCCCACCAATGCATAGTATAGTCGCCTTCTGCTCTTGGAGCCTATGTCTAATAAGGGCGGTTTTTGTATGCGATCAAGCCATTATATTGTACGCTTAGTATTGCAGTAAAAATCCCGCTTTTTACCACCCGTAACAATTCTGAGTTATTATATATATATATATTAACATCTTCACCGTTTATGCACCGAACATACTTTCAATTTCTTCTTTAGGCAGGGTGTTTTGCCTTTACTTCAGTCCGTAAAGCACTCTTTTACGAGCTATCATTGCCTGAGTCTCTTCTTCGGGTTACCTTTGCCTGAAAGCCTCTTTTTCGAGTTATATAAAATCGCGCGATCGAAACATAAAAAGGCCTGGAAACAGGTCAAATTTGATGGCACGTTCGGACACTGTAAAACTTCATTTTGGCTATTATTTTGGGGTCCATTGAGTATCACCAGGAAAAAAAAAAGAAAAGCATTTTATGACCTTCTCAAACACAACAAACGAACCTCTCTATCTTAAGCTAACCTAAAAAACATAAACCTTTTTTAATCTCAAACAAAACAAACGAGCCCCTCTAATTTAAGCTAACCTAAAAACTTCAACCACTAATGTGAACCTAATCTAAAACAAATGTAACAGAGACACTTGTGCAGTCAACCTTGAAGAAATAACTCAAAGGGAATTAGGCTTATCGCTAATCCGTTAATCCCTCTGGACTGCCACTAAAGACGGCAGCACTGTGAACCTCCATTAAGAGCGTACATAAACCATTTGCGTACGCGCAAGCGAGAGAAAACGTACATGCACTGAATGGGTGATGACACTACTACTAACGGTGAAGAGGAAGCCAAGATAAGCTAGTTTCATTTTCGTGGCAGCAAGTATAGCTCTGTTGAGACATTGCTTCAGACCAGGGGTTCTTAACCTTTATTCAGTCATGGACCCCTTTAAGAAGGTGATGAAAGCTATGGACCCCCTCCAAGGAAATTTTCACATAAAAGTCATAAAAACAACTTTTGCATGCAATTAATATATGTACTTTATTTTATTGACATAATATAATTATGATTGCCTCATACATGTAGGCCTATAGCATACAAAAGTATAGATAAAGTAAACAATCTTAACAAATAACTCACTCCTTTTCAATTTAAAAGTAAATTCTACTCATTCAATTAAAAGAAATACAGCCATCTTGTGCAAATTAAACAAAATTATTTTTATCCTGCTCAAATATACCACAAATACTACTTTCTCTCTTGTTAGATAGTTTATTTTAGTGAGACGGTTGTTCTTGTTTGTCTTGAATAAGAAGCTGAAACTGTGGAGTGGTCTTTGATAAGGTGGCACGCATGTCATCTCTGACGTCCAATCTGTTTCGTTTTTTTCGTTTTGATAGACACAAGTGCTGAAAACCCTGATTCACAAAGGTACGTAGTAGCAAAGGGAATCAGAGCACTCATAGCTCGCTCTACCAGACGAGGGTAGGCTTGTGTCAACGCTCACCAGAATTCTCCTTGACTCTTCAAGTTGAATTCACTTCGTAAGATTTCCTTTGTCCTCAGGTCAATGAGGTCATCATTGCAAGGTCTTCATCACTGATACAGTCTAGGTTGGCTAGATAAGGATTACGAACCCATGTTTCAACTTGAAACCCATCCATTTATTTTTTTAATCTGACCCTCACGAACCCCTTGAAACCCATCCATGGACCCCAGGTTTAAGAATCCCTGCATTAGAGCAAAAAGGTTCGCGTGTGCTAGAAGGTACTAAAACAGGGCGATAGAAATGGTAATTTCGAATGAGTAGTTCAAGTTTGATTTTTTTGGTCCTAAAGATAGAATTTTTGTAAGGAGGAAAAGTGTTGAACCAATGGTTCCTCAGGGCAGTAGCGGTACTAGTTTATATGGTGCCCTGGAAGAAACCTCCTTTCAGCTATCCCCTTCTTAATGAGACCCACCTTCCATTCCTTTTGCTTCTCTATGACTGTGAAGATAAAGTGATGCGGGGATTCATTTATGGATGATCATCATTTATTAGCCTACATGATGCAAATCTTCCTTTAGACCAGAGGTCACGAGAGGTGGGCAAACTACGGCCCACGGGCTGCATGTGGCCCACGTTTCATTTCAAATTTCGACAAAATATTGAAAATTAATTATTGAACATTTTTCCAAAATTTCATCTCATTATTTTTTATGTAAGTGCAAGATTTTTAAATCAGCCATTTTTTAAACTACCTCGACTGTGATTAGTATTTGGATTAGAGACGCCTGAGCCTTAGGTTAAGATCACATGATGTAGAATTGTAAATCGTGGTTCGGATTCCACGTTAAGCTGTAGGTATCCACTCCGATATGTCTGGAAACAAATGCACAAAGGTAATTGCAATTAACTTATATTTATTCGAAACTTGCATCTAACTGTTTAAATGCGCCCTGCAAAGCTTTACATGAGCTTCAATGTGGCCCGCAAAGCTTTACATGAGCTTCAGTGTGGCCCGCAAAGCTTTACATAAGCTTCAATGTGGCCCGCAAAGCTTTACATAAGCTTCAATGTGACCCACTGCTTAAAATTATTGCCCATCCCTGCCTTAGACAATGCAGTTTCAAATTGAACCGACGCTACGACTGTAAATAATGTTCTTGCGAGCTATGAGGTTTCACTTCCTCACCCAGAACGAACACCGCACACACACAAAGATAGTTAGTTTGGATGCTGTCTGTTTCCGGTGCACACCTTGGCTTGTGCCACTCGAGATACACTCTGAAAGAGAGTATTGCGGCCGCTCTCGGTACTGGATGCTCACTTCCGGCAATCCATGCCGCCCTGGGCAGCTGCACATCTTGTCCATACCTACACTCAGTGTAGTGTTCCTCGATGAAGCATGTTTACAGATATTTTGGAGCTCTTTTGCTGGCGATTCAGTGGAAGATCTTTGTAAAATTTCAAATAAATTAAACCAGCATCTCTATCATGCAACTTTGCCGCAACATGCTATCAATCACGTACACGCTGTAATGAAGTACAAAATGGTGTGCGGAAGTTCAACCCCCCCTGCTGAAGGTGAAGAACTTACGGAATGGTCCACAGTTGGAAAATAAAAATGAAAAATAAACTAAAAATTCACTAAAAAACAAATATTGAGTTAATTTATTAAGACTTAGACATTGATCACGCAGAATTTGTTTGACAAATTGATTATGATGGCGAATAGAATTGGAATACGGCACTTTCGTCTAAAGCCCTTTGTTCTAAGGAACTTTTGTCTACAGAACTTTGGTCTGAAAGAACTTTGGTCTAAAGGAACTTAGGTCTAAAGGAATTTGATCTAAAAGAACTTTGGTCTAAAAGAACTTTGGACTAAAGGAACTTTTGTCTACGGAACTTTGGCCAAAATAACTTTGGTGTAAAGGAATTTTGGTCTAAAGGAACGTTGGTCTAAAGGAGCTTTGGTCTAAAGGAACTTTGGTCCAAAGGAACTTTGATCTAAAGTGACTTTCGTCAAAAAGTACGTTCATTGAGGTGTAAAATTTTGCATATATGTATTCTGTATAATGAATATCATCATCATCATCATCATCACTAACTCTATATTTTAAGAAGGGGATTTTTTTTTAGTATTTAATAATAATTTCATCTTAGTTTGGTTATGACTTATGGTTTTTTTAGCAAAGTTATTTCTAATAATTCTTTTATAATATAAAAAAATGGTGAAGTTTTGTGAACTTTTTAAAACCCAAAGAATTACAAATAGTGAAGTTCAGAAAATGTATTTTTATATATCTTCTATAACTCTATATTTTAGCAACGTGATATTTTGAAAGGGGAGGAATTTAGTTTAGAGTTCCTTTTTAAAATTATTATAATTGGCGAAGTTCAGAAAATTTATTAAAATTTAACCATGGCCGCTTTTTTTAGACTTCAAGTTTTAATCTTAGTAGCGAAGCCATTGCCTGGTGTATATATTTATATATATATATATATATCTATATATATATATATATATATATATATATATATATATATATATATATATATATATATATATATATAATATATATATATATATATATATATATATATATATATATATATATATATATATATATATATATATATATATATATTTATATATATATATATATATGTATACATAAATGAATATAATTTTAGTGCGATTTTTTTCAAATTTCTAAGTATTATTTACCATTTTGTGATGAACTAATTACATTTGCTTTGAACAAGATTTATATATGTTCAATAAAAAAGGGTTTTCATATAGGGACACGTAGAAAACCATTTTTAAACCCTTATTTTTAAGTGTTGATTGATATTAAATCATAAAAACTGATATCTTAAAAAAAATGGGGGGGGGGGTACTTTTGGCCACTATTTCGGAAATTGCAACCTTGTGCTATGGATAGTATCATATTTATTACACAATCCGTCGAAAATGTAATAAATACACAAAAATCAAATAGGGAGCCAAAATATTTCTATATTTTTCTAAATTATTATTAACGCAATCAAGTATTTTATACACATGCTTTACTTACATGTATTGTGAAATACATGTAAGTACAATATGTGTGCAATGCGCGTGCTCACGTGTACATGTAAGTAGATGTTTCATCAATGTAATTTCAGTTTGGAGGCCATAAAACCCCATTCCCTTCCCCCTTCCTCACTACCCCCTTATTGGCTTCTGCCATGGGGAAGTCTGAGAGGGATATGTGGATTATTTTAAATTGAAGATAATTATGAATTGTAAACAGAGCTTTTCTTTGCCTTTCTATGGGGGGGGGAGGGACTCACGAGAAAGCACTCTTTCCAAAAAAGCTTTTAATCCAACTTCCTTCCGGAAAAAAATCCAAGTCAATTTAAAAGACATGAGATGACAATCAAAAGATTAGTGAAACGGGGCTACTGGTCCGTTTCCAGATCAGAGTTCAAATATGATAAGAAGATTACCACTTAGTGGGTAATTAGCATAAGGGTATAGTGGGTCAAAATTCTTTCTCCGGAAGTTCAGCACGCCCAATGACCTGCCTGTTCATAAATAGTGTCATTATATCTTGTCGAGTCCCACTCGAAGTACACACCAGTAGCAGGCTCAATCAAAATAACATCTGAATTTTGTGTTTACTCGCATAAATAGTCGATTTCTAAATCTAATTATCTATTTAACCCATAATGGATTGTGATATTAAATTTGTGAAAACCAAATGAGGAAAGGATAAATTGTGTCAAAAAACAATTCAACAAAATGTGTAAGCTATTGGCGTTGTGAAGATCGTAAGTGTTCTAGTCGTCTTGGGTTAAGCCAAAATAAAGTAATTAAATGTTCAAATCATACTCATGCGGGCAGTAGTGTAAAAAATCATGTTTTCAAAGCAATGAACACTGTTCAACAAAACGTTAAAACAACGTCTGAACCTCCGGCTGCAATTATTTCGGAAGTAATAAGCAAAGTGCCTGAGTGTTCCCAAAGTGTTCTTCCTTCAACTGCAAGAATAACCAGAAATATTAGGAAATTAAGAAACAAAATGCTCCCTAAACTCCCTACAACATTGAATGAAGTGGACCTACAAAGTAGATTTAAGACAACTATTCAAGATAAGCCTGGCTAATTCATGATAGCGGAAAAGATGATAAGGAACGATTTCTAATTTGCTCAGCACCTTCCGCTTTACGAATACTAGCTTCCGCTAAACACTGGTATGCTGATGGAACGTTTGAAACATGTCATAGAATTTTTTATCAAATCTATACTATTCATGCTGAAATCCATTGGGAAATTCACACTCTTATTTTTATTTTTTTACCACACAAGACAGAAGAAATTTACTTTAGAATGTTGTCAGCCCTTGTTGATTGTGTTGAACGTTATGGATTGCAAATTGAAGTATCAGATGTAAGTGTTGATTTTGAAATTGCTGCGCGAAACGCTTCTTTGCGTGTTCTTCTTGAAATCACCAAACATTTCAGTTTTTTTTTTCATTTTTGCCAAACTCCTTGGAGAAAACTTCAACAGTTGGGTCTTTCTAGCCTTCCTAATAATGATGAGGAATTTTCCCTATTTTGCAGAAAGGTTAGCGCTTTAGTATTTCTGCCTGTTGCTGATGTACCAAAAGGTCTTGAACTTATGCAACAAAGTGTACCTGAGGAAGCTCTTCCTTTCATTAAATATATTGAAGCAACTTATATTTTAGGCAAGCTTAGAACAAATGGAAGGCGCGCTAAACCTTTGTTCCCCCCACTCGAATGGAATGTTTATGAACTGACTCTAAAGGGTTTCCCTCGTACAACTAACTCTATTGAAGTTTGGCATAAAATATATTTTGTGTTTTAGTTAGAGACAAATAAAAAATATACTAGGTTATTGATGATTTGAGGAAAGAAGAGAATGTAATTAGAGCAAGAATTTCGCAGCTTGATATAGAACTAAGCCCGAGGAAGAAAAACTCCAATGCTGGAAGAAAAGAGAGACGAATCATGAATATTGTGACAGACTGCAGCAATCGTTCTATGGAGAATTACCTTCGGAGTATTGTTTATAACCTGGTTTCATTCTGAATATTTTTTAAATAAAGAAACTTTGTTAATTTCATTAAAAAGGAATAAATTTTAGATAATATTTTTTATATAAAATACCTAGCTGGAAGACCTTTTAGACGAAAGTTCCTTTATACCAAAATTCCTTTAGACCAAGGTTCCTTTAGACCAAAGTTCCTTTGGACCAAAGTTCCTTTAGACTAAAATTCCTATAGACCAAAGTTCCTTTAGACCAAAGTTCCCCAATCCATAGAATTAGCCCAATACTTACATTTGTAGTCATTATAAAAAAAATGTAGTTTAAATAAATATTTTCCCACTTATCTTGGAGCTACATGAACAGGAGTACATCCTGCCTCCCAGGAGAGTGTGTAGCCCACACCCTCAACCTCTTGGCCACTTCAGGTGCCAAAAATGTTCCTGAAGCGTCATCTAACACTTGCCCCTGCTTCATCAGATAGATTAAGCTCTTACTATTTATTTGTTTTTTTGACATTAGTAAAGAATATACAAGTTATAAGTAAATTAACATTCAAGTATTTAATGCCATTAGTGTGAGATAGTAATAAAAATTCACAAAGTATATGCGATAAAGATGGTTCTATGATTTTATTTACTTATAACTTATTTTCCTATAAGAGCTTTACATTTTATTTTTAATGGCGTTTTATTCAAAATTCTTGACATACCCTTTTAATTTAATTATTTAAGTTATGGCCAAGTCTTTTAAACTTTGGAATAAGAAGAATAAGTCTCCTCCGGTCGCTTCTAGCATCAAAAAGGCGGTGGGCAGAAGACTCGAGACTGTTAAAATTATTCGCTGGAGGTGTTCAACGAGGACCCAGCTCAACAATATCTGCAACAAGAATCACTCGCCACCTTCATGGACAAGGACGTTATGATAGAGTACCTGACATTCATGAATCTTATCGTTAACAACCTGAAGAATCTTGAAGGCGTACTCAACACCAACCTGAAGTATGCACATACGCTGTCACAGTCCATCTTGTACACCCTCCGTACCCCATTGACAGCGAAACCAAAGAGGTTCAGGTTCAGTTTCCCTGGTTTGTTCAGGATGATGAGCCTGCTCAAGGGCACCGCCGTTCATTCTAACTTCAAGATGTGTACAGTTCGCCACTTCAAAGCCAACATGTATCAGGAGGTGAGGTTATAGCTACTGGAGGAGCTAAAAGATCATATTACTAACGAGACCTGAAGCAGCAGTAGATTGGTGATGATCAAGATAATGATATTTTCAAGGTGATTAAAATCATAAAATTATTTTTTTATTCACTTAATATTGTTCTTTAAAGGAGTCAAATTTTAAAATCGTGCTTGAAAATGTATATTTCCATTATTTTAACTATAATTTTTTTTAGAAAAGCTAGTATTAACGCTGTCAATTGAAAAGGTGTTCAAAGATTAAGTTGTCGATATTTAGTAAGAGTTAGTAATTACAACTTTATTTTGTGACTTTTCATAGCAATTGAGGACTCCAGCTGAAATCATCATCAGTACCTGCCTCTCCATCAAGCTGGAGAAAGAATTGTACGCCTGGTTTGCTGAGGAGGAGAGCGTGAGCAACTTCCTGCAGCATGCCATGTTCTCCGCATTGCACCGCCCTGCGTGGATGAGCTTTTTCGAAAGTACAACACGCCCCCTCCCCCAAGCTCTGGTGCAGTTAAGAGGGTTTTGTCCATGGGTGCGGATATAAGGAAACCCAAAAGGTCCAGTGTAACATCTGAGAAATTTGAAAGATTTTTCTTCTTCAAGGCAAATCAGAACCTCCTGAATTTGGAGACTAACGAGGAAGAAGAAAGCTACAGTGTACTATGGTTTTTGTTATAATTTTTAAATAGCTAAATATACTTTCTTATGCATTATTTATTTTCTTAGCAAAGTACTATAATTATTATATTATAAGAAACCATTATTTTCCTGCGCTAAAATTATATAATTGACTACCCTTTCTGGGCATCAAGTTTATGGGGGTGAATAGTTTGTAGGGGTGCGAAGATGTATAAGAGAGAAAACTTCCTTCCAAAGCGAGAATATAAATAGCCCATTAAATTACCAAGTCAATACGGACTTCGCCGTAGCGTAATGGTCGAGTGCTAGCCTCGGGATTCAAAAGACCCGCGATCGATCCCCAAAAAGTCCACAATTTTTACAAAGAAAATTCTCGAAGAAAACGGAGACCACAAAAAACGCTTTAAAGACAACTCAAGAGAAAACCGCTGTCAAGGAAAAACGGAAAGAAAACGACTTCAAGGGCTAACTCGTCTCAACTCATTTCATCCCATCAAAATCGTCAAGAAGTCATCACGTCATCAGAATTGGAAGGAATCATCACATCGTCGTTAAAAGTAAGATACATCAAGAAAAAGAAGATCAAGAATAAACACAGCCAACTTAAAGAAGAAGACCACAAAAAACGCTTTAAAGACAACTCAAGAGAAAACCGCTGTCAAGGAAAAACGGAAAGAAAACGACTTCAAGGGCTAACTCGTCTCAACTCATTTCATCCCATCAAAATCGTCAAGAAGCATCAAGAAGTCATCACGTCATCAGAATTGGAAGGAATCATCACATCGTCGTTAAAAGTAAGATACATCAAGAAAAAGAAGATCAAGAATAAACACAGCCAACTTAAAGAAGAAAGAATCTCAGCCTACAAGAATATATATGGAGTCAGATAAATGGAGTCAATGTTTCAAGGAGCATCTTCAGTCTAGAAATAATACATAGATACGAATACAGAAAATCCACAAGATGAATGATATTGATAAACAAATAAAAGTTATAAGGAAGAGCCCCCCCCCCCATAAGTTCACTCTGCCTACCATAAACCAACAAATTGAAATTCTTATATCCATTTTCATTCGTGCCAAGATAAATCCATTAAGAAATCTATTGTTTTGTCAATAATATTTAGAGTATATCGCATTTGTACTCCATGTCTCCTTCAAGATTAACTTAATTTTATTACCTGTACTACTAGTGAGTTAATATATTCGCTATGTTTTATTGAAATGTAGCATTCTAGAGCAAAAAAAAATAAATTATTATAGTGCTAATAAATCACGCTAATATTAATTGTGACAAGAAAAATGTAATCTTAGCTTTTGCCACGCACTTTTTAAAACTAAATGATTTTACTTCAAAGAATAATATAAATATGCATTTTAAATATAATCACACTATCAAAAAATGTTTTTCGCAGAAGAAGCTATAAGAAAAACGATCAGATGTAGGATAAAAATTAACATTCAGAAAGAGAAAAGAAAGCTATTAAGACATAGAAACATATTGTTCCAGAATTCCAGCGCCATCTTCATAGAACGTACCATGAAAATCCCTTTGGTCCCAGCAACATCAGTAATATTCAAGCGATGAACAATTATTTGAGCTGTAGAGGAATTACAACATAAAGCCTCCCGGATGGCCAGGCGGACGTATACCTTAAAGCCCCCTCCCCCCTTCCTGCGGAGAAAGCAAGAGAATCGAGTCACATGAGGAGACTCGTGGGAACGGTAGCTGAAGAATAACCGTCTAACTGCCTACCCTTTTTTATCTCCCCGCCACATAGGTAACCGGAGTGAACCGCTGTGCTAAGTTGACCACCAAAGGCCCTTAATCAGCGTTCAAAAGATCCTATTACCTATGAAATCCTGAGGCCCGTGGTTAAATCGCCAAAAAGCGGTGCTAGTCAAAAGGAACACCAAGGATGGTGACAGTTGGTGGTGTCTCTAATTAACAAGCCGAGTTGGGCACCGCGGTGCCACCCTCCTCACTCCTCGCTATCCCCGATGCGGCCTCACCCCTCTCTCTTCCCTCTGCGGCCTCGCCCCTTCTCACTTAGATGAGGCGGTCGCCAGCTTATAAATAAGCCCCTGAAAGGAAGAGATAGGAACCGGCAGTGGCGAGAAGTCGTCCGCATCGCGGACGATACCCATTGCACGGACCCGTCCTTCTTCTGGCGGCAAGTAAAAAGGATGTTAGGCACCGATCCATGCAAACCCATCACCTTCCAAGTAAACAACCAAACACTCACAGACACTAACGGCATCCTCGACGCATTTAGGTCCCGCTGGGACACAGTACACACACACAACTCAACCAAACCACACGCGCGGGAGCACTTCCAGGAATTCCAGGAGTGGTGTCGGGCCCACGCTCACGAGCTAAGGCCCACCCCCCTGATACGAATGGAGCTGCTCGACCACACATCCACATTAACCACTCCAATCACCGTCGAGGAAACAAAACACTACATTAAAACAACACCAAAACGCGCCCCCGGTTCCTCCGGGCTACCAGCCACACTAATACACAACCTCCCTGCAAACATATACCCCACACTTATACACCTATTCAACGCCTCACTAGCCTCAGGCCACTTCCCTAAAATATTCAATGTCTCTCACAACATACTTCTACACAAACCAAACAAAGACCCAAAACACCCAAACAACTACAGGCCTATTGCTCTATTAGAGCACCTAGGCAAAATACTAGAACGAATGATCAACTGCCGCCTATGGGAGTACCTGGAAGAGAGGGACTGGTTCTCCCGGCACCAATATGGGTTTAGGAGAGGCCAGTCCACTCAGGCGGCCGTGACTATCGTTTACGACAGAATACAAAAAAAAACGTCAGGTACATCAGAAGACTCTCTCCATCAGCAAAGACGTGGAGAAGGCCTTCGATAAAGTGTGGCACGAGGGACTCCGTTGGAAACTCGCCAACAATACGGAGTTACCTCTCTGCACCAGATGGCTCCTCTCGCACTACCTCACTGAACGGAGATGCCACATAAAATACAATAATACCCTCTCCCTACCCTTTACACCACGCTCAGGCGTTCCTCAAGGAAGCGTACTGGCACCCACACTATATATTATGTTCACAAGCGACACCTCACGCCCACCCGAAAACTGCTGTCACACATACACAGTGGCCTACGCCGATGATGAGACCATTCTCGTCAGCGGCCGTGGTCCAGAAGAAATCGCGCTCCACGCACAAACAATACTAGTCGATAAGGCAGATTACGAGGATAAATGTCTGATTGCCACGAATTCTCAGAAGACACAGATGACACTCTACGGCGCTAGAGATCACTTCATGCACAGCCTACAAATCTTCTCACACACACCAGACATGAACCATCAAAACCCAACAAGGCTCGAATACACACAATGTACAAAAAATCCTTGGGGTAACTTTCGACAAGACCCTCAGGTTCAATATACACCAAAACATAACACAAGCAAGAGCCTCACGAACAAACACATCGATGTGCAGGTTCTACTCTGCGAGCAAAAAACTAAAGTTACACCTTTACAAAGCACTAGTGCAACCTATTTTCACGTACGCCCCACTGTCACTCGTAGCCGCGAGTGACACGTGGAAGCGGTAGGCTCAGCGCATTCAGAACACTGTTCTGAAGCGCGCTACCGCTCTCCTTTGTACTCGAGAATGACCACACTACACGTCAACAACAAGTTAGCCCCTCTCAATACATACGCTCACACCAGACTCACAAAGCAACTCGGGAAACTCGCCAGAGACCCATTATACACAGCACTACATGTAAAAAGGTATGCGGTGGCACCGCGATACCCATGACCACCCGCAACCCATACCGTTCTTCGCATAAACTAAAGGCATCATGAATAACGCGTTTCCGACTGAGCAGACAGCCTCGCCTTCCTGACCAACCTCCAACCGTCGTCCAGTCACAAAACCTCGAGACCAACGTATCCACACCAACACCACGCATCGGTGTCTAGCCACCGACCTATCAACTCTTGCTATCTTTTCTCAAGTGATTTCTGCAACCTTTCCTCTATAACTGCCTGTTCACATGTGTTACACAGTGAACCCTCTCTTTCCTTTCTATACACAAAAGCAAGCAAGAGAAAGATTATTATTCGAGGAGAGACGATAAAGGATCAGTTCGAGAAGATCGATCCTTCCCCTAGTGCCGAATTAACATAGAACGTTCAGTTTTGTATTGGTACCCAAACCGAACTATCCTTTACAGACTTAGAAGAAGTCTGACTGGATTACCATTCCTAGTTCCAAACCGGGAATTTCGGCAGCAAGAGAAGAAAGATTATTATTCGAGGAGAGACGATAAAAGATCAGTTCGAGAAGATCGATCCTTCCCCCAGTGCTGAATTAACTTAAAACGTCACGTTTTGTGTCTGTACCAGACCAAACCATCCTGTACAGACTTATAACAGGTCTGACTGGATTACAATTCCTAGTGCCAAACCAAGAATTTCAGCAGCAAGAGAAGAAGTATTATTTCGGTGCCAGCCCGAAGTATCCTGCACAGACTTAGTAAGAAGCTTAGCAGGACCAATATTCCTAGTGCCAAACAGGAATTTCGCAAGTAAGATAATAGAAGAACCAGTCACCCTCGAGTGACTCTCAAATTGCGATCTTAAGATCGAAGAATTAGACATCGGATTTCCTTACCTCCATCCCATCTCGAAGAAAATCTACCATCGGCCGCTCCAACACCCCGAAGCGCGAGAAAAGCCATCTAGTGACATCCGGCAACCCCTGATCCTTTCTGGCATGTAAGTTAGAATGACCATTTATATTCGTATTGCGTTAGTATGAGTTTATTACGGTACTCAAATTAACTGAAGTAGAAACAATTTTGCGTGAACTCCGTCATATTTACTAGTATGTAGAAGAGTGTAATTTAAATTTAATTTGATGTTTAACGCTAATCTAAAAGGGTCTCTATAAAATAACTAATCGACAATTGGTTTGTTTACGTAGCCTACTATATTTTGATTTGGTCAAGAATAGATTCTGTAATAGGCCCAGTTTTAAGAATGGTCAACCTCGTTAAACTTATTAGGTGAAGATAAATTTTTTCCGGTTTTGTTTCTAGTTAATTGATAAATTTAAAATATATGTTTATTTTGGGATAATTCTGGTGTTTCAATGAATCCTTTACGTGTTTAACGGGCTCTCTTCTTAAAACGGATTAAACGCTGTGACACTCTCTCAACAATAAGGTAATTTAAAAGTCCACTCAGCTAATATTGAAGTATTGTTGTCTTTCGTAATTAATAGGAGCAGACCAGCTTCCTAAAAACAACAAATACAATACGATTATACGACATGAGCAAACATTTGAAAGATACTACTGAAAAAATATAAGGAAACACAAAATAAGATCAACAAAAAACTCTCAGAAGAAACCCTAAACCTAATGAAGAAGTGAAAACGTCCTCCAACAATTAAATTAGCATAACTAAACAAGCTCATTAAAAAGAAATGGAGAAAATATCACAATTATTGTTGATGAAACCATCAAAGAATGAAAGGCGTATAAAATATCTAAAAAGATACTTCTAAAAGGAAAATCTTTCATAGTAACTATAAAAGAGGAAGCAGGTACAACCATCAAGGATCGAGAAAGAATATTTTAAAGACCTAAAGAGTATTATGAAAAGTTGTACTCAACCAACAACACCATCCAGAACCACAACTAACCAATAACACACAATAATGTTCCGGTCGCTCTCAAATCAGAACTTAAAATTACAATCAAACAAAGGAAGAGACACAAAGCAAAGATCAGAACAACTTCACTTCGGACAAACTATCTTTCCTCTTGCCTGAGTGTCTAAATCAAAAACAAGGCAGGATTCCGGAGGACTAGCACAATGACATTATAACCCTGCAGAGTGCATAACCAGCTAGATGACCATCACCTGAAAGAACTAGCTGGCTTCAGAAAAGGGTTCTCAACGATTAATTACCTACATACTTTCAAATAGCTAATTGAGAAAACTGCAAATGCTTCCAAAATTGCACATGATGAAGTGAAAATAATACTACTGCCGTTTACAATTACATATTTTCCCCAACAAATGATTTTTCACTCTCATTAATTTAAAAACAAACTACAAAAATAGAATGAACGCCGTTGACAGTATCCAAGTTGCTTGAAATAAAAAAAACCGTAATTTTGTTCTTGTATAAGAAATGAAACCATTTATCAAACCCTGCAAGTGAAGAAGTTTTCAATGAAATCTATAGTTCCCTGAGTCTTTTATTAAATTTATCTGCTACTATTATGTAATTTCGCTGTGCACAAATACACGCTGTACTAAAAGTTTGCCGACCTCTGCGCTATGTGAATGTCATTTTTTTGTCCAAGCGAGATATGGTGCCAATTTTGTTCAAACACTGACTGTTTATGTTTTTTGTAACGAGTATGAATAAGGTTCCTATTTAAACAAGTGATGATGTCACATACCCGAAGCCGTAGATTTTTCTTTCACCAAAATGGTAAAGATTACATATAAACATGTATATCATTTTCAAACATGGATATCATTTATAAATTATAGTTATTTTTTTATATATAATTGAACATTATGCAGGTTTACTATCCGTCAAATAATACGTATGTTAACTAAAATTTTAATTATTTTTTATATAGATTAGCAAAATATAGTATGTTCACGTATAATGTAATATAGGCATAAAATATAGCCTATAGGTCCGTATTTATAATAAATTAATTCTAAACCTATTTTATTTATAGATTGAATTTTTAGTCCCGTGCGACTCGATATCTCACTATGTCGGTCCGTCAGTCCACCTTTTTGGGGGGGAGGTAATAACATTGTAACTAATCGGCCGATTCTAACGAAATTTGACTCCTATGTTGTTTTAAATTCTCTCTCGAATGATATAATTGCCAAGGTCGTCCCAAGTTAGCCAGGAAATTATTTGATAATAACATCATAACTATTCTGTCGATTCTAACAAAATTTGAAACCCTTATGTTGTTTTACATTCTATTTCGAATGATATAATTGTCAATGTCCTCCCAAGGTTAGTCCGGTAATTATTGAAAGTTTTGAAGGTCGTAAGGTCATAAATCAGAATAAGTGAGAGCTCGCGACTTTGGTCAGCAGATGTTGTTTCATAATGAATTCAATTTTACAACTTCAACATGATCCCAAAGGAACAAAATATTTTAGGTTGTTACCAGAACAGTATTCAATATATTTAGATAAAAATGTTGGTAATAACGATCAATCTGTGCTATTGAACGGAAAATATTTTCAAATTGTCGAAAAAAACTGGAAACAATATATGAGTTATTTGTTTGAGGTGCACAAAGAAACCTACAATTAGGCTGCTAGCCTCGACTCAACAAGCAATCTTCTGAGGCATCTCAGAATTAGTACTACTTAGTAATTAAGTAGTAAGTAGCAACATTGACATAATGTTTCAAGTCATATTTTAGGTGACTGGTACCATACAAGACTAATTCTACAAGACTAGTGCACATATCTTGTGCACTTAAGATATTAATAGATTATGGACTAGTAACTACATTAAAACTGCTGATCACCAAATATAATAAAACGCCAGGTGTATCTGTCTTTTCTCTTTCCGATCCATGTCTGTAATTTCTCTTATTTAGTTATTGAAAGGCGAAATTCGACTTTCAATTTAACATAGGATAAAATGTACTGATCATTGTGAAAATAATATTAATTAAAGATAACATTTTATAATCTTGTTAAGTGTTAATTTCAACTAGAATTTCATAATCTGATAAATATTATCCAGGGTGATCAAGAAGTCTCTCCACACGATAACAATTAATTTTCTTTTGTAGAAATTACATTCGGATCTTTTAGGTAAATATGAATGAGAGAAGAAATCTCGCAACCGTCCAGCTGAAGAAGAAGTCAAAACTAAGCATGTTACACATTTCCAAGAAAAAACTAGGACCACTAAAATGCAAAGATATCATTGAAAACAAGATTCTCACGCTTGGTTATTTTGCTATTTTTTTCCATAGTTAATCTTATCAAAATAATTATCATTCATCTTATTTGTAAGAACATTAGAATATTACTACGAAATATTTTTATATTTTATCCATTGCTAATCTATTGTATTTGTTTTAATTTGTAAATATATTTTCAGTCGTCAACTTGACTGTTCAGGTCCCAACTAGACGCACCCTGGCTAGATCTCTTGCAACAACAACCAGTACAATAAAGGAAGACATACAAGCAAAACTGATGCAGTTGACCATGTGTGTGTTACATGTGACATATGGTCAACCGCAGTTTCATGGGAGTCACTGCGCATTGGGTATGTTATTGATTTAGTGTATTATTTTTTATATTTTATAAATTGACGAAAGGTGATTGACTGATAGTCTGATAGACTTATATTATAATATTTTCAATTAATCGACACTTGTTCCTCATTCATTAATTTGGCGAATCTTCATTTTGCTGTGAATATGGACTCTTCCACAATTTGCTCTTATCGGATGGGTCACTGGTGTTGTGTCATGGTAGGTGATTCATCGCTGAATTGCCTCCTTTATTTCACATACTACTTCTATTCAAAGTCTGGTGGCGTAGTTTAACTGGTGCTTGTCTAACCAATATTATTAAATTAAGCTTAAAAAAATGTTCATACAATTATTGATTTTATATTCTTACATAACAAATCAACATAGCTGGGCGCGACTTTGGCCGCCGGATCTGGTGCGACTGCAATTTTGCGACTTTATTTTTGGCCCCCCAGTGCGACTTGCGACTTTGCGACTGCGACTTTTTTTCCCCGAGGCGACTCCGCTAAATTACAAAGTAAACTTTAGCGCGATAACAAAAACACGATTTTCTAAGGCAGAAAAACACATATTATTTTTTTTTTATTTTTTAGTTAAAACACAGCCTAAACTAATATCTACAGGTCATCCTCCTCCTCCTCCTCCTCCATGTCCTCCCTGCCCATCTTCTCCTCCAGGAGATCCTTTTTTCCCTTTGAGGAACACAAGCTACTCAAAGTTAACCTCATCCATGGAGGACCTATTGGCCCCGAGAACGTCCCCGGCCGTGCTTAATAGCCTCTCCACAGCTGCAAAGCTGAGGAGGGGGGTATTGTATTTAATGAATAAGTTCACTAACACCTCCCTGTGTTGGTAGGGGAAGAGGGACCAGGCCAACTCACATTTAGAGAGCACCCACTCCTCTATGGATTTCCTCAGGACCTCCCTCACATTCTGCTGCTGGTTGGCCGGGCCTCTAGAAAACAACTTGTTGAAGAGGCGGGCGTCCAAATCCTGGGGTTCCTGCACTTCTGGCTGGCCAGGCTGACGCTGCTGCTGCTCCTCCTCCCTGGCCTCGATGACGGCCCTTAGCTCCCTGGTGATCGTGTCCCTGATCTCCTCCACCTTGTCAGGGGAAATGCCCTCCAGGGCCTTGGGGGTGAGGTTAGGGTGGACGACTGTGGCCATAAGGAGGTCGCCATCCTCAAAGAGGTGGCCAAACCTTTATTCATAGCCCCTGATGATGGCCTGCACCAGAGGCCTGTTTAATTTTAGGCATGTTAAAGGTAAAACGCTGTTAGATTTTAATTATTTCTTACACTTCACACTAATTTTTTCGTCTTAGTTACAAGAAAAGTATAACCACATATTAAAACACGAGAAAATGAAATTAATTCGCACGATGAACACCACAGGGCATAACACGTTCTCGAACGTTTTTAACTGACAAGACAGGTTTAAAACTTGGTTCACGCCTGAAAAATGTATGTAATTTTACTAATTTATAATAAAATCCAGAATGACAAAACTTTTGGGGGGTACGTTTAGGTAGTTTCATGTAACGTCAGTCTCATATAATGTGAAGAATTTAATTTATCTTAAAAGGAGAGTTAAAAATCAGATAACAATAAAGTTAGCTGTTACCAACTCAAATTTGACATTTTTAGCCAAATCGGGCTTTAAAATAGGCTTAAAATAGCCGCGGCAATTTCTGTCAAAAAAGTCGTCTTTGTTCCTGTTCAAAGTCGCGGAAAATTGGCGGTGCGACTTTGCTTAGTCCGACTTTTTTAAAACGTTTGCGACTTACGACTTTGCGAATTCGAAGTTCACAGTGCAGCAAAGTTGCAACTCGTTGCCACAACGCCCACCTCTGCAAATCAATGATGACTTGTCGCGAGGATCACCTGCACTGGCATGTCAAAGATTTTGTGGAATTTGTAGGGGTGCGAAGATGTATAAGAGAAAAATTCCTTCCAAAGCGAGAATATAAATAGCCCAATAAATTACCAAGTCAAGACGGACTAAGCCGTGTCGTAACGGTAGAGTGCTTGCCTCGGGATACAAAGACCCAAGATCGATCCCATACAGTCCACAAATTTTTACGAAGAAAATTCTTGAAGAAAGCGGAGAATGCTTCAAAGACTAACTAATCCAGAAGGACCAAGAAATCGACTCAAGAGAAAACCGCGCTCAAAGAAAACGGAATTCAAGGAAATACGACTTTCAAGGGCTAACTCATCTCAACTCATCTCATCCCATCAAAATCGTCATGAAGCATCAAGAAGTCATCACGTCATCAGAATTGGAAGGAATCATCGCATCGTCGTTAAAAAGGAAGATACACCAAGAAAAGAAGATCAAGAATTAACCCAGCCAAATTAAAGAAGAAGGAATCTCAGCCAACCAGAATATGGAGTCAGATATATGGAACACAATGTTTGAACGGGAAACTTCATCCCAAGAACTAATAGATTTGATATAGAAATATCAAGATGAAGAATGATTGATAAAGAAGAAAAAGATAAAACAATTATAGCCCTCCCCCTAAACTCTTAGCTTTTATAAAATTGCTGGAATATTGGACAGGATCAAGTCGGAGCATGGTTTATCTTATAGAAAAGTTGTATCTACACTCACTGACAATCAATCGAACATGGTGAGATGTTTTAAAAGAGTTCGGTGTTCTTGTTAAAAGTTGTACTGACCCAATTGATAAAGATGATGATGAAAAAGATTCACATGAAGTGGTTATCATTAGCAACTAATTTTCCTGAGCATTCAGGGGAGCATGGAGAGGAGTGAGAAAAACTATCATCCAATATTCAATGTGACTCCCACACATTGAACTTGGTAGCAACAATTGATGCAGATAAAGAACTGAATTCACCTGAACTAAAGAAGATAAAGCATTCTTCAATGGGAAAATGTTCAGCACTGTAGAATGTAGCTGGTAAAACTAAGTAAACAGAAAAATACAGGAAATAACCGGGGTTCAATTTAGGTACAGATGCATCACCCGATAGAACTCAATGTGCGACTCATTAAGCCAGAGACAATGGATTGGAATTTATTTCAGAATATTTGTCTATTCTAAGAGCAATTGCAGCAGCCTTCAACAAATAACAGGGAGATAAAGAATGCTACTACGATTGTCTTCTCCCAACACTCCTAGCGATCAACACACCCAAGTATGATTGGATCTTATCCAACCGAACGACCTGCGCTTGACATTGAGTGCCATTACATGCAGCAGTCGTCTCTGGCTTCAATGTCAGATATGGTCATTTTGTGTCGTTGAGCTTCGAGGTAACTGCTGCTGTTTTGGGCAAAGTATCTCATCCGGATATCAAAATAAGATGGATATCAATGTTGAAAGAACCTAATTTCGGCGATCATGAAGTAAATCAAGTTTCAAGTAAAAGACAAGCTGCAAATGGCTATAATAAATTATATTTCTGATGCAGTTCAGGGAACCCGGACTCATCGTCTGAACGCGATTTCTTCAAATCGATGGACGGCTCATTCTCTGCTCCTAACAACAAGGAAGACTTGGAAGTCCTGAATTATTTGCAAGACACCAGCGAGGCACTCAAATCTATAGATAAATATCTTGCTATAAAGAGCATTTTCACGAAGTATAAAACCACGGTACCTTCCTCTGCATCAATGTAACGGTTGTTTTCGTTTGATAGCATGGTTCATAGCTCCAAACGAAGTCGTCTATCGGATAGTAACTCTTGGTATCGACACATAGTCGTGTTGCGATCCCTGTTTTTTTCGATTATTATTGCATTTTTTTGGTCTTTTTGTTGTAGCTGCTTCGTATATACTCGCGAATTGGATGGCATTTTGGGCCTTTTGAAGGTAAAACACGTTATTTTATATTAAATGCAATATAACAGGGTGTCTACTGCCCTTGAAATCCTTGAAGTCCTTGAAAAGCCCGCGAATTTATTTTTTGCCCTAGAAATCCTTGAAAAGTCCTTGAATTTGATGAAAAAGGTAGATGTTCCTTGAATTTAAAAAATAAATAATTGAGTGATTGTTCAAATGATGTTTCAAATTCACTATTTATATACTTTTTAATTTCTATTAGGAAAATAGTAATATTTAAGTTAATCTACTCACTATGAGTGAACATATGTATGCTTTGGATGCATTTTATTTTATGATGGATGCTCGCTATAATTCTGTGACTGTCGCTTGGATACCTTGGTCTTGTTTTTTTTCGAACTGGTGAGGTGATTTTGGTTATGCTTTGCTTATAACAATTTTTTCCCTTAAATACCTCACCTTCATCAATATCCCCCTAATGTTTATTGCACTTTTTTAATTAAAAAAATTTGGCTAAACCCCCTCCTTGATTATTTTAAAAAAATCCTTGAAAAGCCTTTGAATTCAAAATCACCAAACAAGTATAGACATCCTGTATAATATAACACATTAAACGCAAAGAAGCCAAAAGGATATCAAAGTTGTGAGTATATATATATATATATATATATATATATATATATATATATATATATATATATATATATATATATATATATATTTATATATTTATATATATATATATATATATATATATATATATATATATATATATATATATATATATATATATATATATATATATATATGCAAAAAATCACACAAGAAAATGAAAGGCGGATTCTAAGTACTTTCAAACTTGTTCAGTTCATTCTCAAGGAATAACGAATTACTTAACAGAGGTGGTATATATAAGAGATAACAGAGTGGTGCCCCGCCCATGTACAGCGGAGGGACACAGAGTAGAGAAATATTATCAAAGACGGGATTAAATACCGAATATGAAGGGTGAAGGCATATAGATAAGGTCTACTTCCGGAAGTTCCAACTGTGAGAAAAGAATGTATACATTTAGGTCACAAAGCTATGAGTACATACATACACAGGGAATTATAAATGCATTAAAATAAACAAAAGAAACATAATTAATTTAGTAAATCAAAGGGCTAAGATTTAAAATGGACAAATTCGTTATAAAGCTGCCTTTTAATTACAGGGGCCAGTTTAAAGAGACCGGGGGATATATTAAAATTAAGTGAGGAATTAATGAATGAGCATTCGACAATATTTATTTTAACATAGTTATCAGATTTGTAAATAAATTTAGCCGATTTCCAATTGATCGGGTGACTGTTTTCAGATAAATGGACCTAAAAATGCACTATTACTTTCATCTCTTCTAATATTGTATTTATGTTGGGAAGAGCGTACACTTAATGATTTACCGATTGCCCAAAGTTTTGCTTAGGGCAAACGGCACAATCGACAGAATACCCCCCCCCCCCCTATACTATTGTTATTATTATGAATCAACATTTTGTGCATAGTAGACTCATACTTGAATATGTCTGAAACATTTACATTTTTCAAAGTGGGGTAAAACGAGGGAGTTCTTAAAATTGTATGCAGGAGGGATTTCAGTTCTGTAAAACGATTTTTTGGCAAATCTAGGCAGCTGCAAGAATTTTTTGAGGGTAGCAAAGCTTGTTACCTATTTCCAAGATTTTAGAAATCTCAAGATCTAAGAATTCCGGGCTGGTAACCCTCAATGTTTCTCCGGAGGTTGCGGGTCACAATCCCAGAATTCTTGGATCTTCATTATAGAAGGGATGAACAAACAACACGGAAATATACAAATTAAGTAAATTATTGGTGATTTCAGCCCTGGCTACGCTTATGGGACCGTGAAGACCCACGAGGCTGCAAACCCCCTCAGGCCCATAATTAATCAAATTCCTACCCCTACGTATGAGCTGGGTAAATTTCTAATGATAAAAGTACATGTTAAAGCCACCAACCCGGGACTTTGCATGAATGGAGACAGCGAATGCCCTAAACATTACCGAACAAGCGTGATCACATCATATATTCACCGTGCCTTCACCTACTGCACTGCATGGATGATACACGCAATCAACTTGAGAGAGCCAGCCAGGTACTCGTTAATAACAGATTCTCCTATAAAGAAATACAGACAGCTATAAGAATTAAAATGGACCGATGGTACTGTAGGGGTGCGAAAATGTATCAGAGAAATTCCTTCCAACTCGATAATATAAATGGCCGATAAAATTACCAACCAAAAACGGACTAAATCCAGTCGTGAGGCTAGAGTATTGGCGTCCAAATCCAACGGTACCGCGTTCGAAATTCAGGAGTCCAAAAACTTTTATGAAGATCACCTCAAGAAAGAAAACGGAAGGAAACGTTTGAAGGACTAACTCAACAAGAATCAAGAAGCAACAAGAAATCAACAACTCAAGATAAATGGAAGAGCTATGAAGACCATTCAAGAAAGAAAAACCAAGATTAAGGACCAACAAGAAAGCACCAAGAAATCATTACCTCAAGATAAATGGTAGAAAACGAAGATGCATCAGGAAAGAATAAACGGAAGAAAACGCCTAAAGGACTAACTCAACAAGAATCAAGAAGCACCAAGAAACCAGCCACCAAGATAAATGGAAGGAAACGAAGATTAAGGACCAACCCAGCCAAAAAGAATACGGAAGTGAAGACAAATGTTTGAAGGGACAACTCAAAGAAAAAAAAGGAATTTCACTTAAGAAAACAGAAAATTTCGAGGAAGGCACCTGAATTGTGAAAAGCAAGAATAATATTGATAAATAAATAAATGGGGATAAGAAGGATATGTCCTCCCCCCCTTAACTGGTGACCATCAACGGCCGAACAATCTTCTGATCTTCGTTACAACTGCACCTGTTCTCCTACTAGAGATTTTAAGAAAAAGTGCTGCTGGGAACTTCGGAGACCAGGGAAGGAGAAACTATTACTCATTGATTAGAGATAAGACTTCGTTCGCTCTCCTCAACCCCTCTAAATTAACCCCACTCATCCCGCAGACTCGGAGGCCGTAGGAGAGAGAGCTACTACTCCTCGATTAAGAAATCCAAGACTAGTCTCTCCCCCATCCTCAAATTCGCTCAGCTTTCTAGAAAGGGACCTGTGCAGGGGTGCGAAAATGTATCAGAGAAATTCCTTCCAACTCGATAATATAAATGGCCGATAAAATTACCAGCCAAGTACGGACTAAAGCCAGTCGTGAGGCTAGAGTATTGGTGTTCAAATCCAACGGTGCCGGGTTCGAAACCCAACAGTCCAAAAACTTTTATAAAGATCGCCCAAGAAAGAAAATGGAAAGAAAACGCTTGAAGGACCAACTCAACAAGAAGAACCCAAAATCATCAACCACAAATAGTTGGAAGAAAATAAAGATGCATAAAAAAAGAAAAAAACGAAGATTAAGGGCCAACCCAGCCAAGGAAGAATACGGAAGTCAAGGAAAATTGAAGACGCGTTTGAAGGGCGAACTTAAAGAAAAAGGAATTTTAGTCAAGAAGAAGAAAATTTCGAGGAAGACAACCTTCATCCAAGAGATTAAATGAAGGCCCACCCATAGTACCTGTGAGAGTCCCAGAAGAACCAAAATACAAAGAAGGAAAACATTATAGAACTCTTTTACAAGAACACTATGAGCACAGAACACCATGCAGACGAGAGAGCAATCAAGGACATTATTAATCGAGGAATAAAACCCACGAATGCCGAAAAAATATTCAGACTAACCATCTACTACCAAAATAGACGGACATCAAATCTTTTTATGAAAAATAACCCTAAACCTCCACCTCAACCCAAACAAAGGACCCATCTGATATATGAGTACACATGTACCTTAGGAGACTGAGCTCTTACCTAACTCATATATAGGAATGACCGAAACCACACTCTCAAAAAAAATATCATACCACCTCAACAATAGTTCACCTAAAAAGCATACACAAGAAATGCATGGAACTCCCCTTAACAGAAAAATGATGGAAGAAACACTAAAATTTTAGATTGTGCCCCCAACAGACGACAAGTACTCCTACTTGAACCAATATATATTAAAGAAAACAAGACTAAATATACAATCCAACTCTCATGAAATCCTGCCAACCGCAAGAAGAGTAAATCGAAGGAACGGGAATATTTAGAAGGGTCAAGGGCAACTTGTCCAACCATGTGATTTGGGGATCTGTAGAGCGTAAGCTTGCTTTGACGTTGACTGTCCAGTGTATGCATTCGACACCGGCGTTGCTTTGGGGATAGTAGCATGTGGCACGAAAGTGAAAAGAGCCAAGCAGTGAGATGAATGCATCCCACGATCAGTAATGGGTGTGGATGGAACACCAACGGTAAGAAGGATGTATAAGAGGATGAGGACAATCAGGGAATGAAGATCGACAAGGATACGTTTTGAAAAACTGTCTGGTAAGTTGATCTCACGAACTACGTTTTGAGAAGAGTGATACAGTGTTTGCGTGATTTCATCCTGTTCCAGAGCAAGCGCTAACGTCGAATGATGTAGGGGCACACTTTGAGAGAGTTGCGTGGCCGAAATCACGAAATACGAGAAAGCGCGTTCAGTTCAACGTGTTAAGAACCAGAATAGAGGGAATGTCACTCGTAAGCTGAAGGATGAAGCTAGTGTGAGGAGAATCGATGCAGTGTGCACGGGACACGTGTTACGAGCGGAAAGTGCACCAACCAAAGGATTATGGTCGGTGATGAGAGCAAAATCACGCCCTTCCATTCAATATTAGCAGAAGTGGCGGAGTTGGAGGTACTCACCTAGCAGTTCCCTTGAGCAAGTAGTGCACCTCTGTTGGGAAGGAGTTAATGTTTTACAGAAGAATGCGAGAGGTTACCAAGAGTTATGAATCTTCTGCTGCAGCTTCGCGCTTACATGGGTAGTTATAGCATTCGAGGCAACGCTTATGTGAGAGCCAGAACAAAGATGGCCAATGAAAAAAAACGGAGGCCATAGCCTCTTTCTTATTAGAAAAGCTTCGCACGACTCGGAACACCATGCCAAAGGAGTAATCTTCTTGGTGGCAAAGGGTGGAGTGTAGAGAGGTGGAATAATGTGTGAAACGTCAATAATAAATCTGGAGTAAAAATTTACCATAACACAAAACAGATGAAGATGCTTGAGTGAAGATCGATGGAATTCCCGAATAGCAGCAACTTTGTCCTTGAGAGGACAAATTCCGTCAGGAGTAATATAGTATCCAAGAAAAGAAAGTTGCGGGGGGCACAAAAAAAAGACACTTAGAAGTGTTGAATACGATACCATACTCTTCCAAACGAGTGAAAACTTGACGACAAACGTTCATATATTGATTAAGATGCTAACAGGAAGTCGTCTATATTAAAAGTGTTTGGAAAGAAGCCCAATTTGACGCTACTTTGGTTTGCTAATGAGAACTTTGTTACACAATTCTATGTTATCTCATCGGGCACACTCCGGCTTGAAGTAGCGATTTTATTTAATGTAAGCCCCCCCCCCCAAAGGTCTGAAACCTTATGCGACCGCTCTTTAATAATATTTTTGATGGTCACCTCGAAGGAACGCGTTTCGTAAACACGAACAAAATCTTCGGTGACTACGGCGGTAAGGTTTTAGATTCGCTCTCAGTCTGAACAAGCGTTTTTTCACTATTTATAGTGCATCTTTGTTTTCTAAAATTCGGAAACTACTGCCCGTTAATAATATTTTTTGATGGTTGCCTTGAAGGCAGTCGTTACCATTTTTTCCGCATTTTCCTATGCTTACGGAAAAACTAACGGCGAATAAAATCTTCGGTGGCTGGAGCGGTGAATGGTAATGTTTTAGCTTCGCTTTCAGTCTGAAGAGAAGTTTCACTATTTTAAGTGCAGCTTTGTTTTTTCGAAGAGTTTATTGTTCTCGCGGGTAACGCGGGCTAAAGTTGCACATTATTTTTAAATGTAGCCCCGCAAAAATCACTCCGCAGTGTTTCCTATTATTATTTGCGGCTGTGATAAAAACATAATTTTCGCTCGTGAGGGCAAAAGATTATTATTATCAAGTCTATGGATATATCCCATAAGAACTTTCTCTAATGAGAAATTAATTAAAAAAAGGGTATGCGTGCAGGATACTTTTGACTAACGTTTGCATTGTGTCTTTTAACCTAATTATTTTTTTGCTGCGTAGTTTTTGGTATTTTGTCTTTGCATACTCACTGGTTGATCCTGCCAGTAGTCATATGCTTGTTTTAAAGGTTAAGCCATGCATGTCTCAGTACAGGCGATTAATAGCCGAGACCGCGGACAGCTCAATATATCAGTTGTAATCCAGAAGATTTGTATCTTTAATGGATACCTATAGCAAATCTCGAGCTAATACGCTTTCAAGTTTTGCCGCTAGTCCTAACGGATGAGTAGCGAACAGCAATTATGAGAACCATAAACCGTAATTCCTTTAATGGTGACTCTGGATATAAGTTGCTAAGCGCAATGGTCAAAGTACCAACGTTAATTTATGCGAGTGTCTGCCCTATCAGTCAGATGGTAAGCTATGTGCTAACAATGGCTTTAACGGGTGACGGGGAATCTGGGTTCGATTCCGGAGAGGGAGCCTGATAAACGGCTACCATATCCAAGGAAGGCAGCAGGCGTGGAATTTAACCTAATACTAGCTCTGTGAGTTAGTGACAGATTTTGCTGGACTGACTGACGCGAAGCTAGAAGTGTGCGATGTTGTTGAAGACTCGTGGAACAGTTTCAAAAATAAGTTCATGAGTCTTCAATCACGTTTCATCCCTCTGAAATGTCCCCGTCGGTTTTCTGTTCAACCAAAGTGGTTTGAACGAGAAATCGGACAACTGCTTAGGGAGAAGAGAACTGTGTACCGGCAATCGAAGATCTCGGGCGACTTTGACGAATACCGGAGGCTAACCAGGAGAGTGAAGTCCAGCATAAGGGCGGCTAAGCAGTCTGAGGAACTCCGAGTGGCGAGACTCTGTAAAGAGAATCCCAAGGAGTTTTTTGGATATGTGAACAGCCCTAAACCAATCCGTCGAAGGATTGGCCCTTTAAGAAATGAGGAGGGGGCATTAAAGCATTCAGATGCAGAAAATGCTAACCTCCTCAACGACTACTTCTCTTCAGTGTTTACTGAAGAGTGTGGTCCCATCCCCCAGCTAATGGATTCCTACTCGGGGGGAAAAGCTGGAGGACATGGACTTCACCGAAGGGGAAATAAAAAAGAAGATCAGTGACCTAAAGGCGAATAAGTCAACTGGCCCAGATGGCTTTCTACCTAAAGTATTGAAAGAAGTGCGCGATCAAGTGTCACGACACCTGAGCGCAATCTTCAACATGTCAATCCGGACCGAATGCGTTCCTAGAGACTGGCGTGAACCGGAGGTGACTCCTCTCTTCAAGAAAGGAGACCGTAGCCAACCGGCAAACTACCGACCTATCAGTCTGACTTCGATAGTCGGTAAACTCATCGAAAGCATCAAGGTGGACAAAATGACGTCGTATTTAGAGTCAAACCTGCTACTGAGGAGTTCCCAGCACGGCTTCCGAAGGCAACGGTCATGCCTGACGAACCTTGTGAAATTCTTCCACTTCGTTTTCAGTGACCACGATCGGGACAAGGAGGTGGATGTGGTGTACTTAGACTTTCAGAAAGCCTTTGATAAGGTACCACACCACCGCCTTCCCTGGAAAGTGCGAGCGCTGGGCATAGACGGAAAAGTAGCCGGCTGGATCGAGAACAGGCTAAGTGGCAGACGGCAACGGGTGGTGGTGAATGGACAGGTTTCTGAGTGGGTGCCCGTTACTAGCGGGGTGCCTCAAGGTTCTGTCCTGGGACCACTACTATTCATCATCTACGTCAACGACATGGACGGTGACATGGTTGCCAAGATTTCTAAATTTGCCGACGATACCAAGCTTGGTATGAGCATTGCAAAGGATGGAAATACTGCCCACCTGCAGGAAGATCTTGGGAAGATTGGGGAGTGGTCGGACACGTGGCAAATGCGTTTTGACGTGAACAAATGCAAAGTGGTGCATATCGGCCACAGAAACCCCCAATCTCAGTATATCCTTAAGGGCACTGCTCTTCAATCGAGTGACACTGAGAAGGACTTGGGTGTTACTATCACTAGCGACCTCAAGTTCTGGAAACAGTGCATCGAGGCAGAGAAGAAAGCCCAAAGGATGTTAGGCTACATAAAGCACCAGTTTGGATACCGTAACAAGGAGATAGTACTTTGTCTGTACAACTCCCTGGTTCGGCCGTACCTGGAGTATGCCGTACAATTTTGGAGTCCTTCGTTTCGAAAGGACATCGCAATGTTGGAACGCGTACAAGCCAGAGCAACCAAGCTGATCCCCTCTATCCGACATAAAAGTTATGAGGATAGACTAAGGGAATTAAATCTGTTCTCGCTGGAAACCCGTAGACTGCGTGGTCAGCTCATCGAAGTTTTCAAAATACTTCGAGGGTTCGACAATGTTGACTACCGGGATATTTTCACACTGAGTGAGAACAGAACGCGCAATCACGGCCTCAAACTTGAACTGAAGCGTTACAACCGCAATCTGTGTCGAAATCTTTTCACTTACAGTATCTGCGGTAAGTGGAACGCATTTCCAATGGAAGTTGTCAACAGTGAATCTGTTGACCAGTTCAAGTCAAGACTAGACAAAGTCTTGAAAAGTTGCCGTTTAGGGACGCAAAACAATTGAGCAGCCATGTGCCTGTTCGATTGATAGTCCAAAGGTACCCTCTTTAAATGCACCGTAAGGTCTCCTAGGGTACTTCCTTTCCTTGTTACTCCTTGTAAATAACTAAAGGAATAACTCTCAGAACCAGACCCACCAAACGTTCAAAGTTCGGCATAAGCGCAGGGATTACTGTCTTTTTGTATATTATCTGGGTAAATATTGATCTAGTAGAAACCACGAACCAGATCAAGACGAGAAAAGATAGCACAGAACACCGATTGCCATTTGCTGGGTATTATGTAATTTCCACAAATCTTCAACCTGTGACCTCTCAAATTCCATTCAGAAAGCTTCCTTTATTTCCTCTAATGCCCCTATCTTTCTACTATCAAGAAGAATCGCCTGAAAAAAACATATAAATAATTATGGGTACATTTTGTATGATGTACATAATACGCTCCTGATCGTTGAGTGAGTGTGGATTCATTATTATTTCACACATTTCGAACTACATTATTGGATTTGTGCTATCCTATGTGGAGAGGACGAAAAGAGCGTGTGTAGTCCGTGAACGTCCATCTTGCACATAAGGTGATGGATGCATGATTGACACCGATGATGCGTTGCTCAATGTAGCTGCTAAAGGCTTTCTTGCGATCTCTTCACGGTACGCGTGGTGACGGCGCAGTTTGTGTAACCATAGTCATCCTCTCTCTGATGTGTATGGTATTATGTGTGCTTGACATTCTGAACGTTTATGAAAAAAATCGAAAGGGAAAACTGAGAAAAATTTAAAAATGTAAAAAATTTGTATGTGATAATTAGAACTTTAACGAGGAATTATACACTCCCCAAAAAGGAAAATGTAAATGAAATTTCAAGGATGAGGAAGATTTCATTTGGTTGATTAAAGTCGACGCGTGGTTTATCATACCATGTGGATTGGAAGCAAAGTGCTCTCAAGCGACTCGGTCCAAGAGGAACGTCAAGTTGGACGAGAAATTTGTTTGAATATGTTAATTAGACGAGAATTTTATGAAATCCTAAAAATGGGTACTCACATGAATTAATTGAATATTATGCCATGTATTAGACAGAGAACCAAGGAAAATCAGAGAAATAATATATATATATATATATATATATATATATATATATATATATATATATATATATATATATATATATATATATATATATATATGCGGTTAGGTGAGGGTAATAATAAGGTTTCCTCCTGGAGTTCCTCAACCCTCTTCAGGAGCATTACATATACGACAAGGCAACTCTCCACTTCCCCTCCCCCCAAAGGAAATTTCAAGAAGCCTTTTGTATAAGCTAACGTTTAACTTCAATGTAAAACGGAGAAAACGTGAATTTTCGCTTATTCTAATTTTTGATAAATGAACAATAACGTTCTATTCAATGCGATTAGGTAAGGGTAATAATAAGGTTTCTTAATCCTCTAGAGAAGTCTCCTGGAGTTCCTCAACCATCTTCAGAGTCAGAACTTAAATTGGTTAGAGGACAAAGGCAGGCCTCCTGCCTACGACCCCTCGATACTCGTCACGTTACCCTCTCCAAGACACCATCACTCACTCGCCTCCACGATTAACGGGGGACTCTGAGAAGTGCAATAGCATCCAAGAAGTCTCACCTTACTTTCCAAATACTCTGTACCTAGCCCACCCCAAATCAGGTAAACCAACCGATAAATTGGTAATCCAACATCTATAGACTGGTGGCCGGTCCCATAAGAGAAAACGGGAAAACTAGGCGAATTTTTTTTACAAACAAACAAACAAACAACTTTATTGCGGATTTCGGTGATCCATAAAAAAAAAAAACTAAAATAAAAAAAAAATAAAATAAAAATACATTACAATTTTGAAGTATACCACTATCTTATTGCTTGTACTTATTCACCTATTTACGTGAACTGTCAATCTACTAATATTTAATATTGCCGGATTAATGCAATGGGTAATATTTATCATGTGAGTAGTAATTTCAGAAAGATACCTACAGTCTCAGTGAAAAATACCAGACACAATTTTATTTGAGCTGCTTTCTAACCTATTTAAAAAAACAATTACAAGTTTTCTGATTACTTCTTTAGGCGAAGGTATATTTCTACATACATACATCGGACTAGCTCTACAATACTTAGGTTCACCACACAGAATTCTGAGACAATTGTTATAGGCAACAATAAATCTACTATGGGTAGCGTTTGCATAATTCCACCATAGATGAGCTGCGTAAACTGACTCACAATAAGACCTAAACAGTTTAATTTTTACACTTTCAGTACAATGTCCGAAATGTCTTTTAATCATGTTACTTTGTCTATACAGCTTGTTACGCTGGCGTTCTATATCTAATGTGTCTTTGAGATCATCACTAATTATATGCCCTAAATACTTTATATTGCTCACTATTGGAATTGTATCGTTACCTAGCTTAAAACTATCATATTTACAACATTTAAGAAATTTAGACTTAAAAACTAGCACCGCACTTTTAGAACTATTAAATTTGATATCATTTTTTATCCCAAAATCATTACAAACGTTAATTAATTTATTTAGACCACTTGCAGATGGTGCAATTAGTGCAATGTCATCTGCATAAATAAAATGATTCGTTTTTGCATTACCTATTATACAACCTACTTTAATTTTGCCTAATTTTATGGATAAATCATTTATATACATACAGAATAGGTAAGGAGAAAGAATTCCTCCCTGTCGAACACCATTACTTACGGTAAAGAAGTCAGATATGGTATTTGACCATCTTACACAGATTTTTTGAGTAGCATACCAGTAAATAATTATTCTTATAATATATGATGGAACCTTAAATTTACTTAACTTATCTATTAGAACTCTGTGATTTACTCTGTCAAAAGCCTTTGACGCATCCAAAAAACAGGAATATATATTGCTATTAAGACTATTATATTTCAATATCATTTCTTTTAATGAGTAAATACATGTATCTGTACCATGATTTTTCATAAATCCAAACTGGTTGTCCGTTGTTAAGATAAATGATGTCCGCGTTGAATTTGTTGGGAGAAGTAAAAGTGGTTCTGTTAAATATTCCTATTCCGTGCAAGAAGAAATTCCATTTAAAAAACCGCTCTGAACACCAATTTAGCAGGATCGTTATTTTAAATAAACTAATTTAGATATCACAATAACTTCCTGTTATTATATTAATAAAATGTGAATGAATGGAGAAAAGTTTCTTAAGATAACACACGTAGAGTCGTGAATGAGAAGAATAAGGTAAAAATGAAAAAAAAGGAAAAAAAAAAGAATAATCGATTTATTTGCAAACAAGAGAGAATAAATCTAAAAATGCATATAACCCAGAAGCTTCAATTCAGCCGAAGCTAGGGTGCGGCAATTTTATCAACCCAGCTACCCCCCTAATTATTTATGTAATTATTTAAATGACTTTAACTCCTTTCATTTAATATCTGCCTGTGGATATAACACATTTGGTTCTGAAGTGTTTAAGACACCTTGAGCTTTTTCAAATGCAGTCTCACTCACCATCACGCGATTTTGAACATTAGACTTCTGGCCTCTGACAGATTCTAAAAGGCCGTAGAGAAAGTAGCGAGCTAAGGGAAAATGAAAATGTGACTTGGGCACTAATGATGTTCCGAACATCATTAGTGCCCAAGTCACATTTTAGATCCACCGAGAAATTTCAGACACTTATTTTATAAAGGTCCTTTTTCCTTTTTCCCCTTGGACCTATGAAATGGCGGTTGCCACACACAATTGACGCCACTGATATAACCTTTGAGTAATTGTTGTGTTATACCAGAAAATGATTCGTTTGGGAAATTCTATATAAATTGGTAAATGTAATAATTTTAATTCTATAAATTCGTAGTCACGTGAAAGATTGAGAATGTGTCCACGGGAAATTATTAAGTTGACAATAATGGAAAATACTAATTGGAATGTAACTTAGCATAAGATAATAAAAATGGATATGTTAAATTATGATGTGATGTATTATAGCATATTAAAATAATAGTATGTAAAGTAATAGGTTAAATATAATTTATATAGAACGTAAAAGTAATTCAATTTTGCATATGATGTGTTAAAATAGGATCCCGAATATGGTATTTACAAGTGGGGAACTGTTCGAATGAAGATCTGGGTGACAAGAAACTCGTTTAACTAAATATGGATACCCGTGTTCTTTTTAGTGTCCCATAAGTGCGCTCTGATTGGCTAATTCAAGTCACGCGATGTGAAGTTATAAAGGACTTAGATCGTTTTTGAAAATAGAGTTCGATTTCTTATAAGAACACCAGGCAATGGCTTCGCTACTAAGATTAGAATTTATTAATCTAAAAAAAAACAGCCATGGTTAAATTTTTATAAATTTTCTGAACTTCACCAATTATAATAATTTTCAAAAGGAACTCTAAACTAAATTTTTCCCCTTTCAAAATATCATGTTGCTAAAATATAATTATAGAAGAAGATATATAAAAATTTTTTTTTTGAACTTCACCAATTGTAATTCTTTGCCTTTTTAAAAATTCACAAAATTTCGATACTTATATTTATTTCTGAACTTTGCTAAAAGAAACATGTCATAACCAAACTAAGATGAAATTATTATTGAAAAAGTAAAAAAAATCCCCTTCTTATTATTAATATAATTTTGGCTTAAAAAAATGACAATTAAAATGTCAAGATGGTGTAGACATGAGTTCTTACATAACATAAATATTGAAAGGGATTATTTGAATGCTTTAAAGTGGCTATACACATGTACCTACATATACATACCTAGGTACACATAGCTATTATACAAATATATTATATATAGGGTGACCCCACAAAACGGGCCTGCACACACTTTTTTGTGATATATCTTTCATGCATTCACTAATCACCCTTACGTTGCAGGACATGACAGAAGCAACGCCTTTGAACACAACTAGATCTCAATGGTTGCTCCAGCAAAGAATATACTGCGTCAAATATTACTATACGACAGGCTCGTTCAAGAAAATGCAGGACACTTTCATGCATCAGTTCGAATGTAAAAAAGCCCCCCCAAAGGACAGAATTCAGGACTGAGTGGACCACTTTGAGAACTATGGGACACTGGAGAACCTCAATGCACCCAGTGATAACCATCCAATCCATTCAGTACGCCCCAGGAAGCGTACAGCTGAGCTGGCCGAGAGCGTGAGAGAGTCAGTTCAGCAGAGTCCAAAACGCTCTGTGTGCAAGTGAAGTAAGTCCCTCGGTATATCCCGGGAGACTTGCAGAAAAGTGCTAGTAATGGATGTAAAGGTCTAGCTATACAGAATACAGACGAAGCAGACCCTTACAGCCTCAGACAATGAACAGAGAAAGGCTATGTCAGTCGAGATACTGGAGAAGATTCAGGAGACCCCAACTTTCCTTAACCTCCTTTGGACCTCAGATGAAGCTCCTTCCATCTTGAAGGAAAGGTAAACTCGAAGACAAATGTCTTCTGGGAGACCTTCAGACCAAATGAGGTAGCCATCAAGCCCTTACACTCCCCTAAGTGTAAGGTACGGACTGCAATCACAACCAGAGGCATCATCGGACTATTCTTCTTCGAGGAATCTAGCGCGACAGTGATAGTCACCAAGGGGCGGTCTGTTGAGGTCCTCAAAACCAACAAGAGGGAGCCGCAGACCCTGTTCCAGTCGTTTATGGGAAAGTTCTTGTTCCAGCAAGATGGAGCAAGCTCTCACACCTCAATCCTGTCCCGAGATTAGCTGAAAGAGAACTTTAGTGATCGTTTGATCAGTCTCAAGACTGATTTTGAATGGGAACTTCACTGCCCAGACCTTAGCCACCCGTATACCTTTCTCTGGTGTTACATTAAAGACAGAGTGTACGCACGGATACCCAGGACTATCACAAAACTTAAGGAAGACATCTGGGAGGAGATCAGAAACATTAGTCGGTCGATTTGTAAGAACGTCATGGACAACTATGTCTCGCGCCTCAAGAAATGCACAGAGCTTAATGTAGGCCATCTCGAACACGTGCTCTAGAGTAAATAAGAAACGGCCAAAGACTCAGATGTTTTAATAAGATGTCTTTAAAAACAATAAACTATTTATCACCAAAATTTCATTCAATCTTGCAAAAAATAAGAAATGAGGCCTATCGAAAGTTGGAGCCCGTTGTTATGGGTTGACCCTGTATAAAGCTTTACACAGTATCTGATCCAGAATAAAAATTAGGGATGGAGGCTATCCTGAATTCCCCTCTCTGAGGTTTCTGAGAAAAGGGCATTAAACATTAATAATGGTTATCTCATACAGTATTGATAATAAATATCAGTATCTCACGGGAGTAAGCCCTAACTATCAGATCCGTTTTTTCTCCCACTTATCAGATAATTATGAATTTTAGGGTTTGGGCCTCATCTAAGGTATAATATTGCGCTTCTCTACTAAGATTAAAATTTAAAATCTAAAAAAAACAGCCATGGTAAAATTTTGTTAAATTTTCTGAACTTCGCCAATTATAATAATTTTAAATAGCAACCTCTAAACTCAATTTCTCCCTTTCAAAATATTACGTTGCTACAATATAGTAAGAAGATGCATAAAAATAAATTTTCTAAACTTCACCAGTTGTAATTCTTTGGTATTTACAAAATTCACAAAATTTCGATACTTATATTTATTTCTTAACTTCACCATTTTGTTTTTTGATATTATAAAAGAATGATTAGAAATAACTTTTCTAAAAAAATATGTCATAGTCAAACTAAGATGAAATTATTATTCAAATACTCAAAAAAATCCCCTTCTTATATTATAGAATTAGTGATGATGATGATAAGGTACATTCATAGCAAAAGTATAATTAACTGTTTTATATATTATATATTCTATATTACTAAATAACTATTTCTGAATAGCAGAATACAGGTATGGCTTAAAAAGAAATATAAACATAAACGGGTCTGAATTTTTTTTTTTTTGAGGGGGGGTTATTAACCTACTAGCTCCCTCCCGTGGATTACCGCCTGGTTTTCACGTGCATAATCATATATACACAACATATTTCTACTGACTACAAAATCATCATTTGTGGTCATACGCACCTTAAACTGAATAATAATAATATAAATACAAAGAAAACACTAGAGCGTATCCCAACGGTCATCCGAGTGAATCTACACATGATATTATTTAAAATTTATTTATGTCTGGGTTTTACCATACATACTTATTTTAATTATGCTCAACCCACTAGCTCCCTCCCCGTGGATTAGCGCCTGGTTTTGCACATGCATAATCATATATACACAACATATTTCTACTGACTACAAAATCATCATTTGTGGTCATACGCACCTTAAACTGAATAATAATAATATAAATACAAAGAAAACACTAGAAGGTATCCCAACGGTCATCCGAGTCAATCTACACATGATATTATTTAAAATTTATTTATGTCTGGGTTTTACCATACATACTTATTTTAATTATGCTCAACCCACTAGCTCCCTCCCCGTGGATTAGCGCCTGGTTTTGCACATGCATAATCATATATACACAACATATTTCTACTGACTACAAAATCATTTTTGGTCACACGCACCCTAAACTGAATAATAATAATAAAATAAAATTTACAAAAAACACTAGAGGGTATCCCAACGGTCATCCAAGTGAATCCACACGTAATATTATTTAAAATTTATATATGTCTGGATTTTACCATACATACTTATTTTAATTATACTCAATAAACATGTTTCCTATCGCAAATAGGTGCAACTAGTCCCGTCAGATTATACTGATAAATTAATGCTGAAAAAGATCATCAGCCAAAACTCTGTGTAGACAGATTTTCACATTGAAGGCTCTTTCTAAACATCACCCACTACAATTTTTCAGGCTTGCATTTTTCTTTCTCGTAGGCAAGGCTATCTTTATGATGATAGATTACTCATTGCTAATTGTAATTTGTCTTCCATAATTTGAATTTGCTTATAATGTTTAACTATCGAATTTACACGGTTTGTTTCGAAACAGTTTGTGTTAATGCTTCTATTACCAAAGATATAGCAGAATCTCGAAGAATTTAAAAATTGTTTTTGCCTATGTTTCAATCTGATCAACAAAATCGTAAGCATTTAATTATCTTCAAATTATTTTAAGTTCTATGTTTAATATACTTTTGGATAGATAATAAGTGAATGGAAAAAGACTTTAAAATTTATATCCTTTGCTCCTTTGACTTTAAGGTGGTGGGTGATAGGTATTTTGGAGCTTATTAATGTTAACTTGAAGGGCTTCATCAGGGTATGTGTTGCTAGGAAAATGTATACACAGTTTGAGACGCCCTTGAAATTTCTTTATTTACTAAATTTAGTTGTTGCTATACTATTTATTGATTGGTAAACCTAAGATCTGCTTGGCCACAATCACTTTTACCCTATCATTTTTACAAAATGTAACTAACATCAAAGAGCAGTCGCAGAGATATTGGTAAACATGTAGACGAGCGGCCCGGCTGGAAAAATTATTTTGTGTAAATATTATCGTTCACCCGTGTCATTTCATGATGTAGTTAAAGCATTGACCTCTGTAAATGTCAGAACATTATAAAAATTAGGATTATATACTGGGGGGCTATGCCCCCGACCCCCCTAATTTAATGAAAATCAGGATCATCGTAGTATGGTCCACGCATCATGTTTAACCCCCCACAAGCCGTCCCCTATAAATGTACTCCAAAAACGTGAAAGATTTTTGGGTAATACTTCAGATTTGAGGCGCACGGTAGATGGCGTTGTTAGTTGGCTACAATTTTGGGCTACAGCATATCTCTTATGAAATTAGACGGTAGCGTCAGATGTGACAATCACTGCGTTATATTTTTTTGTTCTTTTTGGGATTTGTAACTTTTAGTCTATTATTTACCAAATATCTGCGCTCTGCTCGTTTACAGTTCTTTTCTAAGTTAAGTAAGGTTTCTTGATGTTTTTTATTTTGTTTTCGTATTTTTTGTTTACTGCGAAAGATAACAGCTTCTTACTGGCAACATCGTAGCTTATAAATAGGACCCGTTTTGCAAATGTTTTTCTTTCCTTATTGTGTTTTCGTGCTCTCCATGTGCTTCTTTGTTATTTGAATTCGGCTTTACTTTGTATGATCGCGAAAAACTTTCAGATTATTTAGAGGCGCATAAACTAATCAAGAAACCTATAAAAGTAAGAATTGTTTGTTATTAGAACATAAGAACATAAGAAAAGAAGGAGACTGCAAAAGACCATTCATGGCCTACACTTGGCAGCTCCCGTTCCAGTCAACACACAAAAGATTTCTTACCAGAGAAAAGTCATCAACATTGTCACCCTTTACAGGAGTTTGTCAGATCTAATCTACAATATATATAAAATGCATCCAGAGGATTATGTCCATTCATGCAACCGCAAATATAATCTCCCCGCTCCTTAGAAAAATATATACATATGTACATAAAAAAAAAAAAGTCAGTCCCATCTAGCAGCTTCATCCATATATTTATCTAATCTATTCTTAAAACTACCCAGAGAGGAGGCTTCTATCACATGTCTAGTGAGCCTATTCCATTCATCTACCACACGATTTGTAAACCAATTCCTCCCAATCTCCTTCCTAAACCTATACTTATCAAGTTTAAACCCATTGCTACGTGTCCTGTCATGTTCACTAAGTATAAGAACCTTACCCAGATCCCCTTTATTATATCCTTTTACCCATTTGAAGACTTCAATCAATTCCCCTCTGACTCTTCTCCTTTCCAATGTATGTAGATTTAGTTTTCTGACCCTTTCGCCATAAGGTAAGTTCCTTAGCCCACCAATCATCTTTGTCATCCTTCTCTGCACAGACTCAAGCAAATCAATATCCTTCCTATAATATGGTGACCAAAATTGTACTGCATAGTCTAGATGAGGCCTAACTAGCACCAGATACAGTTTTAGAATGACTTCTTCAGCACTCTTATTGCTTACACTCCTCCTAATGAATCCCAATATCCTATTAGCTTTATTCTTAGCATTTAGGCATTGCTTTCTAGGACGAAGGTCTGAACTTACCAAAATACCCAAGTCCCTCTCACAATCGGTCCTCCCTAAATTTCTCCCATTTAATTTATAACTATTCAGTGGATTATTTCTACCTATAATAAGTACACTACATTTGTCTATGTTAAACTTCATTTGCCATTTCTCAGATCCTTGCGGAACTCCACTGCTAACACACCCCCACTCAGATTTAACTCCATCTATACTAACTCTTTGCTGTCTGTCACCAAGCCATGACTGAATCCACCTAAATATACTGCCATCGATCCCGTGTGCTTTAACTTTGCTCAGAAGCCGTAAGTGTGGCACTCGATCAAAAGCCTTACTAAAGTCCAAGTATAAAATATCATAGTTTTCATCCTTATCTGCTGCTTCATACACCTTACTATAAAAAGACAGCAAATTAGTCAGGCAGGATTTACCCTTACTAAAGCCATGCTGTGATTCTTTTATCAACTTATGCTTATCCAAGTGATCCCTAATATTCCTTGCTATAATAGATTCCATCATTTTCCCTACCACTCATGTCAAACTTACTGGTCTGTAATTAGACATATTTGTTTTATCCCCTTTCTTAAATATAGGTATCACATTGGCTTTCTTCCATGCCACTGGCACAATGCCACTCTCCAATGATTTTCTAAAGATGCATGCTAGGGGCTCACTTAACACATCCTTACATTCTTTCAAAATTCTAGGAAAGACCTCATCAGGACCGGGTGCTTTACTACGTTTGATTTTATCTATCTCCTTTGTGATCAAGATATCCTTTAATTTCTCTTCATTACCCCGAAAGATCATTGACACCTCGGGTATATTTAGAGTATCCTCCTGTGTAAATACTGAGAGAAAAAAGTCATTTAGCATTCCAGCCATTGAGTCCCTATCACTCACTATTTCTCCATTGGAATCTATAAGTGGGCCTATTTTATCTCTAACCTTAGTTTTGTATAATTGATAAAAACTTTTAGGATCTTCCTTTGCCCTATTTGCCACTTTAATTTCATAATTTCTCCTTGCTACTCTAACTAACTTTTTAACATCTCTTGCTAGTTCATTATATCTCTGCCTTAAGTGATCCTCTCCATTTTTTATTTTCCTATAAATGCCCTTTTTAATGCCAATATAATGCTTAATTTTATCTGTCATCCATTTTGGGTCATTATTTTTAGTCCTAATCTCCTTATAAGGAATGTTAATCATCTGACCTGTAATTAATTGCTCAATTATTCTTTCATACTCCTCTTCAATTGTAATCTCTTCCTCCTGGTGATTATTGTCTCCACTAACTGATATCATTGAATCTATTCCTGAATTGATTTCATTGCCTGGTTTCTGTACAACTGCCTCCAGGTAATTCCTTAGCCCATTATAATTTTCTCTTCTAAAGTCAGGAATTTTAACATTGTTCATGCTACTATCAATACCATTCCATTTCATCTTGAATCTAATTTCACAATGGTCACTATTACCCAAATTTCCTCCAATCTCAGTATCCTTAATAACTTCTTCCCTATTTGTCAGAACTAAATCCAGTATATTATTACCTCTAGTGGGTTCGTTAATAATCTGCCTCAGAAAATTATCTTGGACAACATTCAAAAATTCCTCAGCCTCCTGATCACCCACAAGAGCTTCCCAGTCTATATTTCTGTAATTAAAATCGCCCATTATACACACATGCTTACTTCTACATGCCCGTTCAATCTCCTGCCACAGAAGATTTGAAGCTTCCTTACTAAGATTTGGTGGTCTGTATAATAATCCTATGACAAGCTTGTTTTTACCTTCCTTTACATTTAGCCATAATGACTCTGTGTTATCATCTAATTTAATTGTACTGTTTACACAACACTGGAGATTATCTTTAATATAAATAATAACCCCTCCTCCTCTCTTCCTATTCCTATCTGTATGGAACATGTTAAAGCCCTCAATCTCAACCTCAGGTTTAAAGTGATTTCCTGCCAAATCAAGCCATGACTCTGTTATCGCAATTATATCAAAATTCTCTTCACTCGCTAACGCTCTTAAGAGATCTATCTTATTCCTTATACTCCGACCATTTGTGTAGTATATTTTTAAGGTTTTTTTATTATTCCCATCTTCATTGCATCGTGCTTTTCTATTCCTAGTTATCTGCTCATTCACTTGTGCATTAGTCCCCCTATAACGCATCAGTATGCCCTCTCCCTTAGCTATTCCTCTATCTCTGCATCCCTTCCATTTCCTACACCTGCCCTCTATTCCTGTTATTCCCTTACCTCTAACAGCTTCTAGTTTCCCACCCGTAAGGACCTAATCACACTATCCAGCTCCCCCCATAGAACCTCAACACCTGCCCGACTAAGATGGAGCCCATCCATCGCATACAACCTCCTATTCCCGTAAAACCCTCCCCAGACATCTACAAACACCAATCCTAACTCCTCACACAGTCCTTTCACAAATTCATTCAAACCAATTGCACGCGACAACCATTCTACCCCCATATCCAATCTTGGAAGCACACCAGAAACAACACCTTTTACCCTGCTTTTACTCATCCTTTCAACTAACCTTTTATACTGCTCACGTAACTCACATGTACCCACCTTCCTTACATCATTCACTCCCACATGCGTAATCACAACTGCATCCCTCTCACACCCAGAAACCAGCCTATCATACCTCTCACAAACATCATTTACACCAGCACCCGGCAGACAAACTCTCATTCCCTTCCACTTGCTATCACTCAACTTCCTATCTAAATACCTAATCTGAGAGTCACCCATCACTAGCACCTCAGTCATTCTCCTATTCTGTCTTGGCCTAACATTACCCTCCCTCCTGCTCTCAGTCACACTACCACCCATCCTGCTTTCATCCACAATCACACCAGGCAAATCACTTTCACACTCTTCCTCTCTCAGGACATTGAATCTGTTAGTCAACCTAACAGGTTCTATGTCCCTCTCATTCACACACCTAACCTGTCCTAACTTATCTATCCTATCCATTTTCACCCACCATTCATCATCACTCACAACTTCCACACTGTTCCCAGTCCTAGCCCTATCTTCCACCCTCTTAGCACTAATCTCACCCTTCAATCGCACACTTGCATCTCTTCTCACCTCAAACACCAAATCATTCAACCTCTTACATTCCCCACTCAACATCCTAACCTCCCCTTCCAGAAAACACACACAGCATTCAGTTACATTCACTCTCCTTTCAACTCCACATGCATCACACACCACATACACACTACTTTCAAACGGCATGCTCTCACCATCTATACAAACAGCCATACTCTCAGAAATTTACTAAGGAAAAAGTTAACACTCACCAAAAAAAAAAATTCTTGCTCAGGATTGCTGTCAGTTATCTTCCCCAAAAGTATTAATCACTAATGTATTTATTACACAGTGATTGATGTATTAAATAAATACAAGAAAAACTATACACCCAAATCAGTATTATATCCCAATCTTACAATGAGAATCAAGAGCTTCCTGCAAGACAACCTTCCAGAACAAAGCCAGACAGCCAATGATGATCACTTAGTTCAAGGATTGAGTGTAGGGGAATCATTGGGAAACGGTGATCATCAGATGGTTCAGATAGAGCAAGTTGTAAGTTTATGGAGTGTTTCGAGGATAACTTTTTGACCCAATTTGTTAATAAGCCAACAAGGGGTGCCAATATATTAGATCTAATTCTTTCAAATGATGATCACTTAGTTCAAGGATTGAGTGTAGGGGAATCATTGGGAAACAGTTGTAGCGGGCCGAAAATAGATCTCTAATCCCAATCAATAATCGATCCAACCCGCTTCCTACACTGTCCGGACGTGAGAAATCGAGGGAGAATAAAACGGATTGTATATACAGTCCCTTTACTTACAAAAAAAATACAATGATAGTTACAGTTTATATTTACAACAATTTTATATTTACTAGGGAAGTGTGCACACTTCAAAATGAGGCTAAATTCCCCAATCAAAATACAACAATTTACTTATATTCTACACAAAACAAAAAAACACAACCACAACCGAACGAAAAGGGGGCACGCGCTATCACTTGCTGGAGGTGGGTGGTAGTTGGCTAACTTAGAAGGAGGCAGGATTGTCAACGAAGGCGGTTGAGGTGGTTGGCGAGGCACGAAAGCCCTCCTCTCAGGGCTGGGTGGAGCACTCGTCTATAGAACCCCTCTTGCTACCAGTCCACACTTCCACTCTCTCTTTCCAGAATATGACGCTTTGATAAAAGTTAATTTAAACAAAGAACTATCTTATTATAGTGATATTTCAAAATTAGCTACTATCTTTCCAGAATAACGCCACTTTTGGGGGTCCTTACAGATTTAAATCTTATTTCAGAGCATTAACTTATAAAGTTGATTACCAAAAATTTCCAGTTTGGGATGCTTTAATACAATCTAAGGTAATTTATCAGATATCTTCTTTTGATAAAAGATTAATTTAAGCAAAGTACAATCTGAGAAAGAGAAAACAATTAATACATGAAATCAAATACATATATATACAAAGAGAAAATATAAAAAAAACTCATTCCCACTCACACACACATTCTTACAGAGGTAGGGAGAGGGTACTGAGAAAAGGGGTGGGAGAATGGCCCTTTTACACACACTCACATTCGCTCCACCACACCCCTCCTTCCTTAAGCCATTCGACTAGCCACTCACAAAACCCTTTCAATCACTCTTCATGGTACCACTTGTGCTCAATCGCACCCTTCTGCACCCATTCACACTCTTCTACTGGTCCCTGGCTACGCGTAGCAATTAGTCGGGGTTGTTCGTCAGTCGTCCTGTCAGTCTCATCGTCACTATTTATCATCTCATCAACTATACTCTTAGCCCTCATTACCAGTTCTCCCATCTCATGACAGAATTCTTTCATACTCTTCCGTTCAGAACCCTCACTCTTCATACCCCCATTCATCAGCTCCTCACTCACAGCTCTCATCCAACTCAAAGTACATTCTTGTGAAACAGACAGGTCACTCACATCCCCTGTATTCTCAACAGGCATACCAGAAACCCCTTCGACTGGTTCCCACCAGAAACCTGAAAAATCAGCCACTTCATCATTCACTACATCAAACTCACCCCTACTATTACCATTCATAAAACCCGAAAAATCAGCCACACTAGGTTCATTCTGCCCAAACACACTATCATTCATACTGTTCCCAAAACCAGAAAAATCAGGCACAGGCAGCTCACTCACTCGTCTACTTATACCAGCCAAATCACTCACCTGTTTACGCAAAAACTCAATCTCCCTTTCAAGATCCCCCATACCAGAAACACTCTGCTCAGACTTACTTTCATTCGTACTTGCATTCTTCCTTTCACCCTTCTTTGTACGCTTTCTACTCCTCGAGACTAAGACTAGCTCTTTCCCAGACAGATCCATACTATCACATTCAATCTCATCATGCACTTTACCTCTCTCTCTACACAGTCCATACACTGGATGGCTCACCAGGTAGTCAGGAGGTTCTCTCCATCTCCTTAACTGACTCTGATGAGCCTGCACTCTCTCAGTCATGCCATCATTCAAACTCTCCAAAACATACGTTACCCCATTTTCCCAAACTCTCACAACTCTATAAGGTCCATCAAACTTCTCACTCATCTTTGATACATTCAACACGCCCTTCACTTCTTTCACCTTCAATACTTTTGTACCTAATTCAAATGAACGGAACCTTTCATGCGCCTCACGCCATACACTCTGCTCACTTTCACTCAAACGAAACCTATCTTTCACTCGCCTTTCAAAATTCATCACAAACTGACATGGGGACATTCCAGTTGCACTATGCACAGTTGAATTATATGCCTACAACACTCTCCCCAGACACATCCCAGTCATTCACTGTCGTACTCATCATTCTCAACATCTCACACAAGGTTCTTATAGTCCGTTCAGCCAATCCATTTGAAGACGGTACATACAGAGTTGTTCTCACATGCTCCACACCATTCTCTCTCAACATTTGCTCAAACACTTCCCCTACAAATTCAGGACCATTATCACTCAGACATCTTCTAGGCTTCCATACACACATAGGAAAAAACAACTGCTCAACCACACGCGCAACAGTCACACTCCTTTTATCTCTCACAGGTGCTGCATACCAAACTTACTTTTATGGTCAACCATCACAACCATACCAACATTCCCAGCTCTCGTACGCGGCAAAGACACACAATCAATCACTACCAATTCAAACGGTTCTTTCGCATCAACTTTCAACATCGGTGGTTTCACTTGCACACCTTGCACCTTTCGCTTCTGACACCTTTCACACGTAGTTGCAACATCATTCACAACAGTTCTCAGAAACGGGTGGAACACACGCTCCTTCATACACTCCCACAGCTTAAACTTACCCATATGCCCATAATTATCATGCACAACCTTCACCAGACCAATCATACCAACTAAGGACATCACAGGTACATACATATCATCACCACCCTTCACATGCCTCACAAAATATACAACATCCATACAAACAACAAAATCCTTAGCATACCTTTTAAAATCACTTAAACACTCTGGCCATTCATTCAAATCAACACGCATCATTACACACCTCTTCAACTCACTAACAAAAGGACACATCTCTTGCATCTCTAGAATATCATCATCACTTAAAATCTCATTCTCATCATCCATGACCAAATCAATCATACCGCAAAACTTGACAACATTCTTTGCACACTCATTCAACCTCATCACCTCACATTCACCTTTCATAAGACGATCCTTATCAGCATCCAAAGACAAATCATTCAATCTCATAAAGTCTACACCAAGCAAGAAACAACAAGGCATTTGCTCACCTTTCAGAATCACAAAGTCATGCTTCACATTCACACCATTACCCAAACTCACTTTCAGACTAACCTGTTCCCATGCCACTATCATGCCATTCCCTAATCCACTTATCCGTAACTTCACAGGTTTATGCTCGCAACATCTAAACTCTTCATACTTACTCACAATATTCTCATTCACTAAAGACACTTGCGCTCCAGTATCAATCAAACCACAGAACAACCTTTCACCAACTTTCACTCTCGCTTCCATCATATCAGGTCCACCATGTTCGCAATACACCGAAGGAACAAGCACACCAACATCAGCACTGATATCCACACTGTCATTAACTCCCATATCATCACTCAACACACACTCATCTTCATCCAGACAATCATTCTTCTCTCTTATATATGAACACTTTTCAATTACCCAATTGTAGTGCACACCGCTCAAACATTGCAGATGTACCACATTAGGATTCAAACCCTTCATCTTCTCATCCTTGTACACAATCGGCCTCTCACCACCAAAGTGCACATAAACAATCACTCCATACAAACGACTCACTACAATCAACACTTCCTGAAATGGCGGGACCCCTTGCATACACATCGCTCACAATTCTTTCATGAAGTTCCGCACCTTTGCCATACCAATGCTTTCAGGCTTCCTACACACTTCATTCATTACCTCCTTCCTTAAATCATCTACACTATCGGGCACTCTCACATCTACTCCATCACTCTTCAAATCTTGCAAACCATTCCATACACTCTCAAACAAGGAATCACCACCACCCTTACTCTCTTTTCCATTCATAATTCCTTTTGGCAAATACTCAGGATCACTCACTCCACACACATTTTCATCATTCGTACCAGGATACCTTGACATCAAATCAGCCACTCCATTCCGTTCACCAGGCACATACTGAATCACATAGTCAAAGTCACTCAAATCTTCCAAAGTCCTTGCAATCCTACTATCAGCCCACTTCATACGCTGCAGATACACAAGAGGTTGATGATCGGTTTTTATCACAAACCTCACACCATACAAAAATGGACGCAACACTTTCAAACAATATCTTATCGCAGCCAGCTCTCGTTCCACAGTCGAATACTTTCGTTCTGCAACATTCATAGCCTTGGACACATACCCAATTATTCGCCTGACATTCTCTCCATTCAAACGCTGCTCTTGCATCAGAAAACCTCCCATACAATACCCACTCGCATCTGTATACAATTCAAGCATTTTAGCATTTACACTATAATCTGGGTAAGCCAATTCAACATCTTCAGCCGCTGCCTCTTTCAGTCTCTCATACGCCTCATTCATCTTATCATTCCACTTGACAACCGTACTACCTTTCTTGCCCATCCACTCAGTCAGAGGCTTACTCACACCAGAACAATCACGTATAAACTTTCGCTGGAACTCAATCAAACCCCAAAATGACTTCAGTTGCTTCACAGTCACCGGTTTAGGAAACATTCGCACCTTCTCAACATACTTCGATGATTTTCGCAATCCATTCTCACTCACCATATGCCCAAGGAATTCCACTTCTTTCGCAAACCATTCACACTTCGCTACTTTCACCTTCACACCAACACTCTCCAACGTTCTCAACACATCATTCACCAATCTCATATGCTCCTCAAAAGTCTCAGTCATAATCAAAATATCATCTATAAACGCAATCACATTCTTACTCGCAAACTTACTCAACACAACATTCATTGCCCGCTGGAAGGCTCCGGGAGCATTAGCCAACCCAAAGCTGAGGTTCCGGAACTGGTAATGCCTCTTTGAGGAAGAGAAGGCAGTTACTGGCCGGCTCTCCTCAGCAATGGGCATCTGGTAATACCCCCGTACCAGATCCAGCTTCGTAAACCACTCCATCCCATGCATACTATACACACACTCAGATACCACACACATCGGAAACCTTTCTTTCACAGTCCTTTCATTCACCTCTCGATAATCCACACACAGACGCAATCTTCCATCCGGCTTACGTACAGGTACAATTGGACTATTCCATGCACTCTCGCTCTCTTCAATCACCCCCAATTGCTCCAATTCCAAGCACTGCTCCTCAATCTCATCAGCAACCGGACGTGGGAAATGCCTTGGCCGCTGATAGATTGGGGAATCCTCCTTCAGGACAATCTTGAATTCCGGGAGCTTTGCGACCCCGAAATCCAGATCACCCTTACTGAGGGCTCCCTTTCGTTCAAATATCATTCGATACACATCCTCCCTTTCATACTCAGTTAAACATCCATCCAATTACACCATGCTCTTCACCTCATTATACATCCATTCGCAACATTCACCCTGATATCCGTACTATCATCCATACCTACCTCATTGACAGTGGAGAGGTGGCCCAGTACATCTCCGACTTGGATTCCCCTCACCTGCCCTTTCACACTGGGGTCCGCCTGCACACATACAAAAGGATCATTCATTCTCATCAAGCCATCAAACACACAAGCAACACGCCTTACCTTATAACATGCATCCTTTCCATCCAATATCACAGTGTTCTCACTCACATTCAAACTAACATCCTAACTCCAACTCACTCTAACAGACACCCTTTCACCCTTCACAAGCCTTACATTCTCCATAGCAGTCACCTCAATACCAGTAAACACACTCCTCAAAACGCTACCATCTTTCCCTACATACAACTTATACACCCCATTTTTACCAATCTTTCTCTCAATCTGATCACTCGCAGGATGCACAACCATACGATTCATTTTCATAAAATCATACCCCAAAATCACACCATACTCACTACTTACCTTATCAATCACAGAAAATTCACATTCATTCATCATCATACCATGCATTCGAACAGCTGACCTTATCATTCCAATCACAGGCACTCTCCTATTACCAATACCTACTAAACTACCCTTGCACTCAGACAGGAGGGCTTTCTCGCTAACCTTGTCATACACATCTTTATACACCAAGCTCGCCTTGCATCCAGAATCTATTAAAGCCAAACACTCAATTCCATTCAATTCCACCTTAACACTCAGACACTCATACTTCCTACCAGACAGCACTTTCACACTAGACAGACTTACCAACACATTACTCACACTCATGCACCCAGAGGATACTTCAGCAGGTACCCTCTTACCATTCAGTTTCCCGCTTCAGACTTTCCATTCACACCTTGCGCTCTCAGTCTAATCCAACACTTTTCACTCGAATGTCCTTCCATCGCACAATAGCTACATACATTCCTCTGGTCACGACACATCCTTGCATAATGACCAGCCTTTCCACAATTACCACATGCATATTTCATACTTTCCCCACCAGTTGCTCCACCATTCAACCTCGGACAATCTTTCTTCAAATGGCCTATTTCTTTACACTCGAAGCACTCTTTCACACTTTCCTGGCAATCCTTTATCATATGCCCTTTCTTACCACACCCAAAACATGCACCAGATGTCCACCTACATTCTGCCAACATATGACCTTTCCTTCCACACCGATGACATTCCACAATCTTTCTCCCACCATTCGGTCTCTCGTTTGCTGGGACATACCTCGGCTTCTCTCTCATATATCCGTTCTTACGCTTGAAATTCATCTGCCCCCTTCCATTCGACCACCCTCCATTTGCCCATCCATTCTGCCGGCCCAGGAAGTTTGACATCACTCCAGCTGGTGCAGCCTTCAGGGCATCCCTGTAGCTGACAAACTGCTGGGGTGGATGAAAGCTCCTGGGCTTCTTACCCCCAACATTCACACTGTACCATACATCCTCTTCTAGATCGCTTTCATCATCAAATCGTCCATCTTCTAACAGTTCCAACACATCCTCCCACATCAACCGTTCACCTGTCAGTCTCACTCTCTCCTTTCTCTTTCCACTCAGCCATTCACTCACCTTTCGCGGGATCGTGTCCAAAAACTTCCTCATCAGTGGTTTACATTCATTTACATCATCATCACCATACCTCGTTCTTGCCATACTCTCAAGCCTATGTGCATACATATTCACACTTTCACTCTTCCCCATTCGAGCCTTCTCAAATTCATTCACCCTCTTATACTTCACACTCTCTTTCATTCGTTTCACCTGCCCAATCAATCTCTTCTTCACTACATCGTACTTTGGCTCTCCCACACTCGTTATCACTCGCAAGAACTCCAACACTTTCCCATCCAAACAATCTCCCAGAACACTCACCCAGTGACCCTTGTTCTGCGGGTACTTGAGCTTGCAGTACCGCTCAAAATCCCCGAAGAACTCATCCATACTCTTTCCCCCATGCAATCTAAACTTATCAATCCTTGGCACTTCCCTAATCAAAATTCCTTTTCCCACATTCACTTCACTCTCCGAAGAGCTACTCTCGGTCTCACTCATTCCAATCATACCGTCACTCTCTCCCTCATCTGAGTATAGCGAATCCACACTCTTCCCTCTCGCCTTCCTATCCTTAACCTTAGAACCATGCTTACTTCCTCTCTTACTTTCCACTCTCTTCCATTCACCCCCTTTCCTACCACTCACAGTATCTTCTTTAGACTCACTCATACTGCCATCCATTCCATTTAGCGGAGTCCCTTCAGTAGGAGCAGGGGTCAGGGTTGTAGGTCCTGGGACTGATCCAGCCCCTGTCATCATGTTATACAGGTCCTGCATCCGTCGGTCCGTCTGATCCTGTCGGTCTCCCATTTCCTTCTTCATCTTATCAGTCTTTTCATTCATCCCTTTTATTTTATTCTCCATTCCCTCCATCATTCCCCGCAACATTTCACACTCCTCTTCTTTCTTTCTCAACTCCAGTCTCAATCGCACTACTTCTTCATTCAATGTTTCCGCTACAGCCATTGTTCCCAGGTTAGTAAAAAGATAGGAGAAGGGAAAAATCAATCAAACTACTTGTCACACTAATTGGGTATGGACTGCAATCCAATCCAGTCACGCTCCCAGTTTCGAAGTCTCACGTCCCTATTCGGGCGCCAAATGTAGCGGGCCGAAAATAGATCTCTAATCCCAATCGATAATCGATCCAACCCGCTTCCTACACTGTCCGGACGTGAGAAATCGAGGGAGAATAAAACGGATTGTATATACAGTCCCTTTACTTACAAAAAAAATACAATGATAGTTACAGTTTATATTTACAACAATTTTATATTTACTAGGGAAGTGTGCACACTTCAAAATGAGGCTAAATTCCCCAATCAAAATACGATACCAAACGAGAATTTATAACCGGCGGATACAACAATTTACTTATATTCTACACAAAACAAAAAAACACAACCACAACCGAATGAAAAGGGGGCACGCGCTATCACTTGCTGGAGGTGGGTGGTAGTTGGCTAACTTAGAAGGAGGCAGGATTGTCAACGAAGGCGGTTGAGGTGGTTGGCGAGGCACGAAAGCCCTCCTCTCAGGGCTGGGTGGAGCACTCGTCTATAGAACCCCTCTTGCTACCAGTCCACACTTCCACTCTCTCTTTCCAGAATATGACGCTTTGATAAAAGTTAATTTAAACAAAGAACTATCTTATTATAGTGATATTTCAAAATTAGCTACTATCTTTCCAGAATAACGCCACTTTTGGGGGTCCTTACAGATTTAAATCTTATTTCAGAGCATTAACTTATAAAGTTGATTACCAAAAATTTCCAGTTTGGGATGCTTTAATACAATCTAAGGTAATTTATCAGATATCTTCTTTTGATAAAAGATTAATTTAAGCAAAGTACAATCTGAGAAAGAGAAAACAATTAATACATGAAATCAAATACATATATATACAAAGAGAAAATATAAAAAAAACTCATTCCCACTCACACACACATTCTTACAGAGGGAGGGAGAGGGTACTGAGAAAAGGGGTGGGAGAATGGCCCTTTTACACACACTCACATTCGCTCCACCACACAGTGATCATCAGATGGTTCAGTTTAATTTGCAAATAGTTAAGGGTAGAACAACGACAAACTATACAGAAATTCCAAATATTTATAGGGGAGATTACGATAAATTACGCGGCATGCTAAATCAGATTAGGTGGGATATAGAATTCCCTGGAAAGAATACTTATGAGATGTCGGATATTTTTAAGACTATATTAAACATGGTTCAAGAACAGTGTATCCCGATGAAGTCTATTAGGAAGAAATGTAGGAAACCATTATGGTGGAATCAAGAAATAGCTAATAAAGTTTCAGAGAAAAAAAGGGCATACCAGAGATTACAAAGTGAGAGTAGTTTAGATAATTTAAACCATTATAGGTCAACCAGAAATGAACTAAATAAGATTATTAAGAAGACCAAAAGGCCCGCAGAAATTAATTTAGCTAAAAATAATAATAAAGATCCTAAAAAGTTCTTTAGCTATTATAGAATCAATAATAAATCTAACAGTGCTAAAATAGGGCCTATTAAATATGAAGGGGTTTTGAAAGAATCTGATGAGGAAATAGTAGAGGTCCTTAATGATCATTTTGCTTCAGTATTCACAGAAGAGAAACCAGTTAGATTAATTGATGATAATTCTAGGTCAAGGGAAGTAGTGATAAATTCTATTAATATAGACGAGAAGAAATTAAAGGGCTTATAATGCAGTTAAATACTAGTAAGGCATCTGGCCCTGACAACATTCATTCTAGGATACTCAAAGAAGGTGTAGAAAGTATTGCAGTAGCTCTTGAGAAGATATTTATTAGATTACTAGAGTCTGGAGAAATACCAAATGATTGGAAATTGGCAAATGTAGTGCCAATTTTTAAAAAGGGAAGCAAAGAGGATCCAAATAACTTTAGACCGGTAAGCTTAACTTCTATAGTCTGTAAAATTATTGAGAAGATAGTTAAGAAGGGAATTTCTGATCATCTAGAGAGTAGCAGGTTAATTAATGATGCTCAGCATGGTTTTAGAAAAGGTAGATCGTGTTTAACTAATTTACTGGATTTTATGGATTATGTAACTAAAGAATTAGATAGGGGTGAGAAAGTTGATGTGATCTACTTAGATTTTAGCAAAGCTTTTGATAAGGTTCCACATAGAAGACTAGTTCATAAATTAAAGCTGCATGGGATATGTTGGAAGGTTTTAAATTGGATAACTGAATGGCTGAAAAATAGGAAACAGAGAGTTGTACTGAATGGAGTGAGGTCAGAGTGGAGGAATGTTATTAGTGGCGTACCTCAGGGATCAGTTTTAGGCCCTTTATTATTTATAATCTATGTAGATGATCTTGGGCAAGGTGTAAATAGCAAAGTGTCAATTTTTGCTGACGATACTAAATTTGCAGCTGTAGTCAAAGAGGTTGAGGGTAGCTTTAAAGTGCAGGGTGACTTAAATAAGTTGTTAGCTTGGGCTCAGAAGTGGCAGATGACTTTTAACCTTAATAAATGCAAAGTTATTAACATGGGGAGAGATAATAGGGAATTTAGCTATGAGATGGATGGGTATTGGCTTAATTCAGTTGAAGATGAGAAGGACATAGGAGTAGTAGTAGATAGGTCACTGAAATTTTCAAAGCAGTGTATTGAGGCAAAAAATAGAGCAAATAGGGTGCTAGGTTACATTAAAAGAAATGTTAGCTACAAGAGTAAGAAGGTCATCCTTAAACTATACAACTCTTATGTCAGGCCACATTTAGAGTACTGTATACAGGCATGGTCACCACATTTTAGACATGATATAAACTTATTAGAGTCATTTGAAAGAAGGTGTGTGAGGGGAGATATGATTGAGCTTTTTAAAATCTTTTCTGGGATGGATAACTTGGATTTCAGCAAGTTATTTGAGTTAGAAGGTAGTAATAGAACTAGAGGCCACCACTTAAGATTAAAAAACAGAAGTGCAGACTGGATGTTAGAAAATATTTTTTCACTAACAGAGTGGTGGATTATTGGAATAGTTTGCCATCTGAGACTGTAGACAGCCCAAACCTGAATGTTTTCAAGTGCAGATTGGATGATTATATGGGGATGGAGGGTTAATTTCTTACTTTTTGGTATGTGGATATGTTTCTTGACTCATTCCTGTGGATGCAGTTTCTTTTTATTGTATATTTTGGGGGACTTTGATTTTGTTTTTGACAGACTCCTATGAAGGCTTTAAATTATATATTGTAGATGCATGGTTGGACATTCCTATGGATTGTTAAATTGTATATTGTAGATGCATGATCTGACAAAATCCTATGGATGCATTATATGGGTGGGATTTGATGGATATGGATGACCTTTGATAGGCCCTTGTGGCTTTTGTCATCCGTGAAATTATGTTAATGTTATGTTATAGTCAAGAGGCACAGGAGTCAACGCTCATAAAAGGTGCCTCTTCTCTGTTTTACAGTCTCATTATACCTGTCATATGAACTTTTGAAGGAATTTACACTCTGGTTGTCCCTTGATGCTAGCTGCAGGAAGTTACCATCTTTAACTGTGTCAATTCTGTTGAGTATCTTGTAGGTCTGAATCATGTCACCACATACTTTCTTCTCCTCCAAGGTGGTGAGGCCAAGATGGACCAGCCTCTCCTCCTAGGACAGTTCAAATATCTGTGGGACTGATTTAATGGCTTTCCGTTGTGCTTATTCAAGCTTATTAATGTCTTGATGAGTGCAGGGTGACCATGCTTTGACACAGTATTCCAGTCTGGGTCTAATCAGGGACTTATACAGGCGGAGAAACATTTCTGCATCCAAAAAGGTGTATTTTTCTCAAAGGTCCCACCATGGAGTTTGCACTGACTGCTGCTTTTGCCACTTATACCCTTGACTTCAGATTTAAGGTCACATACCTAGATCCTTTTCTTTCTCAGTGGTAGTGAGTGGTGTGTCACCCATCTGGTACTGGTACTCTGGATGACCTTACACTTCTCGTTGAAATTTAATAGCTATTTCCCGCTCCACCCCTGAAGTCTGGTAATATCCTCCTGAAGAATCTTATCTCTTGGGTTTCTTATTCTCTTGAGCAGTTTGGCATCATCTGCAAAGACCTTACTGCTTCACTACACCAAATTCATGAGTTTGTTTATATATATTCAAGGAAGAGATTTGCCCCACACACACTCCCTCGGGGTACTCATCTCCATACCCTTAGCCATTCTGAGTGTGAACCCTTGATGACAACACGTTGGACTCTCCTACTTAGGAAGTTTTCAATCCAGTCTAGAATATCTCCAGAGATTCCCACTGCTTTTAACTTGTTGAGTAAACAAAGGTGAGGGACAGTGTCTAACACCTTTCTACAGTCTAAATAGACTACATCCACTCCAACCTTGTCATCCAGTACATCTTCTTTCTAGTTCTTCAAAGAACTCCAGCAACTGTGTTAGACATGATCTACCTGCTCTAAAACCATGTTGGTCCTTGGTAATGAGATTATTTTCCAAATTGTTGACTATTTTCTGTTTTAATAGTTTTCCATGACCTTGCATGGGAGGTAATTTAGAAGGTTCAACTATCTCCCTTCTGGAAAATTGAGGTGACATTTGCCTTTTTCCAGTCCTCAGGCATTGTTTTATCAACAATGGTCATCTTGAACAGCCAGTGTGGACGCACATTCCTTCAACACCTTTGGGTGGATCCTATCTAGTCCAGGTGCAGTCTTCACGAAGTCGCTCTAGTAGTTTTCTTACATCGTCCACTATGAATTCGCAATGACTTACCTCTTCGCCCTCAAACTGATTCTGAGCCCTTGGAATTGGAATTTCTGTTTCCTTTACAAAAACCTTCTGAAACTCCTTATTCAGCAACTCGCATGCCTCTTGGGTAGAGTTTATATTCCCATCCAGTTGCTTAAGCCTAGACACTGATTCCTTTACTTTTGTTTTGCTTCAAGCGTAGGCAAAGAAGGCATAGGGTACACAGCTTCTCTCACGGCTTTGGTTGACTAATTCCGTACTCTGCAGTAAGTTCTGTACCTTGCTCAGGTTCTCCTGATGATAGTTAATCCAGGTTGCTTCTTTCTGTTTTATTTTACTCATTACTCTCCCTAGTTATCCATTTGGGTCTGTTGATTGTTACGGCTTGTGTATCTGATTTCACTGGAATGCATACATTAATTACTCGATTATACTCTTCTGTGAGTCCTCTCCAGATCTCATCAACTTGTCCAAACTCTAGTGATCTAGTATATATCTTCTCAAGAGCTACCGCGATACTTTCTTCACCTTTTGAGTAACCTAGAATGAATGTTGTCTAGGCTAGATGACTTACTAGTATTTAACTCCAATATAAGCTCTTTAATTATTTCCCTGTTCACATTAATGGTATTCAACACTACTTCCCTTGACCTAGAATTATCATCAATTAATCTCTTGATTCTCTTCTCTAAATACTGAAGAAAAATGATTATTAAGAACCTCTACTATTTCCTTATCAGATTCTTTCAAAACCCCTTCATATCTAATAGGTCCTATTTTATCACTGTTAGATTTGTTATTAATTCTATAATAGCTAAAGAATTTTCTTAGATCTTTATTATTATTTTGAGCTAAATTAATTTCTGCCGCCCTTTTGCTCTTCTTAATAATCTTATTTAGTTCATTTCTGGTTGACCTATAATGATTAAATCATCAAAAGTACTTTCTCTCTGTAATCTCTGGTATGCCCATTTTTTCTTAGAAATTTTCCTAGCTATCTTCTGATTCCACCACAATGGCTTTGTACATTTCTTCCTAATATCCTTCATTGGAATACACTGCTCCTGGACTATGATTAATATAGTCTTAAAAGTGTCCCACATCTCATAAGTATTCTTTCCCCTGTATTCTATACCCCACCTAATCTGATTTAGCAAGTTTCATAATTTATCATCATCTCTGCTATAAAATTTTGGAGTTTTTGTGGAGGTTGTTGATGTTTTACCTTTCACTATTATCAAGTTAAAACGAACCACCTGATAATCACTATTTCCCAATGCTTCCCCGACAGTCAATTCCTGAACCAAGTAATCATCATTTGAAAAAAAACAGATCTAATATATTGGCACCCCCTTTTTAGTTTATTAACGAAGCCATAAATGCCGACTAGAAAGCCTAAAAACATTAGTACTGTTTTTACATACTTAATATTTATTTATAGATTATTCGTATATGTATTTGGTTACTGGAAGCCATTATTGAGCTGTGCTGTGTGTTGTCATTGTTGGGGGAGCCCCCTTCCCCTTCGTTCTGCTCATGCCTAAGGAACTAGTGTAACAAAACCTTATCTAAAATACCTAGTAGCATCAACAATTTGAAAGCATAGCACTAGGTTTGAAATCCAAAGACAAAACAAACTTATTATTTAGTGCTGGGGATATTATAATCAAACAGCACCTGTCGCAATGCTTCGCTTTCAAAATGAGGCTATAATTTCAACAAAAGGCTATTAAATTTACCAAAGAATTATTAGAAGTCTTATTAAAGATTAAAAACTTACATATGCAAAAAACCATGACCCCATTAAGAACTTTAGACTCGCAGGTTTTGGCGCAGAAAAACCCGATCAAGGTCTAGTATCTTAAAAATATGTACTTTCCAGGTCAAAAAGACCATTACTACTTTTATAACACTAAAAATACTGCTTGGTTTTCTGAAATTTGACCCCAGATTTATAAAGGTTACTTAGTTTCTCTATATTTATACTTTTAGCCATGTTTTTCTAGCATTTTTGTTAGTTTTTAGCATTTTTATGGATTTACTTACAATTTTAAAATAAATAATTAGATACTTTGGGGAACTAGTTTTTGTCATCCATATTGCCATTATACAAATTTTGAGTCAGTCTCTATCTAGGCCTCCTTACGTTAACTGTGCAATTCTTTCATGTTTTCAGCTTATTTACCAACTGCAAAAAGTATTATATAATTTTTATGTGACCACAAATTAATTAAATTGTCAATTCCCTGTGATCATTGTGATAAGCCCCTCAATATACAATGCAATTTTTATCTGCCCAAATAATGTAAGTGAAATTAATTTTTTTATTTCATTTATTTGGGTGTTTGGCTAATTCTTGTTATCTTTAAATACAAACTAAAATTGTGGTATCAGATTTGAATTTGGACGTAAGCAATATATTCATGCATGGAAAAAACAAATGTGCTGGGGAGTGAAGTTTCAGATTTACCTTAATATAGCTTTGTATGGTTATCATAGTGTCCTAGGAGTAATATTACGATGGTAGAGAGGGCCTGGCACACTTTATAACATCACAAACCCTGGCTCCCAGCGATTTTTCCTTTTGGCACATGTTCATTGATGATCTCCCTCAACTTATTTATAAATTTTTTCCACTTATGCTCTGTAGATAGTTCTGCTGATAAATATTGGTCCCAGTCAACATCAAGGCTCCTCTTCATACTTGATAATCAGCCCTCTCAAACACATAGTATATATCCCTATCCTATGCTTTCATGTCCTTAATATCATACATGACTGTATGTAGACATGGTACTTTTCCTTAGTGGATTGCTTAATTTTATTTCCTCCACAATTGAGTCATCATTACTGAATAGTACGTCCAAAGTATAACCCCCATTTTCTCCTCTCATTTCTGTAATCTTATTATGTTGTGTAAAATAAGTCTCATCTTTTCGATGAGCCTGGTAGATAATTCTTGTGATCCCTCATCTGTAGTGTAGTTATTTTAATTTAAAATATGATATGGACATTTCATATTAATAAGTTTTAAATAAAATATGATTAATTTAAATTGCATTCGGTGCCAGGCTTATATGTTTGAAGTTAAGCAAAACGGTATAAAAACTAGAGGCCTAAAGACATCTGGCAATTGAGTTCACATCTAATGATAGACTTTTGAATTAGGAATACTACAAGTCTATTTAGAAAAAGCAGGGGTGTGTGGGTGCAACCCCCCACAATTAAATTTCAAAATTACCTTAAAAATTCTATATAATATGAATCTCCTTCATGAGCTTTGGCATAGTTGTGGTGTTACATCCTCGTAGCCATCACTTAATGAGTCCCTAAAGATTTTTAATGGGTTTTAAGTCTGGACTATTACCAGGCCAGTCCTTTATGTACTCCACTCCCACAAACTCAAACCAATCATTGATTAATTTTGCTGTGTGTTCAGGGGCACCATCCAGCATGAACCACTAACCTCCTCTTGCCATAATACCCAAAGGCACCCTATACCATGACACTATCATGGTACTTGACCGTCTCCTGTGTATATATACTTGGGGTGGCAGGCTCTTTACCTGGCCGTAACCTCACCTTGCCTCCTTGGTTTCCAGTAAAGTTAAACGTAGCCTCTTCACTCCTCAATACCTTCTTATCTGTCCCGCTTCAGATATTTCTTACAAAATTGTACATGTTTCTTATTCTGTCTCTCATTTAAAATGGGTTTACGTCTTGAAATGGCGTTGGATAGTCCTAACACACACCTGTTGCATGTTCTTTTCTTTTAATTCCTTTGCTGTGATTCTAGGTTAAGCTGCCACTTCTTGCTGAAGCACCTTAAGAGTCCTCTTAGAAGTCTTCTTAGCCAGCCCAGTCCTCTTGACTTGGAGTGGTAGGTCATACCTCCCGCAGTCTTATATTTTTTCATCCATGTCTGTACACTGCGCAGTGCTATGTCAGTTTGGATTGAGATATCTATATTGCACTTTCCTACCACATAATGATGATATTGCTGCAGTTTGCTCCTTTGTCAACTCTGGACCTTGTGGCATTATCCCACAATGCGCATAAACACTGCAAGTAACAGCAAGAAAATATGTGGATTGTGTGAAATACTTGATCCATAAAACAGGGAGGCAACTGAAACCTTTTTCTTTTGTGTTGGACTTAAGCTCCACCCACTGTACTTCATGCTCTCACGCCAATACCATGTCATTTTCTTTAGGTGGTTACAGGGGGCCTTTGATAATTTGTCATAGGTATCGGCGCACAATTTGGGTGCCAATACCTATGGTGCAGACTGTATATGAATTATAAAAAAAAATCAATGGTGGGCATTTTCTCATATTTAACCCACGATTTTGTTAGCAATTTTTGCTACACTTTTATTTTCTTAGCATTAGCATTTTTCAGCTTGCTCACTTGCCAATCAGTGATATGCATCATTCATCGGTATTGAACAATCATAAGCATTTATTTTTTCCATTTTTCTTTTGTGCTTCTAAAGACGGGTATAAACTAGTTTTTTTTTGTTTTTTTTTCTGGTCTATTATTGATGACTCCTAAGTAAACTCCATTTTTACCTATTTTCAAATGTTTGGGTACACATGTGACAGATGCTTCTTTTGTGCTTCTAAAGACGGGTATAAACTAGTTTGTTTTGTTTTTTCCTGTTTTTTTTCTCGTGTATTATTGATGACTCCTAAGTAAACTCCATTTTTACCTATTTTCAAATGTTTGGGTACACATGTGACAGATGCTTCTTTTTAGTTTGTTCATTTTTGTATGTTTATTAGTTTTTTAATAGTTGTCTTTTGTTTATTTGCTATTTGTTTGAATAGTAACTTTTAACTTTTTTTAGTTAAAAAACTTTCTATAAATGCATTTACTGACCTAAGGCCGGTGGTAAAGTTTTGCTGCATTGAGCAGGAATTTGTTGAATGGCTCTTTTATGCTCGGGTATTTATGTCCTAATTTCAGGATAATTCGTATATATATTTGTGCTTGTATAACATTTTTTGAAAAAAAATTTAGAGACACTCTTCTTATACAATTTATTTGGGGTTATTGGAATCGCATCATATTGTATTATATAGCATTTTGAAGGGACTTTGAAATGTAGGGGGGTGTGGCTTTGCCCCCCCAACCTTGTGCTATTTTTAATTATCCACTAGTATTGCCATTTCAAAAGCCTAGAATTAGATTCAATTTTAAAGGGGATTGCCAGACATCATTTATAGGCAAGGCTACAAAAAGCTAAGGGAATGGGGTAAAAGTAGCTAGAAAGGTAGCCAACAAAGATTTTTGCACCATTAATGTTAAAAATTACCTAAGTTTTATCTCCACTTACGAAATGATATATTGCTTTTTATATTTAATTGATATAATAATGGTTTCTTGGTTAAATTTCAGAAAGTGACCAACCTATATTTTATGGGCGCTTTATAAATATCTTTATTTTTTTAAAAATGTAAGTGCTATATAGTGTATATAGAAGATATACTTACTATATAGCACTTTCACTAATTAAAGTGCTCAAATTGATAATTATGATATGATGAAAAATAGATTGGCAGCCATCTTGTCATTGATATCTTACTTTTGCCCCATACCCTCCTTCAATTATGTTGCCTCCCCATACCCCATGTTATTTTTAATCATCTAGTAATATTCACAATTTGAAAGCCTAGCATTAGATTGCAATTCAAAGGCAATTGCTAGATGCCATTAGGGGTTCTAATGTTCATTGTTTTTATGCTCCATTTCTTGACCAGATATATAATACCCAGAATGCTATTTAAATCAATCATATTTTCTTTAATATTGATTAATATATAATCACCATACTTAACCAAAGTGAATAAAAAGCATTGTTTTGGTCAGGAGTGGAGTAATACCTTCATATCCATATTTGGTAGTACTTTAAATTGTAACTCTCGACACTTTAGACTTAACCAAGATTTTCCCATGATGAGTTAAGAAGCCGAGGCTCATTACCTGTACTATAATTTACACTATACCAATAATTAATGTTGAGCAGAAAATAAACTAGGAAAGTAAATTGCACGCTGCAAAGGAAAATAAACGATGCATATTACAGTTAAAAGGCATTAATCTAAAAGTGTGCAACTCAACAATTTAAACTTACCCAGGATTTTTCCTAGGCACTATAATTTATGCACTAATATTTAGTGTTAATAAGAAAAATTAGTTAAGGAAAGTAAATTGAAGGAAAAGGAGAATATGTGATGCATATTCCAGATAAGTGGAACTCTACAATTTAAACAACCATTTTCTTAAAGGTGAAAAAAAAAAAAAAATGGAAATTGAGTGTTCCTGGTCCAATAAAGTTTGTATATTAGGTATCATGTTCAATAACTGCCAAGTGTGGTACCATTACTCATGTCGGTAATTTTAAATGAGTGGCACAAGAGTTTTAGGTATTAAAGTGTGTAATATTCCTTCATATCACTGTAATAGTGTTCTAGGAGTAATATTTCAATGGTGGATAGGTCTATCACATGTTATAAGTTGGACTAATGCTCGCGTTGTAGCGGGCCAAAAATATATTTCTAATCCCAATCGATCCAACCCGCTTCCTACACTGATCCGGACTTGAGAAATCGAAGGAGAATTAAACGGATTGTATATACAGTTCCTTTACTTACAAAAAACAATAGACAATAATATTTACAAAAATATGCGGTAAATATTCACACAACAATATATATATATATATATATATATATATATATATATATATATATATATATATATATATATATATATATATATATATAGCTATTCTCCTATACACACAATATTATCTGACGAATACCAGAATACCAATCAAAATTTATATAACGAACCTTTAATTAGACTATATGTATATGTAAAAGGGATAGCCTAAGTCTAACAACAAAGTATCTTTGCCACTAACGATCACACAGTAGACAAGAAGTCACTAACAGGAGGACCAAGAAAAAAGAAGGAAGAGCTCACATGTTACCCAGGTGGGTATTGGCAATTCAAGCGTTTTACAAACAAAAACTGGTGCCTCTGAACATGCAATATAATTTGGTAACGTCTTGAAGCTATCAAAGCCCTCTCTCTCTCTCTCTCTCTGTCCTGGCGGGACTTGACAATTTCTTCTTTCTGCTCAGTTATCAGAACCCTACCACCTACCACTCCTTACAAATGGTGGCGATTAAGTCAACTGGAGTGATCTTTCAACAAACTATTTAACATTTAGTTCGCTAACTTTACTTAGGGCAAAGTAGTATTTCATTAAATTTACTTAATACAAAGTAATATTTTGTTAAAATAATTTTAGTAAAGAAACTATCTGAGAAAGAAAAAAACAATTTTAATACATGAAATCAAATACATATATATACAAAGAGAAAATATAAAAAAACCTCATTCCCACTCACACACACATTCTTACAGAGGGAGGGAGAGGGTATTGGGAAAAAGATGGGAGAATGGCCCCTTATGCACACACTCACATTCGCTCCACCACAGCGTGTTTCACTATCTGAGTCGCACTAAATTATGTGCACATCTTGAAAGGCCATGTGACTGCTTAAATTACGCTCTTGCATTTGTTTTTAATGTTTTTTTTACAATTTGCGCCGGAGATTATAATGAGAATTAGTTTAGGTTCCACTAAAAATTTTACAGGGCAAACTTACCATGCGGAAGCTATTGTAAAATTTTTTTAAAAATTAGAAAATACAAAAACTAGTTCCAAGTAAATGTATGTAAACCTTAGTCTTTAATTATAAAAATATAACTATTCAAAAAGGAACAAAGCAATAAAAAATTGTAAAAGGGAGGGAAGTGTAAAGAAATGAAAAAAAAATGAGTAAAAAGTGTAAGAAAACATAAATTGCCATTTTCTATCAAATTTCATGACATTTTTCAGTTTTCCTTAATAAAATATTGCAGTTTGTGTGTGTGTGTGTGTAGGGGGGTCTTTGCTCCTGTATCCCTTATAGTATTTTTTGGTTTTGGATATGAGTGGCTATACCCTCATAGTCATATCCCCCTACTAGTCAAATCAACGAAACATTGGGAAAGAAATCATTGTGGGTTATGGGACAAAAGAACAAAAATATCCAATTAGCTAAGTTGAAGTAGTTCCAAATGAAGATGTAGAAATACCGCAAGTAAAGGTAAATTTCCAGAACATGCCCACCACAATTTTTTGGCCATAAAATGTATTTTTTCTGACATTTTTAGGCTTACCATAGAGTTAGATTCACATTTATATGAGCACAGCTACCACAAAAAGAGCAATTTTTGGCCAAAATAAGTGATTTGCAGAGACAATTACGATCATAAATCCCAAACCAAACCTAACTCATGTGGTTAGGTTAGGCAATGAGAATAACTCAACCCGACTCAAACAGTGAAACAAATGTACGAACATTAACTTTTCAATGTTGTGTTGTCAAAGAATTATTTTCAGCATTGGGTTGAAATATTGTCTATTGGTGATATAATCTGTGATAGATGCCATCATAGGTTGTAATGCCACCCTGAGATGTACATGGTCCATTAGGCAACCACAAGCATGTATATCAAGATCTGGGTGCAGCACCAAATACCAAACCTAGATCCACCTCTGTGCAAGTTTGGGTTCCCGAAGATTCTCAAGGCCAGGAGGTACCTCCTTTCCTGGCTGCTTACCCATTGACAAAAAAGTGCACAGGGCGGAGCCTCGATGACATCGGGGCCCCTGATTCAGAGGTTACCTGGCATTTTCGAGCCTGCTGGCTTCAAACGCTTCCTCGTTATTCGCTCCACTGATGGCTTCTGGCGAATGCGGCGAATCCCGCCGAGGCGGCCAAGATAAGTGCTCTTCGGACACTTCATGGCACCCCGGTGAGTGTGACGCCGCACTCTACCATGAACTTTGTGAAAGGAGTAGTTTATGCGAGGGAACTCGTTGACTACTCCATTGAGGACATCACCCTAGAGCTGGCCGACCATGGGGCGGTCAAGGTCGAACGTGTGATGAGAAAACAGGGAGGGGCCTCGAGACCCACCCCTACACTCTTCGTCACGTTCGACTGTGACAAGCTCCCTGAGTCGGTGCGTGCCGGTTGGTACCGTTGCCGCGTGAAGGCATTCGTGCCACTGCTGCGGCGGTGCTATTACTGTCACCGCTTCGGCCATACGAATCGCTCATGTAGACGTGCAAAGTCGGGGTCACCCGAAGTATGTGTAAATTGCTCCAAGGTCGCACACGATAAGTCCAAATCGTGTGTGGCCAAGCGTGTCAATTGCGGAGAGCCGCACCCTGCTTCTTCGAAGCAATGTGGTGCATATCTCCTTGAGAAAGAAATCCTGGCCGTTCAGGCCCAGGATCGACTCTCATTCCGCGAGGCAAAGGACTTGGTCCTGGCATGCCCGGCTCTGCCTGGGACGTCATATGCCTCAATAGTTAGAAAGGCACCCTCTGCTCCTGGCCCATCCAGGCCAACGAGCACGGTTGTTTCCGCGCCCATTCAGAGCCCTTCTGCAGGCTCTACCCAACCTGGGCGCTCCCCTGGTAAAGCTGGCGGCAAAAAGGGTTCATACCCTGCCCTGGCTAAAACCAGGGCTCCCCCCTCTTCCCCCAGCATGACCGTTTCCCGTAAAGCGAAACGGCCACGCGCCTCCACCGAGTCGTTAGACTCACAGGAGGCAACACCCCTGAAGATGGTCGCTAGGCCATCTTCCGGGGTTCCTAAAGCTGTTCCCCGAAAGGAGGACAGCAACAAAGGAGCTTCGGCCCATTCGCCCACGCCCCGAGGTGGAGCGAGTGGCTCGGAGACAGTGGTTCCTCGAAAAGAGGGCCCCCCCGCCTCCGAAGCCGCAACGCCCGCCTAAGGTTTCGAGGCGGAGGGAGGAAAAGACTCGCATGGCGAGCCCAACCTCCCCCAATAAGTCCTCGAAGGCGACAGCGCTTTGTCCGGCCAACAGCGCCCGGGGTTCTGCCCCCGGGAAGCGTACGGCCATTCCCGTGAGGGTCTTCAATTCGAGGAGGGCCCCCGCGTCTCCTCCGAGCTAGGCCTGGAGGGCATATTCCTTCAATGGAATTGCCGTGGACTCCGGGCCAACTGGGAGGAGCTGCGGAGGCTCGTCCCGTTCCCCGTTAGCTATTTTTTTGCAGGAGACCATGCTAGGCGCGTGCCCGCTGCCTGCCCTCCCGGGGTATAAGGGTCTTGCGACCCCACCACCGCGGGATGGCCGGGCTGGGGGATGCGCGGTTTACGCCTGGCATGATGTCTCCGTTCTTCCTTTCTCTTTAGATACCTCCTTTCAGGCAGTGGCTGTGCAGCTGCACCTGGATAGGAGGTATACTCTGATTTCTGCGTACATTCCACCGTCAGCTGACTTCGACGCGGGGGACTTCCGCCGCGTCGTGGCACGGTTGCCGAGGCCCTATCTCTTGCTTGGAGATCTGAACGGCAGGCATCCTCTCTGGGGAGATTACTCCATAAATCCCAGGGGACAAGTCCTTGCCGATCTGATCGAAGAGCTTGAGATGGGCGTCCTAAACGTGGATGAGTTTACGCATCACTGTCCGAGAACCGCTTCATTTTCTTGCCTTGACCTATCTTTGTGCTCTTCGGATGCACAGCCTGATTTTGATTGGGGGGTGGTCGATGACCTCCATGGTAGTGATCACTTTCCCATTCAAATATCATTTTCAGGGCAACTGCCGCCTGAGAGACCACCTCGGTGGTGCTTGGCGCGGGCGCGGAAATGACTGAATTCTCTATCTCAGTCGAGGAGTTTAGGTCGGTAGTCTAGGCCGTTGAGTTCTTCTCCGGCAACCTCATCGCCGTGGGCCTGACTACTATTCCTAGGACGTCTGGCTGTTTTGCACGCCGACCACTCCCATGGTGGTCGGCCGAGTGTGAGACGGCCCTCAAACAGAAGCGTTATGCCTACATGCGCTATAAGCGCCGCCCGAACGATTTCACTGTCGCTAAATTTCGTTGGGCTAGGGCTAGGTTCCGGTATATTTCGAAGCACGCCCGCCGCTCTTCTTGGCGGGCATACGTGTCTTCACTTAACGGGAAGACCCCTTTAGCTGAGGTGTGGAAGCGAGTCAAAAGAATTCGGGGCAAGTTCTCGCAGGACCCCCCTCCCGTTCTCCAGGAGAATGGGACCGCAATCTCGGACCCCGCGTCCGTGGCGGAATCCTTAGCGACCGCTTTCTCCGCATTCTCTAGCCGTGATGCTGCTCCGCCAGCATTCAATGCACGTCGTGATGTCGCGGAAGGCCGCCGGCTGGACTTTACCTCCAGAGGCGGAGAACCCTTCAACGACAAGTTTACTATGAGTGAGTTGCGTTCCGCTCTCGCTTCGTGTGCGGACACCGCCCATGGTCCGGACGATGTCCCGTACGCCATGCTTCGACACCTGGGTGAGCGAGGCATGGCCTTTCTGTTAGATCTGTTCAACAGGATCTGGGTGGAAGGTCTTCTCTCAGAATCCTGGCGAATCGCTACTGTGCTCGCCTTTCGCAAGCCGGGGAGAGATCACTCTACTCCGACCGGTTTCGGCCCAATCTCTCTAACCTCTTGCGTGTGCAAGTTGATGGAGAAATTGGTAAATGTTAGATTAGCCTATTTCCTGGACAGCGGAGGCCATCTGTCTTCTGCACAGTGCGGCTTCCGTAAGTTTCACTCCACGTCGGATGCTCTGCTCCGACTGGAAAATGCCGTCTGCGAGGCTTTCCTTCGTAGACAGCACTACGCCACGGTGTTTTTTGATCTGGAGAAGGCCTATGATACCGCATGGCGATACGGTATCATGGAGACTCTCCACACGATGGGGTCGAGGGGACGCCTCCCAATGTTTATATCTGAATTTTTGCGAGATCGTCGATTCCGCGTACGGGTGGGGGGAGCCCTCTCTGCCCCAAAGGAGCTGGAAGAGGGTGTCCCGCAGGGAAATGTCCTCAGTGTCACACTCTTTGCCCTGAGCATCAACGGCATCACCTCGGTGCTGCCAGAAGATGTTCTCGCTACGCTCTACGTGGACGACCTTTCGATCTCTTTTGGCGCGGCCCAGATGCCAACTCTGGAGCGTCGACTCCAACAGGCATTGAACCGCGTCTCTCGCTATGCCGAAGCGCACAGGTTTCGGTTTTCTTTGGCCAAGACTAAGGTGGTGCACTTCTGCCGCCATCCAAGGCTTCACCCCGACCCAGATTTGTTTCTTAATGGAGTGTGCCTGGATGTGGTTGAGTCGCACCGTTTCCTTGGTCTTGTATTCGACCGACGCCTCACCTGGGAGGCTCATATTCGCAGCCTTAGGGGGTCTTGTACCCGCGCCATGGACATTCTCCGTTCCGTGACGTTCAGCGCTTGGGGCGCTGATAGGGCTACCGCCTTACTTTTGTATCGATCCTTTGTTCGCTCGAAGCTCGACTACGGATGCGAGTTTTATGCATCCGCAGCCGAGCGTTTATTGTGGAAGGTGGATTCAATCCACCACACCGGCCTTCGCCTTGCGACCGGTGCCTTCCGCACTTCCCCCATTGAGAGCCTGTTGGTCGATGCTGGGGAGGTGCCACTCGCCTGTACGCGCGAGCCCGGCGCCTCCCTCAGTCGCCAACAGCTCTCACTGCATCCGCAGCTGATCTCGATGGTGCCTATGCCGCCGAGAGACGCCAGTCATACCCTAAGCCCTTTGGGTTTAGGGCCAGGAAACTCCTTCGAGAGGTAGATATAGCTCTCGGGCCGGTGGCGCCCCTGGTTCTGCCCAGGACGCCACCCTGGAGGGTACCACATTTGGCTATTTGTCGCCACGCCTCTGCTCCCAAAGCTTGTACTGCGCCGGGAGTATTGCGTTCCACCTTTTTGGAGCACACATCGTGTCACGCTGGTACCGTGCCAGTGTATACGGATGGCTCCAAGTCCCAAGAGGGGGTCGGCATCCACGCCGTATCCCCTCTGTTTGAAGTCAGCGGGGCTCTACCAGGCGCTGCGTCTGTCTTCACGACGTGCCCGGTTCGGAGACCGGATTGTGATCTTTAGCGACTCACAAAGCGCCCTGAGTGCTCTCGGGGCATTGGAATCTCCGCATCCCCTGGTTCGCGATATCCGTGACGCCACGGTTTTGGCGAGCCGGGCAGATGTCGAGATTATCTTCTGCTGGGTTCCTGGACATGGAGGAATTGCCGGGAATGAGCGCGCCAAAGAGTCTGCGAGGACTCTGCGACCGGACCAGCGTTTCGCTCTTCCTCACACCGACTACATGGCAGGAATATGGGCAGCTCTTCGGACTGCTTGGCAAAGAAGATGGGAGACGGTCGAAGGGAACTTATAGTTGCGTGCCATTGCACCGCGACTGTTCCCATGGACCTATCCCCCAATGCCGCGGCAACTTCAGGTTGCTTTCTGTCGTCTCCGAATCGGACACACTCGTGTGATGCATCGCTATCTGATGGAGCGCTCGCCTGCGCCCTATTGCAACGACTGCGTCGTCCCCCAGACTGTTCGGCACATTCTTGTCGAATGTCCCAGTCTGGGTGATCTTCGCGCACGATACCTGTCCCAGTACCGGGATGGGCGGGGTCGCTACCGCCTGTCCCTTGTGCTCGGGACAGATTCGTGCACATTGACTTGTGGACTTGTTGACTTCTTGGGGGAGGCCGGCCTTCTCCCTATTATTTAAGCAAGGTTTGTTTGTTTTTTTGTTTTGTTTTGTTTTTTGCATTTTTTTTTGTTTTGTTTTGTTTTTTTGTTTGTTTTTTTCCTTTAGTTGCACGCTCCTGCGCCAGGGGGACCTCTCCCCGACGCACCAGCTTGCTTCCTTTCCCCCTTTTGGGGTGTTTTTTTTTTTTCTCTCTTTAATTTTATTTTAAAGTAGCCTAGAACTAGGCCAGTTTTAATATGGCGACTAATTCCCAAGTAGGCAGTCGCCAGATGAGCTCTTAAAAAAAAAAAAAAAAAAAAATGTCATCCGAGTCTGAGATGGCCCTATAACAGAAAGGTTATGCATGGATGCACTATAAGCGCTGCTCGAACAATTTCACTGCTGGGGAATTTAACAATAATTCTTGACTATGGTAATAGGAATCCAAAGGTTTTGTGCAGTCTGATTCTGGCTAAGTCCATCCTCAGATTGATCCACAATACAACCTCTTTGAAAATCAGGCAACTCTTTTATTCTGGTGTTCACAACATGGCTGGTTGCTATAAACGATAAATATACTGTAATCTGAAATGAAAAATAATATATTAACAAGCTTGATCAGATTAAATGAGTTTCACAGATAAGTGTAGTGAATGGTCCATTTACTTTTGAGATCTCTGTGTATATCCTGATTTACAAAAGGTTGGAAGGCTTTAGATGGATTGATTCTGTGTGTTTTTAGATTAAGGGGACTGATGGGTTGACAAGTGGATGCTTTAGTATATGAAGTGTGCATATTAGGGGCTTTGGGATGTTAGCTCATTTGATCTTTCTAGCCAGGTATGAATCCTGATTGTATGAGATGCTATATTATGAATAGAGTTTATATATAGTTATATTTTATAATGATTATATACAATGTAGTTATATAAGCTTTGATCCAAGGAATGATGATGGCTTTAAAATTATTTGTAGTTGATAAACCTAAGATTAATTGAGGTTACATCTCCTGACCCTGTCCTTAGCAGATAAAAATCTTGTCATGCTAATTACAGAACAGTAGAAATGAGTCATTTGTATTTACAAATTATATTATTATTAACAAATACAGAAGTATTTGTTTCCCAGACTATCTACCATGATATTCACTTTGTAACTTTATTTTTTATTCTAGGCTCTATTTGTTTCCCAGACTATCTACCATCATATTCACTTTGTAACTTTATTTTTTATTCTAGGCTCTAACCAATATCTGAGAAATTCCCATTTGTTTATTAGTTTAAATTGTAGTATGCATAAGTTTCCTAATAAATTTATAGCTACACTATTAGAATCAGACCATTTTCAAAAGGCATTTAATACAGGTCTTATATTACTCCTTGTAGTTTCAGAGCAACCTGTCCTTTTTAGAGAAGCGCTTTGTTGTTAAACCGGCTGGCGTGGTGCGGGTTGTGTGGGTGGTGCGGCAAAAAGGCCAGCACCCACCACAGCAACAATACCGCAGAAACAGAAGTAGATTATATAGAGGACTTCCATCTTAATCATAAACAGTTTGACGCTCGCAAGGAAGAAATTTTGCAGCAAAGTACAAAGCGCAACTCAGTTTTGAGTCAAAAGAGGATTCAAGATTCAGAAAATCTTAATTTATCTGTCATGAATGGGTCAGTTGCAGAAAAAGTTGCCATTCTTGATGCTGGAGCACAATATGGGAAGGTAATAGACAGGCGTGTCAGAGAATTGAAAATTGAAACAGATATACTTCCCTTAGACACTCCTGTCTACACCATTAAAGAAAAGGGTTACAGGTCAGTGCCTTGCCTCTCTTTGAGTATGCTATAAGGTTAATTAATTTTTACTGGTACTTCATCAATTGTTTATGGTCCTCTTAGGAGCTTAATATCCATTCATGATGGGATCCATTTCTTTATGATTTAATTTGTAGAAAGCCTGCAAGGAGGTGGGGGGGGGGGGATATTACACCTAGTACTATTTGGAGGAACTCACACCTCCTGGCCTATGTCCCATGCAGTCTCAAACTAGGCTTTATTATTTTTCCTAGATACCTTGATTTTACCTTTTTTGTTCACTTTCTTTACAAGCCTCTTCTTGCCTCTCTCTCTCTCTCTCTCTTTTGGCCAGCTGCTAATTTTGCAGGCTAGTTATTCCTTGGTCCTGGCTGGTAGTGGTTTACCTCCTTTGCCTTCTGCCCTTCTACTGCCCTCATCTTTCTCTTCTGCCATCTATCCATTTTTGCCTAAGTTCCAGTGGCAAGCCATGCCACAATAAACACATCAAGCAGGAAAGTTGGTCATTAATGGTTTCCATTTGGTTCAACTGTACCCTATATGCCCACTCGGCTGGCATTTAGCAGTTACAACTGAGGGGATAAAATGGGTGTCTATTCCCAATAATGATGGGACCCCAAAAGAAATTGTAGTGACCAGGGCTACTCTTTGAGTGGTGATCTGTCATCTTTGAGCCCATGGCTTTCTAGTCATTCTCACACTGGTGGAAAAAGGTTGATTGTAGGATGCATCTTCCATCAGTGCAAGGGCCTAGTTTGATTCCTTGTTCGGGAACCAAGACTCTCGCATTTCTTGCATGGACCATCTCTGTTAATATAGCCAAGCCCTCCCCAGGGGCCAAATTGAGAGGTCTCTGGATGTTCACTTGTACACCTGTAGGTGATCCCTTATCCTATGATGAGCTTTGTAAAAGGGATAGTTAATGGCAGGGAACTGGCAAACTAAGTTACCTTCAGGATATTACTTGGCTGGCTTTCCAAGCGGCTGTCTGGCTTTGAGTGTTGAGGAATTAGGGGGCATCTCTACTCCCCCCTAATGCTCTTGGTCACTTGGGATCTAGACAGGTTCCCTGAGTTTGCTTGTATCACTACTGTGTGGCAGCATTTGTGCCATTACTGCAGTTTTGTACTTCAGCCATACAAATGAATCCTTTAGGTGTTAAGTTGGGGGACCTCAAGTGTGTGAATTGATGCCGATTACACCCTGCTTCCTCTAAGCTATGCAATTCATATTTGTTTGAAAAGAAGGTCCTGGCCTTCCAGACTGCATACCAAATTTTGTTCAGAGACTTAAGTTGATCCTGTTGCAGTCTGTGTGACCAGGCACTTCTCTAGATGCTTCTCAAGCTTATAAAAGTACCCTCAACTCGTGGAACTTCTGCAAGTTCTACCTCCCATGGATTTTGTTACAGATTTTAGGGGTTTCAGGGAACCTATGAGGTGAGTCGATAGTTGGAGGAGGCCCACAAATAGACAAGATGTTTTATTTACATATGCAATAATTTAGTTCAATGTTTTTTTTACAGTGGACATGAATTTTTTGCTTTCATCAATATTTTTTTTTTAAGCAAAGGAAAGTAAAATGAGTGTAAGGCAAAGTGGCAAAAATGGGGAGAATAGCTCCTTCATGTAACCTTATTTATACATTCACCACAGCACTACCTCAGTCCGGTTGGCAGCATGAATGGCACAAGCCCTACTCTAACCAATACTGGTGGCCCCCACTTTCCTCATGGGAGTGATTCACACATAATGAAGTGGCCATGCTCTTCCACTGAATTACCTGAGTGGGGGAAGAAATGCCCAGAAAGATAAGTGCAACAGAATTCTATACTACTATACTTCTCCTTTGTCAAGGGTCTAATGAGCCCAGGTGCCTTAATGATGCTTATAGGGGGGGGGGGGCAATGCAGAGGAGATAGAACCTCATTGCTTAGCTCCTCTTATTGCCCATATTACAATATTATTAGCAGAAATTATTAAAAAAAAATCAGGATTGGGAAAAGACTCATAACAGTAACAAAAAAAGATTCCAATTCAGATTCAACTTCTTTTAACAGATTTTTATTGGTTTTGGATAAATTACCATTCTTAGCAATAACCAGATCCTCCATTCACTCAATGACAGGGTGGGGTTTGTTAAGTGTGACCAGATATGAGATCCTTTTATAAATCTAAAGGACGGACTGTACAGCAAGATATGTTAGTGCAGTTATCTTGTCTCAAATCTATGGGGGACTGAAGAACAGAATGGTGCACTTGTGCTTCCACTCAGTTTGGGGGGCCCCCAAACTGCCTTACACTCAGTTTTTAAATATAAATGGGTATAAAGATCTGCTAACCATAGCAAAAAAAGAAAAGAGAAAAAAAAAGCCAGTGCACTAAAAGGTAAATATAAAATATATCACCCCCCCAATAAAATGAAAAATAGAAAATTCCTGTCTAGCAATTCTCCATTTACCCTGTCTATTTTTAAAATAACTCATTTGCTCATTTTTCACACAACAATGGTAGAAAAGTAGAGTATAAGGAAAGACTTAGTCAATGTGGTGTAAATTTCTATATAAAAATGGGGAAGAATGGCTCTTGCCAATCTTTTATTCACCACAACACCTGCAATCCCCTTTTAGGCCTTTCAAACCCAGTGGAGGGCAACAGCAAGGGAGGTCATAAGACTCTTGGATTTCCCCCTCCCCAAAGATCCAAGAACACTGACCACAAAATGGCCCCACTAGCAGAAGAATTTGAGGCAGATGGAGAATGCTTGTGTTCTCAGTTGGAGCCTTTTTGCTGTCTTCAAAGGCAACAGTATCATCCAGTGAATTCCACCACTAATAGTCCTCAAAGGGTTGTCTCCAATTCATGTAGAGGCATTTTGCACACTTTCCACTTCCTTGGTGGTCAGCTGAATCTATGACACCCTTCATAGATGTAATATGTCTGTAAGCATTACACACACCATACAAACCCTTTCACCCTGTGTGAATTTTTTCAGGTGTGGGCTCATGTCTGTATTGTTTCAAAGAATGCTCACCACTCTTCATTACTAGCACCTGTCTTCACTCAGTGGGAGGACTCCTCTGGCAAAGTTGTGGAAATATGTTGAAAGAATTTGGGGTAAGTTCTCTGTGCAAGACAGGATCAAGCATCAGGGCAGAATCTTTTGCAATCACATTCTTGAGTTGGAATGCTGCTCTGCAAGGATTCCAAGCATGTTGTTTTCTCATTAAATACTGCCAAATAGACCTCAACTCATTCTAACTTCTTGTACAGTTATTGCCCCTGGTCTGGATGATATCCCAAATGCCATGCTTTGACACCTAGGCTAAGTGAGGCTAAGCCTTTTTGCTAGATTTGTTCAACCTGATCTGGTTGTAGGGTCACTTACTAGATTTCTGGTGAATATTCTGCTTAGTTGGCAAATGAGCAGGAGTTTACACTCCACTCTGGCTGGTCTCCATACATTACATTTGCAATGGAGAATTTGATAAATGTTGGACTAGCTTTTTTTCTTGGTGGGTGGAGGTTAACGGTCTCTTGTACTCCACATTAGATGCTCTGCTTTTGCTGGACATTGCTGTCTTTGAGGTCTTTCTTCTCAGGCAGCATTTCACCACAGTATTATTTGATTTGAAGACAGCCTACCAGATTTTGCAAAATTTCTTTTACACTCATTTTTTTCTTTTAGAAGTTTAACTGTGTGATAGAAAAAGTTCTGTCAAACAAATTTAAAGTTCTACTTTTCTAGCATGTTTCATTAAAATGTCTTTTTCCATTCTGTGTAGGTGTGTCAAGATGGAAGTGAAAAGAATCAAGACCTATGCTCTCCTGCCTGTGGGCCACAACAAGTCCGACATTGCCAAGCGGCTTAATGTCAGACAGATGGCTGTCCACATAGTTGCAGAGACCCTCAAGAATGGGGAAGACCTCAAAGATCGACCTCGTTCAAACAGACCTTAAAATCGACCTCGTTCAAACAGACCTTAAGTTGTCAAACATTTGGCTGTGAGAAAGCCCCTCAAAAGTGCTCCAAAGCTCAAAATGACTGCTTGCGAAGAACATCTTGGTGCCCAAAGTGTCAAGGAGGAGTGTGGCAAAGTGCTGTTGTTGCCTTCTCAACAACTTGAGTCATGACAATCAAAAACATTCCCAGTAAATCTGGTCATCCAACAAACAGAAAGACTGCATAATAAGCTTAGAGCATGATGTTTCCACAACTAATCGCCTCGCCTTTGTGATGATGCTTGGAGTCTTGACTTCAAATAATGAAAAGTTGCCACCGGTGTGGTTTGTGGCCAGTTACAAGCTCACTGCTGCTGATTACAGGGATGTCTTGGCTATGAAAGTCCTGCCCTAGGTGAGGAAGCAAACAAAGAAGCCAGACTATGCCTTTCAGTTGGACAGTGCCCCAGCCTACACAGCCGAGACTGTGCAAAAATGGTTGGAATCAAACATGAACTTCTGGTCAAAGGACTTTTGCCTGCTGCAGTCGCCTGACCTCAATCCCCTCAACTGCAGGGTGTGGGTGCTTGTCTTGGCAAGGCCTGCCAAGTCTGCCATAGCAGCGTTGATGAGCAGAAGTCCTCTGTCAACCTGGTGTGGGCCAGCATGAGGAAGGACTTTTTCTGCAATATGTGCGTTGCTTTCAGGTCTCACCTGTAGTGTGTGCTTGCTGCTGAGGGGAGGGCTACATTGATTAATATTACATTTTAAACACCCATTTATATGTTAAAACAATAAAAACATGTCTAACGCATCAAAAGTATCATTGTGTCCTTTGTTTAGAGCAGTGTAATGACTTTTGCAATACCTAGTATGATAATTTATATCAATAGTTTGATGAAGATCTTTCATACTATGGAAGCAAAGAGCTGGTTCGTCTTTTTTTCCTTTGAGATCTCAACTCTGGAGATCGATTCCAACTCAGGAGTGTCGACTCCAACAGGCATTGAACCTTATCTCTCACTATGCAGAAGTGCACAGGCTTCAGTTTTCCTTGGCCAAGACTATGGTGGTGCATTCCTGCCGCTATCCACATTCCACCCTGACCTAGACTTGTTTCTCAATGGGGTGTGCCTGGAAGTAGTGGACTCGCATTGTTTCCTTAGTCTTGTATTTGACTGATACCTCACCTAGGAGGCTCATATTCACAGTCTTAGGGTTTTTGTATCTGTGCCATGGATATTCTTCTTTCCATGATGTTCAGCGCCTGGGGCGCTGGAAGGTGTATGCAATCCTCACATCAGCCTTCTCCTAGTGATCGGTGCCTTCTGCACGTCCCCCATTGAGAGCCTACTTGTCGATGCTGGGGAGATGCCACTTGCTCTGCACCATGCACAGTGCATTATTTGCCTCTATGCATGAGCTCAGTCGCCAACAGCTCTCACTGCATCCGCAGCTGATCTGGATGGTGCCTATGCTGCCGAGAGATGCTAGTCATCCCCTAAGCCCTTTGGGTTTAGGGCTAGGAAACTCCTTAGAGAGCTCAGTATAGCTCTCAAGCTGGTGGCACCCCTGGCTCTACCCAGGACACTACCCTGGAGGGTGCTCCCAAAGCTTCTACAGTGCTGGGAGCAGAGTTCCAGCTTCATGTCACACTAGAACTGTGCAAGTGTATATGGATGGCTCGAAGTCCCAAGAGGGGGTTGCTTTCCACGCTGTATCTCCTCTGCTTGAAGTCAGTGGGGCTCTGCCTGGCACTGCATCTGTCTTCACGGCCTAGCTGATTGTAATACACTGCTCAGTACGAGAGATAATGCGACATGCCTAGTTTGGAGACCTGATTGTGATTTATAGTGACTCACAAAGTGCCCTGAGTGCTCTCGGGGCATTGGAATCTCTGCATCCCTTGTTCACCGAGTTCTCCCTCCACTTTATTTAACTTTTTAGTAGGTCGCATGTTCATGCGCTGGAGCGCTTCCTTCTCATTTCCTTTTTGCTCTTTCTTATTTTTTATTTTTAAGCCTGTGATTAGCCTTTCTATTTTTTTCCTCTTTGTTATTTGTTTTTTAATCTAGCCTATTAGTAAGCTGTGATCTGATTACCTCAACTTTTGCTCTAGTACGCAATTGCCATATAGACCATCAAAATTATTTTAAAATCCCATTAATGAATGAATGCCTTGACAGTACCTATTTATTTTCTCTCAAGATTGCTTGATCCCTCAGACAGTAAGACTTTTTGGTTTAATGTACTAGTCTGTAGGAGCTTTGTGAGTGGTACTTTTTCTCTACCATGATGGGTTGGGTGGGGGACTTTAGTCTGTTGCGAATTCTTGGGAAGGGCTCCTGCATGCTGGACTGTGGTGATTTATTTTTTGGAGGAAGCACTCTTTCAAAATGCCATTTATTACTTGATAGGAGTAAAATATAAACTACAAAAAAAGTTTAGTGCATTTGTAATATTTGATTAATCAGAAAGTTATGGAATAACTACAAAAATCTAGAATCAAAATAGATTGTGGCATTTGATGTGAGAATGTAATTCTTATATAAATTATCTTTTCCATCTTTTCTAACAGAGCCATTATTATTTCTGGTGGTCCAAATTCCGTCTATGCTGAAGATGCTCCTCAATATGATTCTGACCTCTTTAAAATTAATATTCCAGTTTTGGGTAAGTAGGGCATTTTTACTTTAATTTGTTTTCTGCTTTCTCATATGTAAACTTTTGAATACCAATTCTATTTTCTAGGAATTTGCTATGGAATGCAGTTGATAAATCATGAGTTTGGTGGCACTATCATCAGAAAACCAATCAGAGAAGACGGCCAATTTCCAATTGAAATTGATAACCGGTGTCACCTTTTTAAGTATGTGCTAAATATTCTTCCTTATTGATAAATTTTTATTTTATTACTAATAAGCTGGACCTGGGGGGAGGGGGATGACCTTTGGCTTTATTTAAATCAAATGAACTTCAATTGTATTGAATTACTTTTCTCTATATAAGCTCTAGATCCATGAGGAGCTATTCCACTCTGTTAGTCATGTGGGTTTTATACCTTATTTTTTTGCCCCCTGGACTAGTTTCTCTACTATCTCATGTACCCGTTCTAAGCTGCCACCTTGTTTGGTTACTTAACAGGGTCATTATTGAAATAAACTAAATTATCAATCGCAATAACTTTGTTAATTTTATTAAGATGAGAATGATGGAAGATAATTTTTCTTTAGAAAATACATCTATATGAATTGTTAGATGGGAAATGCGAGGTAAAAATAAAAATTATTTCTTGAAAATAATAGAAAACAAATATATGATGACTATAATCTTATGATTTATTTATTTAATGTACAAGATTATAATTAGCTTGGGAAGTACTATACACTGGAAATTGGTAAAAGAAATATTTAATTCAATATATGCATGGTCATCTATAAAATAGATTTGTCCTCAGGAATTAAGCAGGCAGGCAAGATTGAGAGAAACAATTAATTAAGAATGTAAATATTAAATAGATAAAACGATAAGTTGAAAATTAGTTTAGAAATAATTTACAATATGGGAATGATTAAATTAGTTTGTGTAATTGTAGAATTTGAAATGGTATGATCACATAAATGATGTATGCAAAAGTAGGGAACTGTAATTTGAAAAAAAAATTTAAATTAACATATTTTGGAACCTAGAATACACTTTATATAAATTTATGATTAGAGTTTCAACCAACATTTTCCAACGGTCACAAATCACAAGGTTTTCCTCAAGGAGCAAATGAGGTGTGAATTAAGAGCATGTGATTGTTATACTCTGAATAGTTTGTATATTCATGTGTCGTGATGTCATAATTAGTATTTGATTTCATACACAAAACAATTTAGATATTTTTACAGATTATAAATTATATGTTTAAATTATATAATTGAAATGCTATTTAGATAGATATATACATTTGATATATAATTCACTAATTGGAATAAAATTAAAGCATCTCCATGAGGAAAATTTGAATATTCTAATATAACTTGGGGCAAATGAACAAATTGTCTATATGTATGAGGGGCGGTCAATAAGTTTTGCGAATCGGTAGGGCAAACCAGAGGAAGGGGGATGGCTGTTTGTGGGGGTGTTAGGACAAGTTATGACAAGTCAGGACCTGCAGCCGCACACTCCTGCCTCGTCTATTTAAGAAGCAGTAGCTGATCGCAGATTGTCAGTCACTAATTTTTCAACAATGGAAAAGGTAGAGCACCGCGCAGTGATCAAATTTTTGACCAAGGCAGGCAAGAATGTAAAAGAGATCCATGAAGCATGGTTACAGTGTACACCGACACTGCCCCTTCCTATGCAACCATTGCTTGCTGGAATAGGGAGTTCCACCATGGTCGTGAGTCCCTCGAAGATGGCCCCCATCCAGGACGCCCATCATACGTGACCAACGAGGACAATGTGGCCCGTATGGAGAGGAGATCCTCGAAAATCGAGCGAGAACTTGGAATCTCACATGGAAGTGTTATCAACATCATCCACGAAATTTGGCCATGACCAAGGTCTCTGCCTATTGGGTCCCTAGAAACCTCACGCCCCATGATCGACTTCAACGCTGTCAAAGTTCGGAGGAGCTGCTCCTCCTGTACAACCAAGACCCGGCGGGATTTGAGTCACGCATAGTGACAGGTGATGAAACGTGGGTCCATCACTGGGATCTCGAGACCAAGCTCGAAAGCATGGCCTGGAAGCCTAGGGGCTCTCCGACCCCCATCAAGCTCCAGACCCAACCCTCAGCCGGGAAAATCATGGCCACCATCTTCTGGGATTATGAGGGAGTGTTGATGGTGGACTATGCGCCTCGTAGAAGGACCATCACAGGCCAATATTACGCCGAGGAACTCGCTGGGTTGAAGAAGTGCATCCGTCAGAAGCGGTGCAGCAAGTTGACACATAGTGTCCTGCTCCTCCACGACAATGCCCCTGTCCACAAGACCAGAGTTGCGTGAGTGCAGATTCAAGGAGCTCAACCATTTTCCCTACAGTCCAGATCTGGCCCCTAGCGACTACTTTTTATCCCGCCAGCTCAAGGTTGCACTGCATGGATGCCGGTTTGGGGGCGATGAAGATGTCCAGTTCATCGTCCAGGAGTGGATTGAACAGCAGTCAGGAGTTTTCTGGTTGTCAGGAATCCAAAGCCTCAGGGACAAGTGGCGCAAGTGCATTGAAGTCGAGGGTAGTTATATTGAAAAATAATAAAACACTTTTACTCATATCTCGTTTCCTTATATCCAATTTGCAAAACTTATTTACCGCCCCTCGTATGTTCAGTTGTACCCACAAATTTGGGCAGTTTTGTTGTTTTTGGTGTTGTGGTTATAATATCTTAGATGGTTTGAGGTGTTAGGTGCTTTTGGTAGTCTGAAGATGGGTGGTGGCCAGACCTGAGTCTAGATAAGGTGACTCAGTGTG